>JAVGWX010000014.1:27504005-27818747 GCA_036924085.1 Ariolimax columbianus
GTTAAAAATCTCAATTATGATGTTTGTAATGTCAATGTCACCAGAACATATCCCACAGGACTATCCCACTTATGCAGACCAAAGAGAGGCCGTCTGGCCTGGGAGAGTGACCACGAAAAGCTTTCGTAGACCGGTAAAGAACTTAAACGCAGTCTCCTTCGTGAACCTCACCGTGCTAGAAGTATCGCTTGTTTTTGATCGAAGAAGACGATGTCAATATGACATTTTTGTTTGCATTTTTGATTTCTGTTTATGGGATCTAAGACTGGTGTTTGGTTTAGGCAGTTTGATGGTCACATATTTGGCTTATATTTTGTTACTAAGACTGACATTTGGTTTCTGTTTTGGCACACTGGCTGACAATAAGTGACGTTTGGTTATTAACTGACAAAAGATGAAAATTATGGCTATTGATGATTGGGGGGGGGGGGAGAAGAGGAAAAGGAGGGGGGGGGGGGGTTCTATGTAGGTTTAAAAACAAAACACTGTAAATATTTTATGAAAAACACATTTTCTGTGTTTCGTATTTTTGTAATGTACATTATTTATCACAAATAACAATAAAGTTATATTTTCCAGAAAGTGTATTCATTTTTCTTTGTAATTAAATTTGTCATTTGTATTGTAATACAACAGGGCGATACTATCTCTTCTACACTTTTCACGGCTGCCCTTGAGGAAGTCTTCCGTACACTCAATTGGGATGATAGGGGTATTGACATAGACGGAGAAATGCTCAACCACCTTCGGTTTGCGGATGACATAGTCATCATCAGCCACAGCATGAAGGAAGCTGAACAATGCCTAAATGAGCTCAACTGTCAACACCTGGCTCCGAAATATCATCCGATTATCATTAGAACTATATGTCTCACGGACCTCGACCATCGATAACAGACGATCGACGCGATGGGCATTGGTCGCCTAAGCAGATTTATATCACACTATTATTATTACAACGGCCCTACCTCTCTTATTCGTCAATTCTAAATTGTCACATAATACCCTCTCTGTCTGCTATATCAGAACTTTGGCCTGTGACCGGCTTGGGTCAGCTACTAAGTCTTCTGTTTTTGACTGAGCCTAGCGTTATTGCTGATGGCTTTGATGAGGCCAGCTGCAGCGATATATTTCCTAATAACGTGAGAAATGAGGAAGGTTGTCTCTGCCACGTGGAGGAAGTTACCCATATATACAACACCGTGAATGAGCGGACAATAGCCAGCGACCCATAGCTACAGCACCGTGAATGAGCTGACAGCAGCCAGCGACCCATAGCTACAACATCGTGAATGAGCAGCCATCGACCCATAGACACATCACTGTGAATGAACTAGCAGCAGCCGGCGGCCCATAACTGATTAAGAATAGAGATTACAGTGGAAAGGCAAACCTAGTACACAAATTAGGCCACCTGAAATTGGATGTATCGGGCGAAAGGCACAGATATCGCAGCTCTGCTGCAAACTGCGACACATTGTCGTTTTCAGGACGAACTACAAAGAAGAAGAAGGGGATGAGGATCAAGATATAGATACGAATGAGGAGCCTGAAGAGGACGAGAAGGAGGAAGAGAAGAAGAAAAAAAGGAGAAGACGAGGGGAAGACTGGGAAGGCTGAGAAGGAAGAGGTGTGAGTGGAGGTTAGGAGAAAAGGAAGAATAAAAATATGATGAGGAGGAGGAGAAGACTGAGGAGGAAGTGATGGAGGTGTAAGAGGAGGAGCTGTGGAGGAGAAAACGTAGAAGACAAAAGAAGTTCCTCACATACAAAGTGAACCGAACAAAGCATCCAAAAATGTCAACAAAGAAATAACTTTATTAGTCTTTATCAGAACACAACGAAACTTTCGAGCAATGATCATCAAATAATGAAAATAAATGTGCACAAATCATTATCTGAGTCAAAGCTGCGCAATATTTTCCAAATGACCACCTTTCAACTAGTTTTTGTCTCAGGTCTACAGTACATCTCTCTCCAAACTCGATGGTCTGTCTCAGGCTTCTATGGTCCCAATGCAGTTTGTTCCACAGATGGTTGGAGGAGGACCATTCTGCTATTCTGACAGGACAGTAACGATAGACAGTGCAGCATCTGAAATAGGGTGTTAGTATGGTTTAGTCTACAGCATATTGCATGATCGATTGAATTTCAGGAAAGTGTGCTCACGACGTGTACCCATACTAGTGAATGACGGACGCAGACAGAACCGAATGGGCCTGTCCTTTTATAGATAAAGCAATGAAAAAAATGAATAATTGTTGGTTGAAATTATGTTCAGAAATAAGGGCTGATGTAAGTGGAATAATGAATGGTTTTCAAGTTCGTATTTATTTTTGTTTTTTAAATAGCCGATTCTGATCTATTTACTGACTTGCGTTCGTATAACGGAGAAAATATTCTGTGGAATCTTTGAGAGGAGCAGAATGATAGCACGGTCCTCCTCCAACCATCTGAGGAACAAACTGCATGGTGACCACAGAAGCCAGAGACACACCACCAAGTTTGGAGAGAGATATACAGTAGACCCGAGACAAAACTATAGGAAAGGGGATCATTTGGAACATACCTTGCACTTTTGACGTAGAAAATGATTTGTTTACATTTATTTTCATGTTTGGTTTTCAATGTTTGATCATCTTTTTTTGAATGTTTCGATGTGTTCTGATAAAAGTTAATCAAGTTATTTCTTTGTTACATTCAGGATGGTTTGTTCGGGTCAACTTGTATGTATGGATCGTCGTCGTCGTCTTCTTCTTCTTCTGATGTTACCTTCTTCTTTTTCTTTCTTCTCCTTCTCTTCTCCTTTTTCTTTATCGTCTTCTTTTTCTTGGTAACCACTATCATACGAGAAGCAGAGAGTCTCCTTAAGTCAATCACACCGTCACAACAATGAACGTTTCTCACTGTTGTCAAAGACGGGCTCAAATATGAACCACCGTAGCGGGACAGTTAAGCGAGACTGATGTGACCCTAACACGGGCCTGAAGTCTTGTTTGGGTCAGGTATGTTTGGCCATTATCGTTTTTGTGTGTATTTTTTCGTTCTGTCTGGAGCAGTGACACAGAGATGTGTATGATCCCATTGCCTTTTTTTCGTTCTGTCTGGAGCAGTGACACAGAGATGTTTATTATCCCATTGCCTTTTTAATATAAGCACAGAACAAGTATTCAGACAGATAGCAGGAATGCCAAGGCTTGTCATTGTAGGAAAGGTAATGAATAATCTTAGATAGGAGGGTGATACAGTTTTGATTGCAAAAAAATGAGCAAGAATTGCCGGAGCTTGTGACAACACAATATTCAAAATAAAACAAGAATCTGAATTAGACATAAACATAATGAAAACAAATACTATACTTGGGAAAAATGACAAGAAACCCCATGTGCGGAGACAAATGTAAGATCAACTACTGTCTGTCTGTCTCTCTTCTCTCTCTCTACTTTGGTCTTGTTGTTTCTCTGTACTCTCAACAATCAATACAGACTACCAACTAATGTGTGACAATTACGAACTGTTGTGACCATATAAAACATTCCAATATACGCCACCCACTTCAAGTTAAGGAACAACACAAAACACACAAGGGAGTAAAGTTCACGAACAAAACCATTGCTTGAAAATCTGCCAACCGTAGCGACAATCCGCCCAACAAACTATTGATTATGTCAAGGAAAGAATGTCAGAATACAAACACAGTCAACTCGCTGCTTACATTCATGAATCTATCAAAAAATACACAAATACTGCAGTCGGGGATGTTGTGGTAGAAACTTCACTATAAGAGGTCTCAGTTTTTGTGAGATGAAGGAAGACAGCTACTATCCTCGCTGTCTTGACTTACAGTAACACGGATATGTACATGTATTTCCATATCAGTAATTACCGCTGGAGATGAGGTACTAGAGACCTCATTGTTCGGACACACACACGAGTCAATATACTGGCCAGTACGTCCTGATAGCACCAGAAGGACTACGGTCTGGTGTGGAAAATTGCACGCCTTCGCAACAGAATCCAAAAAAATAACCTCTAATCAAACCAAAAATTTAAGCTTTTGTGAGAACCAGTTCTCATTTTTCTTAACAGTAAATCAAGTACTCATTTACAGCTGGAACAAGTTGCAACCACAAAGAAGCATCCACTCTAACAACGTTGCATCTTACGCTCTACATGTACATATACTGTGGTCTTACGTTTCCTTTAACATGTCTCAATGGGAATCCCAACTTTTTCTTCTGCTTATCTCATAGAATAATCATTCCTTCATTATTGTATGCTCAAAGATCTATTTAGTTGTATTTTTGTTAGCCAGTGATCAATTTTGTGTTATTATTAGTGTCATGATTATGATCATCGTCATCTTCTATCAACGTGTATCGTTCAGAAGGTATGGGAGAGGTAGTTTTCTGTCGTGTGCCATCTTTGTCGCCCATGTTGTTGACATTCAGTGTTTCTTTGGACATTGGAAGGGAATAATCAAAAACAAATAAAAAAAATGTAAAACATTTAGAGTTATCCCATCATAAAAAATTCGCGTGAGAGGTTCTGGCTTGGGCGTCTCCCCTCTTTATCCAGGTAGAACCTAGAACGAGTGAGCTATGGCCCTACACCAGAACCACATGGACGTGTACATTGGCATCTGTACACTGAAGGCGATAGGTGTTAATTATCCACCCGACCAAATTTCTCACGCTTGTTGTCGTCCTCGTGCACGACATATGGGGAGGAACAGCTCGCGACCCCGGGCGCTCGTCGGCGACGATTGTGACAGCAAAGCCGTGCTTATCACAAGAGCTGAACCTTGAACCGCGACCGGCGTCGAAGTCATGGAGCGAACTAGACAAGTAACTGGCAGAAGACAACACTGGCTGCTCCTGTAGCTGAAACTACTACAGTTACAATTTGTATATATGCTGATACCTGTTTAAGCTAGCTCTGTTGTGGTAATAGCGGCTTGCATATTGTTTTTTAAAATTAATTTTAATAATATCCATAAAATGCAAAGAAATTTTAGAAATTGCCCAAGAGTAGAGTTTGTCTAGTATGCTGTATTAAACACAGCCTTAACTATTAGAAATATTTCTTTATTTTCATGTATTTATTAAATAATGCATATCGTTGTGGTTTCGTTTATTACATCCCTTTGTTTTGAATATATTGCCAATGTGACGAAGTAAATATTGTCCATCTAAATACAGCTCACTACTAGGCAGTGCAACTATTTTCTAGCTAATAGAAAATCCTGTGCTGAAAGTTGTTTATGGTTAAGCATGTTTATATTGCGTGTGTGCTACTTCATACATTTTTCCAGCGTTGGATGTAATGAGATGTAAGCAAAGGTATGTAGACTTTCTTGTTATAAATTTATCGATCATATCATCTGTAGTAGATTGTAAAGCTCACTGTAAATATCATAATTTTAAACAGGACACCCATTACCGTCATTATAATAACACTTGTCATATGGAATCTTGCATGTTTACTGTTACTGATTAAATGTAGATGTAATATTCATAATATAATATGACATTTGAAAAACAAAAACATCAAATTGAACCTAATTCCAGTGTGCGTTTGTTTCTTGTTTATTTCATAAGACAAGACGCATAAGTTGTCATATTCATGAATGTTAACACACAACTATTAAAGTACACATTCTTTAAATCTAGGTATTGGTAAAATTGCTCTTTGTTGTCACTCTGTGTGCATATGGTATATTTGAGTAATGGGTTTAATAATATACACCAAATGGAAAGCCTGGTAGTAATGCACACATTTTTTCACGCTGGACATATTTCTTTGCATTGTGTATGTGTGCGTGTGACTGTGTAAAGCCCTACAGTATTGATCGATTTTCTAAACTTGGTAAAACTTCTTATGTACTATTTCTATTCTAAAAATGCAGCTCTAGAATTGCAAACAGAACCCCTTTGTTTAGTTCTGTTGTCGTTGATTCAGCTATTTAGCTACTACATACTCAGTAGGAGTTTGGCTTGTTTTAAAATGCCAGAGTGTACAAACCACCCAAGGGTTTGAGAGTCGATAATGCTATTGTAGTTAACGTGTTGATAGTAAGATAATATGTAGGAACTTAAATATTGTTGTGTGTGTGTAAATATATGGATAGTAAGATACTATGTAGTAAATTAAAGTTTGGTATCAGTCTGCTAATATTTGATAGTGACATACTATGAAGGACATTAAAGCTCAGTGCTAGTTTGCTAACACGCTTAGTATTGGTGTGTTAACATGTGGATAGTAAAATACAATGTAGAATTAAATCTCGGTGTCAGTCTGTCAATATGTGAGATACTAAGTAGGACATTAAAACTCAGCATTAGTCTGTTAACACGTTTGGTGTTGGTGTGTTCACATGTGGATAGTAAGATACAATGTAGAAGATTAAAGCTGAGTGTCAGTCTGGCAATATGTGAGATACTAAGTAAGACATTAAAACTCAGCGTTAGTCTACCAAGATGGGGATAATAAGATAATATTTACACCATTAAATCCTGGTGTTCCTCTGTTAACATGCAGATAAAGAGATAATATGTTAGACATTAAAACTCCAAATTAGATCTCTAGCGTGTCTTCTAACATGGTGACAGTAAAATGCTATGTAACACACACATTTTTGTGTTGGTCTGTTAATATTTGTAGGACTATAGAGTTTGGTGTCGCTCTACATCTGTTGCCATGTGGAAGGTAAGATAATATGTAGAGTATCAAATCTGTGTTGGTCTGTTAACATTTGGATAGGAAGATAATATGCGAGGTATCAAATCTTAGTGTTGGTCTGTTATGATGTGGATAGTAAAATAGTATGTAGGATTGGCAAATCTTGATGTTTTGATTTTCTGTTATCATGTGGATAGTAAAATACTCTTTAGAGTATCAAATCTTGGTGTTGGTCTATTAACATGTGGATTCAAAGATAAAATGAAGGACATTGAAGGTTAGTGTAAATCTGTTAATATGTGATTAGTCGGATAATATGTAGGACATTAATGGACTTGGTCAATTTGTTAAGATGTGGATAGTAAGATACTATGTGGGACAGTAAAGCTTGTTACTGGTCTACATCTTTTGCTATGTGAATATCAAGATAATAAATAGGACATTACACCTGGGTGTTTGCATGGTGATAGTAAGATAATAAGATAATTAAGTCTATTGCTCATCTTTTTATATGTGGAAAGGAAGATCCTTTTTTTTTTTTTAACTGTAAGGCTCAGTGTGGTTTGGTTAATATATTGAAAGTAAAAATCGATTTAGGACATTACAGTTTGTTATTGTTCTGTTAACAAGGAAACAACAGGATACTGTTTAGGACATTCATTCTTGGTGTCTGTCTGTTTACATATGGAAGGTATGACATTGTATAGGACATTAAAGCTCTGTAATTCCATGTTAACATCTGGGTAGTAGCAGTTTAGGACAGTAATGCTAAGCGTTGGTTTGTTAATACATGTGTTTTTTAAGATACTGTGTAGGACACATGTTTTTGGTGTTGGTCTGTAAACATGAGCATAGTAAGATAGTATGTATGACATTACAGCTTAGTGTTGATGTTATCAAGAGGATAGATACTATATACAACATTACATCTCAATTGTTATGTGTTAACATTTGAATATTAAGATAATATGTAGGACATGAAAGCTCACTGTTGGTGGTCTAATGAGTGGATAGTACAATGCTATGGGGGAATGTAAAGCTTGCTGTTGTTCTGTTAACATGTGGATAGTAAGATAATGTGTAAGGCATCAATGTCCAGTTTCTGTCTGTTTACCTAGGGATAATAATATACTATGTAGGTCATCTATTCATGGTGTTGGTCTGTTTTCATGTGGATAGTGAGATAATATACACAACATTATATCTTGGCTGTTGTGTATTAACATTTTGATGTTAAGAAAATATGTAGGATACTTTATAGGACTATTAAGCTTGGTTTCCATCTGTCAGAGTGAGGTCAGTAAGATATTATGTTGGGCACTTATGCTTTGAGGTAGATTTGTTAACATGGGGATTGTAGGATATGAGGCGTGTTCTTCTTCTTCTTCTTCTGCGTACACAGTCAGACAGTAACCATTATTTTCTCGAAAAAAGCGGCGGTCATCCTGAGACTCTCGCCACTACCATAGAGCTTGTCTTGCAGTTCCACTGGCAATGGCCACATCTGCTCTCTCTGATCCTCGTATGTCGGGCAGTTCTGCAGCAGATGTTCAATGGTCATTTTACCAGTACCGCACGGGCATTCGTCGGTACACCCTATCTTCAATTTGTTGAATAGGTGGTACCTCAGTCTATTGTGGCCAGTGCGAAGTCTGAAGACAACGACCTGCTCTCTTCGGTTCAACTGGTAATAGGCATCGTTTTTGGTGTAACCAGTATGTTCGGTTTCCCATTTGGTCATGTATCTGGCTTTGATAAGCCGTTTTGACTCTTCGTACGTCATACTGGTATCTGTTTGTGGTAGCCTTGCACCTTCTTTTGCCAGTCTGTCTGCCTCCTCGTTGCCTTGGATGTTGCAGTGTGACGGAACCCACTGTACCACTACCCTTTTTGGTGCGGACTGCTGGCACAGTTTGCAGAGTGCTGCTCTTAAGTCATTAAGCTCAGTGTTTTTCTGGCTTTTTAGCGCTGTGACTACTTCGAGAGCATCTGTCAGCAGGACTATATGGCTCTCATTTTCACTGTGTGTTACCATTTCTTCCACTGCCGCCCTCAGTGCCTCTGCCTCTGAAATTGCTTGTGTACTTACCAGTAGCGAATGACAGTGTTATTTTTCTGCCATTTGATAGGTTCAGGAATGCTCCTGCCCCTCCGTTCTGTGTAGTGTTTGTTACAGAACCGTCGGTGTATGCATGGGTCCAGTCCATGCTTGGGTAGCTTTTCGTTATGAAGCTTAGGGTAGTGTCTCTCCTTTCTTTTTCACTCTGGCAGTTTTTGTTTGCAATACCTGGTATATTTTCTACCACCTCTGGAAATATATCCTGCCTCCAAGTAGGTTTTCGTACAGTAGTGATGGGTTTTGGTGTTGTTAGTGCGTTTATGGGATCTTCGTGCATCTTTGCTTTGGCTATTTCTGCAAAGTTTCTCCGCTTTAGTTTCCCATTTCCCAAATTGTTTAGTCTCTGGTACATTGGATGGTCCGTCAGTCTTCTGAGTTTCTCTGACTGCAGCTGGGCTCTGCAGTCTCTTCTATCGGTCATGGATTGCAGTTTTGTAATCTTTTCAAGTTCTACAATTGGCGTTGACTTCATGCCACCTGTTATAATTCTCATGGCTTGGTTTTGAAGTTTGTTAACTTTATCGAAGTTCGCCTTCGCTGCGGTTGTCCATGCCGCAATGCCATACTCGAGAACTGGTCTCACTCTTCCAGTGTACAGTTTCTTTAGTATGCCTTCGTCTGCTCCCCAGCTTGTGCCAGCAAGTTTCCTCATGATCGTGAGGCGTGTTCAAATGACACCGGACCTAATTGTACAAAGTGAACATTCATATGATGTGCATGATGACGTCACTTCTGATGTAAGCAGCACATACCAGCCGTCTAGTTAACCCAATTTCATTACCCTCTGACTCATAGTTTCCTCAGCAGACCATTAAAATCGTAGAGAGTGTGATATAGAATTCTTCAAGAGTTGATCAGCCAGCGGTGATTCGATTTCTAACAGCTAAAGAATGTCGACCAGTTGATATTCATCGCAAAATGCTGGCAGTGTATGGTGACAAAAGTGTGGCAAACGTAAGCAAGCTCCGGCAACGGTCCACCCTACTGCATCATTGCTGCATCAATTTTGGCGATGGCATCTTCTGATGCAACATTATGCGTCTGACCTGGTATCGGACGATCTTTCATTAATTCGCGTCCTTATCTAAACATCGTTGTCCAGTTGTTCACTGTTGTCTTTGACACACACTTTTGACACTATACATTGCCTGCATTTTGCGATGAATGTCAACTGGTCGACATCCTTCAGCTGTTAGAAATTGATTCACTGCTCGCTGATCAACTCTGAACCAAGTCTGCTGAGAAAACTTTGAGCTGGAGGAAAATGAAATTTTGCAAACTTGACGGTTGGTATGTGACGTTTACATGAGAAGTGGCTTCATCATGCACATCGTATGTATGTTCACTTGGTGGAGTTAGGTCCGGTTTCATTTGAACACGTCTCGTTCTATGCAGGACAGTAAAGTTACGTGGCTGTTCATGTATGTTAACATGTAGATACTAAGATGCTATGTATGACATTAAATCGCAAAATTAGTTGGTTAACATGAAGATATTAAGATAATATATAGAACATTGAAGCTTGGTGTAATTCTGTTGGCATGGTGACAAGATAACATGTTGAACATTAGCAAACAGTGTCGGTCTGTTAACATGTGGATATTAAGATACTATATAGTACATTACAGCTTGATATTAGTCTGCTAACACTTAGATAGTAAGATATTGTGTAGGACATTAAAACTTACTGTCTGCCTCTTAACATGGGAATAGTATGATACAATTTTTAACACTAAAGCTCGCTGTCTGCCTGTTAACATGGTGATAGTAAGACATAATTTTTAACACTAAAGATTGGTGTCTGCCTGTTAACATGTGGATGACAATATATTATGTATTATTCAAAAATGGGGTGTTGGTCTGCTTCTCTTGATATGTGGATATCAAGATTCTTTGTAGGACATTCAAGCTCAGTGTTGACCTGCTAACATGGTGGCAGTAAGAAACTATATAAAGCATCAATGTTCTGGGTTGGTCTTTAACATCTGGATAGTAGATACTGTGTAAGGCATTAAGTTTAGAGTTGGTTTGTTAATATGTGGATTGTTCTGTGCAGGACATTACAGCTTTATATCGATCAGATATAATGTATTACAGGACAATAAAGATTGGTATTGGTCTGCATATAAGTTACTGTGTAGGACGGTAAAGCTTGATGTCCGTTTACATCTGCAAACATGGGGATAGTATGACACTTTGTGGGACAATACAGCTTGGTATCCGTATGTTAATATTCAGAAAGTAAAATATTATATAGAAGACAGGATTCAGCTTGTTAACATGTGTATAGGTAGATTTTGAGTAAGACATTGAAGCTTCATGTTGGTATGTAGGCTTGTGGATAGTAAGATACTATGTAGGATATTATAGTTTTGTGTCAATATGTTAACATGTGGATAGTAAGATACTATGTAGGATATTATAGTTTTGTGTCAATATGTTAACATGTGGATAGTAAGATACTATGTAGGATATTATAGCTTTGTGTCAATATGTTAATGTGTGGATAGTAAGATACTATAATAATTTATAATAGCTGTCCATTGTTGTCGATGAGGACCGCCGACATCATCCTTGTCACAGATTTCCCTGTTGGGTGTGGGTGCGCATGTGGCTGAACAGGCCAATGCGAGCACGAAAACATCTGCTACATATCAGGCACACGAGGTTTGCAGAAGGGGATGGTGTTCCCGCTGCTCGAGATTTTCGCGTCTCGCGTCTGGTCTGGGCTTTCACAACACGGTCGTCTTCACCGGCAGTTACACCCGATTTGACTGCGCTTCTCCAGTCAGATCTGTTTTGCGCAAGACATTCCCAGGTGTCGATGTTTATCTGGCAACTTTTTAGTGAGTCCTTCAGACAGTCTTTAAAACGTTTCTTTGGGCGCCCTCTCTCGCGCCATCCCTCTCTCAGCTTGCCGTAGAGAAGCTTCTTTGGGAGCCGCTCGTCTGACATACGGACGAGGTGTCCGGCCCATCCTAGTCGTGCTTTTTCTAGCAGTGCATGGATGCTGGGCATGTTAGCCCTTGAGAGAACTTCGATGTCAGTGACACGATCTTGCCATCGGATGTGTAATATTCGCCTCAGGCAACCTGTGTGGAAGTGTATACAGTCCAGCTTTCGCAAGCGTATAGTAGGGTTGGAATGATGGCTGCACGGTAGACTTTGAGTTTGGTCTTGACGCTGATGCCACGATGTGCCCAGACCATCGAGCGCATTCTACCAAAGGCTGTGCTGGCCTTTGCTATTCTGCTTGCCACCTCATCGTCTAGGCTGACAGATCTCGACAGCGTGCTCTGCCCAGATATGTGAATTTGTCTACGGCATTCAACGTCTGCCCGCTGACTGTAGTCTCTGGTTTTGTGTACGGCATGCCTGGTGCTGGCTGGTACATGACCTCTGTTTTTTTGGCATTTATGGTCAGGCCAAAATTTTTGCATGCGGCAGAGAACTGGTCCATTCCAACCTGCATGTTCAGTTCTGAGTTGCTCATTAGAGCGCAGTCGTCAGCAAATACAAGTTCCCTGATTATGTCGCCAGCAACTTTGGTTTTGGCCTTCATTCTTCTGGAATTGAGTAGTTTGCCATCTGTGCGGTACTTTATGGATATTCCAAGCTCCAATGATCTGAACGCGTCTGTCATCGTGGCCGCAAACATCATGCTGAACAAAATCAGGGTGAGTACACATCCTTGTTTTACTCCGTTTGATACTAGAAACGTTTTAGAGATTGCACCGCTGTCCAGTACACGAGCACACATGCCTTCGTGTAGCTGTTTCACCATTGTTATGAACTTGTTGGGGCAGCCAAACTTAGACATTATCATCCACAGCCCTCCTCTGTTAACTGTATCAAATGCCTTTGTCAAATCAATAAATGTGGTGTACAAGGCCTGATTTTGTTCTCGACACTTCTCTTGTACTTGGCGAGCAGCAAAAATCATGTCCACTGTTCCTCTTCCGGCTCTGAATCCACATTGGCTTTCTGGGAGGTGGTGGCTTTGTTCAAGGTGTTTGTTGAGCCTGTTTAGCAGTAAGCGAGCTAGGATCTTGCCTGCTACGGAGAGTAGCGATATTCCACGATGATTGTCGCATTCCTGACGGTTGCCTTTTCTTTTGTACAGGTGAACGATTGAGGCATCCTTTAGCTCCTGCAGAATTTTTATTTCAACCCACATGTGACAGAAGAGTTCAGTGATCCTTCTGGTGAGGGATGGGCCAGCTGTCTTATATACCTCTGCTGGTATTGCATCAGCTCCTGGAGCTTTTCCTATAGATAGTGAACTGATTGCCCTGTCGACTTCCTCCTCAGTGATGACTTCATCCAATGCCAGGTTCAGTTCCACCTGCGGCATTCGCCGGATGGCCTCTTCATTTATGGACGATGGGTGGTTTAGTATTTTGCAGAAGTGGTCTGCCCATCTGTCTAGAATCTGAACCTTATCTGTTAGCAGTACCCCATTCGCACTGCGAACTGGAGTATTACTAGAGGGCTGTGTGCCGTAGAGAGCTTTCAGTGCCTCGTAAAACCGTTTGGTGTCATGACGCTCGGCGAACATCTCAATTTCGTCAGCTATTTTGCTGAGCCAGGAGTCTTGCATCTCTCTAAGCCTGGTCTGGACAGCTTTGCGAGCAGTATTAAAGGCAGCTTTTGGCTGCCGGAGATGGTGTGTCCCTCTGGTATTCCCTGTGCGCTTCATGTTTTGCATCGAGAAGGCCCTGTATTTCCAGATCGTTCTCATCAAACCAGTCCTTATGCTTGCTCGTGAGTGGGCCAATGTGTTTAACAGATGTATCATAGAGTGTGTTTCTCAATGATGCCCAGTTCTCTTCGATGTCGTTCTTTTCATAACGAAGCTCAAGCTCTTCCTGGAAGCCTCCTCTCGTGGGTTCGTATTTCAGCTGAGAGACATTTAGCCCCTCCTCTGTGGTTTCTTTCCCTGGGGGCGCATTTTGGGTTGGATCTTGAAGTTTAGCTTGGCAGTGACAAGTCGATGGTCGGTCCAACATTCTGCACCACACATGCTCTTCGTTACCATAGCATCCGCTCGATCCCTACGTCTGATGATAATGTAGTCAATGAGGTGCCAGTGGCGGGACCTTGGGTGCATCCATGTGGTTCTATTTCGGACAGGAAGTCGGAAAGCTGTGTTTGTAATGAGTAGTTCATTTGCAGCACATGTCCTCAGAAGGAGCAGTCCGTTACTATTGCATTTTCCAATACCATGCCTGCCAATGGCCCCCTCCCAGGCTGTATGGTCTGTGCCAACCCTAGCGTTAAAATCACAGAGGATGACCAGTTGTCAGATTTGGGGACTGCAGCGATGAGCGCCTCAAGGTCCTCATAAACTTATCTTTTGTTTCCTGAGGATTTGTCATTGTGGGTGCGTATGCACTGATAAGTGTTGCGTGGCGCCCTCCTATTAGGGGGAGACGCAGTGTAATCAGGCGGTCATTAATTCCTCTGGGCATGCTTGTGAGCTTGTCGACCATGTTGGTCTTGATGGCAAAGCCAACTCCAGCTTCACGGCGTTCTTCTTTGCTGCGGCCGCTCCAGAAGAAAGTATAACCAGCGCCGCCTTCTGTGATCTGCCCTTCCTCTGCCAGTCGTGTCTCGCTCAGGGCAGCTATACAGATGTTGTATCTAGCCAGTTCCCTGGCGATCAGTGCTGTCCGTCGTTCGGGTCTGTTTGCTTTGATGTTGTCCAGTAGCGTGAGGACACTCCATGTTGCAAGCGTGATGGGTAGTTTTCGTGATCGTTTTCTGCCTGATACTATGTAAGATACTATGTAGGATATTATAGCTTTGTGTCAATATGTTAACATGTTGATAGTAAGATACCTATATAGGATATTAAAGCTTTGTGTCAGTATGTTAACATCTGGATAGTAAGATACTATGTAGGATATTAAAGCTTTGTGTCAGTATGTTAACATGTAGATAGTAAGATACTATTTCAGTCATTAATGCTTAGTTTCAGTTTGTACATTATCTCAATTGTAGATCGATTTGAGTATTAGCTTCTGATGGTAAAACTGGTAGAGTTCGTAACCTAGTCCCTTCATGCTCCAGTCTCTCTATTGTAGCCTGTGGAGTATAAAACATAGATATGAATGGCTCAAATGCCACTCTGGAACACAACCAAGAACAAAACCTACATTGTAACAAAAATGCCTTCATCAGGTACATCGATTACTACACATAAGAATATCAAATCCATCATGACAGTAGAGATGAATGTATTCAAAAGAGGAATGAACACATCAAAAAGTAAAATGAACACAGAAGAGATACGAAGCTCATCATCTGTGTTGACCTGTGATCTGAAGTATCTTTTTACTTATGCACTTCATGGCTGTCAGTCGATGCAGATCCTGAGTTCAGTATATTTTGTCATGTGTTCTTATCTGCGTTTATGTGCTCATTTCTACATCCACAAAGTACACTACCACCTTCCATCTATTCCAGTACAGAGGTGTGGTTCCAATAAGAAAAAAAGGCGTCTGGCAGGAAGATCCCATCTCACCATACCTTTTCTCTGCGGGCTTCGAATCAACCATCTCGCGTTGCGATTGGGGGGACTTTTGAATCAGCGTTGATGGCAGGTGTTTGTGTCTCGTGGGTACCAGACTGCTGTCGCTGTGCTCCAACGGTCATCAGTTTTCTGAAGCAGGTGACCAGTCCAGCGATGCTTTACCTTGTCTGCGTGGGTAACTGTATCCTTCACGAATGCCATTTCACGAAGGTAGGTGTTGTGATAGCCTTTCAAACGTTGGTTGTGGAGCGCGATGCCGATCTTACGTCTATCGAGGGAGCCTTGGGTCCCTCTGGACTAAATTTCTTTTGTAAGAGTAAGAAACCACGTTTTTGCGGCATAGCACATTGCAGATAGAACTGTGGAGTTGAATATGAAGGCGTCCAAGTTCTGGTCGTGGGTATGGTATAGTGCCATCTTTATGGACTAGAAAGCTGCCCAGTCCTAGCGGCGACATCTTGTTAATTCTGGGTTTAGGTCGCTCGCTTGTTCAATAGGCCTCCCAGGAAAATACATTCCTCCATGTTCTCCAGATTTACGCTATCGAGGATAACTGGGTCATTGACAGTGCAGCGGTTACGCAGGAATTGTTATCCTTGCGGTGTTCATCTCAAGGCCCGTCTTTCTCTCCCTACTTTCTGAAGCATAGCTACCATTCGGTTGGCGTCTTTGACTGTTTCTGTGATGAGCACTATGTCGTCTGCGAAGCAGATACGGTTAAGTCGTTTGCCATTGATGTTGATTCCAAAGGCGGTCCTGTCACATTGTCTGATGATGGATTCCAGGCATGCGGAAAAGAGAACTGGTGAGATAGGATCCCCTCTTGCGAATACCTTTTTTGGACGGATACTTTTGCTGGTCTTTGGAAGGAGTGAAAGGTTTTCGTACAGTCTTGAGTAGCAGTTAGCAAGTGTTCTGACATAGCCGTGATCAATGTCTTAGTCCAGCAGTGAGTGTCAGACAAGTAGTGGGTCTACAGAGTCAAATGGTTTCTTATAGTCGATGAAGGTGAAGATTTAGGTGGTGAGGTAATCCATAGCTGTTTCAATTAGGCGGCAACAGGTTGAGATGTGTTCCATTTCGCTGCATGTTCTCAGAAAATCAGCCTATTCGATCGGTTGCGGGGCATCGATGGTATGATGGATTCTAGCTTGTATACATTTAGTCCAGAGTTTGTAGGTGACCAGGAGAAGTGTAATTAGGCCGTAGTTTTCAAGGTCTTCCTTGTCTCATTTTGTATGTAGAAGTATCGTTTTGTAGTTACGGGAGACTATGTACTGTCCCTGTGTATGTTATATAACGTTTATCTAGGGCTAGATTGGGTGGTAGTCCGTGGGCGTTGAGGTCATCTGTAGTGATGGTATTCACTTCGGGTAGGTTATTACGGGGCAATCTCTCAAGGGCGTGGCTGATTTCTGAGGGTAGGATGTTTGGAAAGGGGTGAAAGTGGGGATTGGGTTGTGATTGGTGGAAGGTCAGCTAACTTGAATAATTATGTATGTTTTGCCTGTTCTGATGTCTTTCACAATCGTTTCCTGAAAACTGAACAAAGCAAGTGTATCTGTTAACCTAAAATAATTAGGATTGATGCCAGATAGAAGACAAAATGCAGTAACCTAAGTAGTAATAAGAATTTGGGTTAGCGAGAAAGGAAAGGTTTACGAGATGTCAAAACAAAGAGAAATGACCCGATCGGCACCGCTGGGTCTTTGGCTGGACTCGTTGTCGTGCCTGACAAGACAGGGGTCAAGGCCTTTCATGTCGTCATCAAGCTCAATCCTTGTCTAAAAATAGATATGTGAAACATTCATACACGATGGAGATGGGCAACTTAGAGAGCATCAAAAAGGAGATAATAAGACTACAAATACATTTACTTTGACTCAGTGAGGCACGTTGCAGAGATGATGGTGAATATTAGAGAGACACATTGGAGAGATGATAGTGAATATCAGTGAAAGGACAATGTAGAGATGAGGTTTAATATCTGATTAAATCAAAGCGCAAGTGGTTACACAGAACTGGATTGGACTCTATTCACGGAGCAAACCGTCGCATAGAACTTGTGTGGGGTCTAGTCAAAGGGCAAGTGGTCCTACATAACCTGTGTGGACTCTAGTCAAAATGCAAGTGGTTGCACAGAACACGACTTTAAGATTGTTTAATGGTTAAAGACTTGACACGTGATGCACTCTCAAAAATAGATATTAAGCACTGGAAGAAATGCGAAGAGCACGTGCTCCGAGAAGAGGAGCCTTCTCACAACAGAATGGATTGTAGGTTATCCATCCATTAACAGTTGTGAATCTCATAGAGTCGCCAGATTGGGAATAAAGTAGCCCACGCGCCAATCTTTGTTGATGACAAATCCACCAATTGCCTCACTATATCTACCACAACTTGGTTATGAATCCACATTGTTTACTGTTCATTTAGGTGTGTCGGTGAAGAGAGAGGGATAGCACCTCGAGATGCGGGATAGACTCTTCCTTCGTGAATGTCTAGGTTCATTGGTTCCCATATCTTCATACAGCCCTGCCCCACCAACAGAAACCAAAAGACCGAGGTATTGGCCTGGGGAGCAAATCTGCCCCCGTTAAATTGTTTTAACTTGATATATAGAATACACATAGGAACTACTAGGAACCTACCAAGTTTGGAATCCTTGCTTCTTATAGCAGTACGGCAAAGACTTGATTGTTTCTCAGAGAGCTTTGTATGTGGTAACAGTACGGCCAAGACTTGATTGTTTCTCAGAGAGCTTTGTATGTGGTAACAGTACGGAAAAGACTTGATTGTTTCTCAGAGAGCTTTGTATGTGGTAACAGTACGGCCAAGACTTGATTGTTTCTCAGAGAGCTTTGTGTGTGGTAAAAGTACGGCCAAGACTTGATTGTTTCTCAGAGAGCTTTGTGTATGGTAACAGTACGGCGAAGACTTGATTGTTTCTCAGTGAGCTCTGTGCATGGTAACATTAAGGCCGAGACTTGATTGTTTCGTAGACAGCTCTCTGATGAATTATATGATTTATTTTTTAATGCCTGTTTGCGGCAGACGAATTGTGATTTTTAGAACAAAAGCAGGACACAGTGTGCAATTTTATGTCTTATAAGTACTACTAAAAGGGCAATAGTTCTCAAACAATTAAGATAGCATCTTCAAACGTTCACAGTAGTCCACTGAAATCAAGCTAGAATAATCAAACGTTCACAGTAGTCCACTGAAATCAAGCTAGAATAATCAAACGTTCACAATAGCCCACTGAAATCAAGCTAGAATAATCAAACTTTCACAGTAGTCCAGTGAAATCAAGCTAGAATAATAAAAACTTTCACAGTAGTCCACTGAAACCAAGCTATAATAATAAAACGTTCACAGTTGTCCTCGGAAATCAAATTAGAACCTTCAAACTTTCACAGTAGTCCTGGGAAATAAAGACATTTTCTTGGGGACACCATCTATTCCGACCGATCCCGGTAGATACCAAATTAAGAATGACCGTACCGATGTAGCTGATTCGGACACTTATAAACTAAAATCTTTAACAAAAGAAAAATGGAACGCGAGTTCTGACCGGCTGCTGACCTCGAGTCATGGTCTGGTGACTGGGAAAGTATATGGCAGATTGAGTGTGTCAATGACCAGCTGTTGTAAGTTTTCTAGCTTTTACCTCAACCATTTTACTCACTTTTTCCAACAATGTTTTGATAGTCACATTGGTAATTTTCTATCATCCCCTGGGTATAGTGGTACAAGGTTCGTCCTTCAAATATCGGAAGATGATGGACATTGTAGACCTGATCTTTTGTAAGTATTTTTAGACGTTGATCACATTATCACCTTCTATGTCACCAACATGGTTAGACAGTGGATCCATGGACACTAAACACACCTTTCGCTGACAGGCAGATGGACTAGCAAAAAGAAGGAATCAAGACAAGAACAGCCACACGCAGTACCAGCTCTACAAACACTTAAACAGCTCATAAGAACAGCAAACAAAGAAATGTGAATGGACAGATGAACCATGGACAATACGAAGGAGGTCTACATGTATATAACAATTCTCAATCCAAATGACTGTATCAATCAACTCACAAGCAAGGATCAGAGCACTTTTTTTTTTTTTTGGGCTGAGAGTAATCCACATCCCACGTGACAAGCACCTGAACATAATCCAACCACAACACACACTAGAGTGCCAGATGTGTACACGCCCATACGAAACCGTTGGTCATCATATCTTTGAGTGCTCGGCAATCTCTGTTAGGAAAATGCTTCTTCCTAAGAGGTTTGATAAATGCAGCACTTTGTATGTCACTAATCAATAATTAACAATCACGTGCAGATAGCATTATATGGCATTTGGTCGAAGGGCAGGAGCCCCAGTGCTTTTGGATCGGTAACAACGTATGATCAGGCAAACCATATTGATTGGGCATGTTGGACAACGTTAGTTAAAATAACAGTTAGACAACAAACGATTGGAAACAGGTTTACTTTGAAATGCTCCAGCCGATGCTTCACATTGGATCAACTGCTACGGGATTGCATGTATACCTTTTAATTCGCATTATTCTTTTATAGGTCTAGTGATATTGCGAGATTAATATCTGAGTAACAACATGTTGTCTATATGGGCATTCACAAGCAAAATCAAATATGATTCTCTGTATAAGCAAAATCTGACTTCTAACTCACTGTATGATCGGTGCACTACAGTAAACATCCCGAGATGTCTGGAATCTTTGGGTATGACAAGCATAAGAATAACACCCCTGCCCTACAGAGAGCATGTCGTAAGAAGCGACTAACTCTGTGATATGGCATATTATCAGTCATGATTAGGTGGTTTGTTAAGAGCAGCAAAGATGGCGCCTAACATGCTGCGAGTCAACTAGTATTTGAGTCTATTAAGATGGACTCGTATATCGATTAACTACCCTTCGCGACAAATTGAAGATAGGTGGTACCGACGAATGCCCGTATGGTACCGGTAAAATGACCGCTGAACATCTGCTGCAGAACTGCCCGACATACGAGGATCAGAGAGAGCAGATGTGGCCATCACCAGTGGAACCACAAGACAAGCTCTATGGCAGTGTCGACAGCCTCAGGATGACCGCCGCTTTTTTCGAAAAAATAATGGTTACTGTCTGACTGCGTACGAAGAAGAAGAAGAAATGAGCAATGATCGCAGAAGAAAGAAGAAAAAAAGAAGAAGAATCTGTTATTGTCCATTTTTTGGCCAAAGTGGCTAGCTTGAATGTGCTAAATAAAGATAATGGATTGAGACAGATCTGTTAATTTATTTTGGAATCAAAATACAAGTTAATAATTGGCGTATCCTATCTGGCATGGCGTCTTTCATTCGTTCATCAACTTGCTCACTCACTCACCTCTCACTTGCTCACATTTACTCACTCAACCCTTACTCATAACACAGCCGCCTAGTTCCTCTGTCACTCACTCTCTCACCACTCACACACCCATTAAGTAACTCACTCAGTAACTTACCTCTTCCTTATAGCACTCATCTACTGACTTGCTCTACCACTCACTTTCCAACTCACTCACACATTCACCCACCTACTCGCTCACCCATGACTAAATCGCCTACTCACTCACCTCCTCTCATCATCCCTCACTCACTCTTCCACCCACTCACTCGTTCTCACCATTCCTCACTGACTCTATAACTCACTCACAAACACTCATTCACTCCGCCTGCTGTCCATCTCACATTCAGTTCAAGCTCAGGACCGAAGAGTGACGGTCACACGACTCTCTCTGATTCCAGGTCAAGTAACACACAGAACCTTACCGGAACATTTCTGACAGGTGGCTTCCATCCAACACTACATCAGGACTATTGATTGGACTTTTTCTAGCATAAAGGGTAAGTTCTTCAACGTTTTTAAACTAAACAAATAAACTCATCTTCCTTTCTTCTTCTTCATCGTACGCAGTCAGACATTAACCTTTATTTTTTCGAAAAAAAGCAGTGGTCATCCTGAGGCTGTCAACACTGCCATAGAGCTTGTCTAGTGTTGCCACTGGTGATGGCCACATCTGCTCTCTCTGATCCTCGTATGTCGGGCAGTTTGCAGCAAATGCTCAGCGGCCATTTTCCCGGTACCACACGCGCATTCGTCAGTGCCACCTATCTTCAATTTGTTGAATAGGTGGTACCTCAGTCTATTGTGGCCAGTGCGAAGTCTGAAAACCACGACCTGCTCTCTTCTGTTCAACTGGTAATAGGTATCGTTTTTTGTGTAGCCAGTATGTTCGGCTTCCCATTTGGTCATGTATCTAGCTCTAATAAGCCGTTTTGACTCTTCGTATGTCATACTAGTATCTGGTTGTGGTAGTCTTGCACCTTCTTTTGCCAGTCTGTCTGCCTCCTCGTTGCCTTGGATGTTGCAGTGGGATGGAACCCACTGTACCACTACCCTTTTTGGTGCGGACTGCTGGCATAGTTGACAGAGTACTGCTCTTACATCATTAAGTTCAGTATTTTTCTGGCTTTTTAGTGCTGTGACTACGGCCAAGGCATCTGTAAGCAGGACTATATGGCTTTCATTCCTTTTACCTGTCACCATTTCTTCCACTGCCGCCCTCAGTGCCTCTGCCTCCGCTCTGAAATTGCTTGTGTATTTTCCAGTAGCGAATGACAGTGTTATTTTTCTGCCATTTGGTAGGTTCAGAAATGCTCCTGCCCCTCCGTTCTGTGTTGTGTTTGTTACAGAACCGTCGGTGTATGCATGGGTCCAGTCCATGCTTGGGTAGTTTTTCGTTATGTAGCTCAGGGTAGTATCTCTTCTTTCTTTTTCAGTCTGGCAGTTTTTGTTTCCAATACCTGGTATATTTTCTACCACCTCTGGAAATATATGCTGCCTCCAGGTAGGTTTTCGTACAGTAGGGATGGGCTTTGGTGTTATTAGTGCATTCATGTGGTCTTCGTGCATCTTTGCTTTGGCTATTTCTGCAAAGTTTCTCTGCTTTAGTTTCCCATTTCCAAAATTGTTTAGTCTCTGGTGCATTGGATGGTCAGTCAGTCTTCTGAGTTTCTCTGATTGCTGCTGGGCTCTGCAGTCTCTTCTGTCGGTCATGGATTGCAGTTTTGTAATCTTTTCAAGTTCTACAATTGGTGTTGACTTCATGTCTCCTGTTATAACTCTCATGGCTTGGTTTTGGAGTTTGCTAATTTTATCGAAGTTCGCCTTTGCTGCTGTTGTCCATGCCGCAATGCCATACTCGAGAACTGGTCTCACTCTTCCAGTTTCTTTAGTATACTTTCGTCTGCTCCCCAGATTGTGCCAGCAAGTTTCCTCATGATTGCCATTCTTTCTCTGGCTCTCATTCTTCATACTAGCTGCCTGTGAGGAACAAATAGCATGTTCTATCCTACCATTGATCAGTTTATATGTACTCTTCAGGACTGGGGGAGGAAGATTCATCATTCCACAAAATGTCTGCAAATCTGAATGGCCACCACACACACATTGCATAGCAAAAACCGCTCTCCTATTGATTGGGTGTACTTGTAAACTGTTGCTGATGTTAACACTAATTTGGGGGTTAGAGGGGAAAGGAGTTTGTTTTTTGCACTTTATGTTGCTGCACACAAATTCAAATTTACTGCCGAGTCCACGTCTTTCATGTTCAGTAAGTCTGACTTGGCTGTGACAAAATGCACAAACGAGCTGTGATGTAATCTGGTGACAGAGAATATCCAGGTCAATTATCCTGTTTCCTTTACCATTATTATGATCATCATCTAGAACGTGTTCTTCCTCGCCTGTTGATTCTTCAAAATCTGTATCCGGATCATCATCAAAAACGTCATAACCGTCTTTTATTTTCATCGATGATCGACTGTGAGTGGGCGTGGCACTACTGGTGTCAACTTTAGGGCTCTTACAAGACTTAGTAATAACTGTGTAGTGTGTTGTTAGAAATTGAAAAGTCAACTACTCTACTCATCTACTGTTTCTACAACTGCATGCTGCTCACATTTAATTTCATCTGGATATAACTGTCTGTTTTTATTCGTAAACCTATTTCCATAAAAATTGCGCTTCCTGGATTGGTTACAATACTTTCTATCACTGGACATTATTGAGAATGTCAGTGATCAAACAAAATTTGTCGTACAGTATCAAACAAAATGTGTTACCTCATGGGCGCATCCATTTGCAATAGAGTTATCTGACTTGGGGAGCGTTCATTAAATTAAATAAATCTAAGGAGGTCCTAATTGTAGCTACACAGGAAACGTGCATAGGTAAATTCACTTTTGTCTGAATGAAAAAAAAAATGTTTTTCTTTCCAAACGAGTAAGACTTCTTATCTTTGAGAAGCCATAGTTCGGGAACTAATTAACCGATTAAAAAAAAATAAACAGAAATTTGTAGAAAATTGGTTGATCTTTAATTTGATACCATATATGTCGTGAAATTTAAAAATCGTATTATTTTGAAAATCCTGCTGATACTGCTACCTTAAGGAGATCCCAATCAAGGAAGCTAGGAATGCTGAGATGGCTCTCTTATGTAGAAATCAGCAGGATGCTGAGGCTATCCTGTTACAGGCTGGTTTAATCTTTAGGACCATCATGTTAAACATCCAACTGTATAACTGGGACAGGTAGGAACTTCTGCAATGTCCACATTTCACACCTGTCTGTTTTACACCTGTTTTATTTTATTATTATTCTTCTTCATCGTTGTTCATTCTCAAACTCCCTCTACCAAGTCATGAAAGGAACTTTGTAAGTAGCAGGACGTTGTCCAGAGAATGGAATGCCTTGTGTCGTAGTTTACAGCTTGACTGCAATATTTGCACCTTTTGGTCCGACAAATTCGACTTTGCAGGCATTTTTTAGATCCCGGTTTAGCCTTCCCTCATTGATCCCTTCTCCTCGACATGCCTGCTCTGTTGCAGCCTGTTATCCAGGATCATTGCATGGAGGCGTAGAAAGTTCCCCGGCCCAGAGGCTAGCAGCTGCAGCTCATACACCACTCAACATCTTGGTCTTTTATTTTATTCAGAGGCGAATGTCGACTTTGAGGTGAACAGCAGGATTGACAAGCGGAGCACGGTGTTTAGGAGGCTGAAAAGCAAACACCTTAAGCCAATTGAACATCTATATCACCAGCAAGGTAAACTTATAACATGCTGTAGTGTTAACTGCTCTGCTGCATGAATGGTGAAACATGGACAGTGGATAACGGACAGACCAGACAGCGAAATCATTTTCGCATAACATGTCTTCGTAGGCTGCTCAGGATTGGGTTGCAGAACGAGGTGTCCAACTCGGAAATTCTTAGCAAGACTAACATGTTCAGTATACATACGCTTCTGCAAAAAGCCCAGATGAGATGGGAGGAACATGTTATTTGCATGCCCAGTGAGCACGTTATATGGGGAGCTCAAAACAGGCAGACGCTCATTAGTGGGACTGAAGAAATGCTGCAGAGACTCCTTGACAATCCCACCTGGTGCGATAGCATCACCAAAGATGCTGGAATCACATAAAGGAAACTCCATTAATATACAGGCAATTTGGGGGACGGCGTGGCCTAGTGGTTAAGTGACACGGCTCACAACTAAGTGCTGGGTTCGATCCCCATCACAGCACCGGCCGTTACCCCGGGGAAGCAAACCCTTAAAAAATGCAGGAGGAAGCAGACCCTTACATAAAATGCATGCTGAATTCGGATGCACTGGGCCTACAGGCGCAAAATAAAAACCACAGTGCAACGCACACCGCCTTGGGCATTAGAGAAATAAGGCGAACGCAAAAAAAAATTTAAAAAAAAAAAATAAAGACAATTTGAGGATGTGTCGGAATAATATGTAAATTTTATATATAGGCAGTTTGAGAATGTGTTGGTTTATTATGTGAATTTGAAATGTAGCCAGCTTGAGAATGTTTCAGTTTATTATGTGGATTTGATAAGTAAGCAGTTTGAGAATGTTTCAGTTTATTATGTGGATTTGATATGTCAGCAGTTTGAGAATGTTTCAGTTTATTATGTGGATTTGATATGTAAGCAGTTTGAGGATATATCAGTTTTTGAATGTTCCAGTTTTATTATATGAAATTTAATTGTAAGTGGTTTGAAAATGTGTTGGTTTATTATGTGAATTTGATATGTAGTTTGAGGATGTATCAGTTTAAGAATGTGCAAGTTTTAATATGGGAATTTACTATCTAGGCAGTTTGAGAATGGGTTGAATTATTATGTGAGTTTAATATGTAGCCAGTTTGAGAATGTTTCAATTTATTATGTGGATTTTATATGTAGACAGTTTGAGGATATATCAGTTCTTGAATGTTCCAATTACCTTTTCATTATGTGAATTTTATATGTAGGCGGTTTGAAAATGTGTTGGTTTATTATGTGAATTTTATATGTAGGTAGTTTGAGGATGTGTCGGTTTATTATGTGAATGTAGGTTGTTTGAGAATGTAGTTTATGTGAATTTAATATATAATATATAACTCAACTGTTGTAATTAATTACAAATGATTTAGAATCAGTGTTTCTGTCACAGAGCGCTTGAGTTGGCAGCTAAACACAAGACCCACGTCGACACATTGTTGGGACATAGGGCAGAAGTTCTTGGCTAGGTTTGATAAACCAGAGACTAACAAGCGATACTTGCAGTACAAGGAAGGGGTAAGCTGTCTTTGGTGGAAAGAGGAGAAAGAGGGAGGGGGAATAGAGGCAGAGTGAAAGGAAAATATGATGGGAGGGAACACAGGCAGAGGAAAAGGAGAAGGTGACTAGAGCAAATAGAAGCAGAGTGAAAGGTGAGGACGAAAGAAGTCTTGAGTGGATGGGTGCGGTTGTACCTGCGTGTGTGTTGTAAATAAAAATATATTTAACATCCTCTCGTGAATACATCCATAGACAGAAAGTTAAGTAGTTTGGTCATCTCATGAAAATGAAACCAGATCGGCTGTCATTAAAACATACAACAGTAGCAGGTTGGGGTTTACAGCCAAGACCCTGCGGCAAATGGATAGACAACATTAAAGATGTCTTATGCCAGCATGGGCTCACAGCAACACATCTGGCCCAAGTGCGAGACCTACAGCTCCCCACTACGCTTCACTGCATTAGTGGAAGAATAAAGTAAAGTAAGTATATATACAAGGGGCATTCAAATCAAACCGGGGCTTTTTGTTCTAGTTCTACCTGAATTCGTTATAGTGTGCTGGAACTAGTATCATTAGTTAGGGGCACTTGTGTTCTATTACTGTTAGGTTGCCCTCTTGCCATGGGTCAGTCACATGACAGATAAATAAAAAGGCGGACAACACTGTTAGTGTTTGCAAGGAACAGCGTGTTGTAATGAAGTTTCTTGTGAAAGAAGGCGTGAAACCTGTGGAAATTTACAGAAGGCTGCAATCAGAATACGGTGATGAGACGCTCGGTTGCAGTAAGACATTTGAATGATGTAAATGTTTTAGAGAAGGCCGTGCATCCCCGAGGGATGCTCCTGGCCATGGTGGCTCTCAACCCACCACAGTCATTCCTGTGAATATCCAGATTGTGGAACGCCTTATCCTGGAGAATCAACGCATAACCTGTGGTTAAATTGCACAAGAGGCAAGTCTTTCTCTGGGTATGGTGAACACTATTATTCATGAACATCTGCATTTTTGAAAGGTTAGTCCATGTTGGGTAACAAGACAGCTTTCCGCTTTTTACTGACGGAGAAGAGTTCAAGCCTGCACTATATGCCATCTGCAGAATCTTGGCTGGGAGGTATTGCCACTTCCACCTTACAGCTCAGACCTTGCTACGTGTGATTTCCACCTGTTTGAACCTATAAAAGAACTCCTGGGAGGTCAGCATTCATGACGTAGTGAAAGAAGCTGTCCTGGATTGGTTCAGACATACTGACAAATCTGTCTACGCTGCAGCTTTTCAAGCATTACTTAAACGCTGGGATAAGTGCATGAACGTTTGTAGGAGATTATATTGAAAAATAAATGGTATTTTAACTACTTGAAAAACATTTTTTTTTCCCTCACAAAAAAAAAGCTCCCGGGTTTGACTTGAACGCCCCTCGTGCATTTAAACCAACATCAAAACAGATGAAAGTGGAAATAGTAGTATTGAGGTAACAACAATTTGACCAAATCTGAGATCCAGAGAAATCAAGATTCACATCAAAGTTAGAATATTTAACTCCAATGTCAAGTCAGTGCTGCTGTATGGAGCGGAATTATAGAGAATGACCAAGACCATACAACAAATACTCCAGTTCTACATTAACAGATGCTTACAAAGGATAATGGACATAAAGTGGCAGGACATGGTGAGGAATGAAAACCTATGGGGAGAGGAGCCAACAACCACCCCTGGAACAACAAGTGAAGAAAATGCAGCTGGATAGGACATAATATGCTACAGAAGGCAACGTCAACATAGCCAGACATGCTTTTACATGGAATCCTCAATAGAAGAGAAATAGAGGTAGACCTAAAAATACATGAAGGACTGGAGCAGAAGATGCAGCAGGGAATGACTTACTTACTTACTTAGTCGCTTCTCTTCTACCGTGAGGTGTAGAGGTTTGCCAAAGAGAACGCCACACTGCTCTATTCGCCGTCTTTTTCCTGGCCTCTTTCCAATCCAGCCCTCTATCACTTAGGGACTGTCGTATGTTGTCTTCCCAACGTACTTTGGGACGTCCTGGCATTCTACGTCCTTGACTTTTTATCTCCCATGACCGCTTTGGTATCCAATCTTCTTCCATTCTACAGGCACGGCCAAACCACTGTAGTTGGGACTGCTCCACTCGTGTCTGCAAGGGTTGAACTTCGAGATTGTTACGTATTGTCTGCTTACGGATCTTGTCCCTTTTCGTCACCTGAACCGCCTTTCTCCGGTACCTCATTTCTGAAGTTTGTAATTGCCTTTCTTGGACTGTAGTCATTGCCTATGACTCACATCCATATGTCAGGACAGGCACATAGGTCGAGCGGTATACATCCATTTTTGTTTTCCTGCTTATTTCTCTTTTACTGAGGAAACCTCTGTTTATTGCATGGAAAAGTCTACCTGCTGCTGCTCTTCATGCAGTTAACTCCTCTTTGATTCCTCCCCTGCTATCTGTTACCACTCCTAGCTATTTAAAATTGCTGACCTGCTCCAGTGCTCGTGTTCCCAGGGTTATCTGATGTCTCTTTTCCTCTCTGGCGATCACCATGGTTTTTATTTTGAAGCTGCTGATGTGCATTCCTCTCTTCTTCAACTCTTCTTCCCAGACCTGCAAGTTGATCTGGAGATGTGCTTCGGATTTCGTGATCAGGGCCACATCATCTGCAAATGCAAGTTCCGATATGTAACTTGGTCTTATCTTCCAGTACCCTACTTCATACTTTTTTTCCCGTTCCTTGCAGGCTTTGATGACTTCATCCATGAGGAGTATGAAAAGGTACGGTGATAGAATGTCCCCCTGTCTTACTCCGCTAGTGGTCTTAAACTCTCCTGATTTTTTATTTGATGTCTGCACATAATTTCTGCATGTTTTATAGAAACTCTGTATGGCAGAAATCAGGAGTCCTAAGATGTTCTTCCTTGTCAGGCACTCCTAGAGTTTGTCCCAAGGAATTTTATCAAATTCTTTCACCAAATCCAAAAAGCAGAGATGCATCTCTTTATCATATTCAAGAGCCTTTTCACTTAGCTGTCTGAGTGTAAGGATGAGGTCTTGAGTACTTCTGTTTGCCAGCAGGGAATGAGCTGACAGAATACTTTTCTGCAATGAAGTCTCTATTACTTTCTGCCCCCGTAGCAGTATTTCCTTCACCAATAATCACTACCTTTTGAGCAAAATGTGATTTTGAACACTTTTTTTCTGCAGGTTGAAATCAATTGGGCCAACATCACCAGCAAGATTGAGATGGAATATCAGAATGAAAGGGAAAGACCCTCTGGAGCAGCAAGCGGTACAACTGGAATCAGTAATGCTGGTCGCAGCATTGGCATTAAACCTTGACATCTCTGTCTTTCAGTAAAGATGTAGTGTAAATGTTCTGTACAAATGCATTGATTACCTTTACGATGCAGCACTAGATTTCCAAACGTCACATATGACTTTGAAAATCTGAAAACGTTTTTATATGTTGGTCTATTAATATGATTTGTTTGCGTACAAAGACACAAATGAATAAAGAACTTGCTGGTGTTATTGTTTTTGTTGTGTGTGTATTAGTTTGTGATATACAGGAAGATAAAAGGGGAAAATTTATAAGACAAAGCTCAAACACACATTTAGACTCACCAAAGTGTTCGTTTCTCCTTTGCTAAATTCATTAGAAATCACCACAAAACTCTGATATTGTTATTTCTAAGCTAGGCCTAGTGTTAGTATACACTTCAAACATGTTTATTATATCTAAATAAACGAACTAAACACATTCTACCTCACAAAGATCTCTTACAACTTACTTCATCCTTACCAACAAGAATGGCGACAAAAGCCGGTAGAAAAAAGATGAATATTGTCTTTCAAACTCTTGTTTACTAAAAACTTTTCACTCTTTCGTGGTTAAACTAGTTAAAAGGGACGGTTATTCATATTACTTCAAATTTGCCCCGTTTACGTAGGTTTGTATAGTGCGTAGTTTGTAAATAAAAACACTTTAGAAAAGTACAAAAGACCGTTTGGCTTAGAATCGTTTACTGCAGATTGGTATTAAAGTAACATTTTTTGCTTGACTTGATTTCATCCACTACCAACACAGAGAGTTAGGCTTTGGTGATTTTGATTTCATGTTTTGAAACTGTGCAGTTCTGATCAGCGGTTCTGATCAGACATGAAGGAAGTTTTCAATATTTGGCCATTGATGCAGAAGGGGCCGTTTCATCTATTGAAGTACTGGGCAGGGCAACAGGGGGTGCTCAAGCATTTCATAAGGAGTTTTGTAGCATCTGCAGTTTGAATTTGTTTGATTGGTCTATTTTATGTTGGTGGAATTTGAGTATACAATGTCCTGTTCTTAGTCTGAAAATGTATGTTTGATGCTTTCGTCCAAGTTGGTTTACCAGGGGTGCTCCGAAAGTAAAGCCCCCTTTTCTATTCCATGAAAACCATAACAGATAAAAAGAGCACAATATCGTCATTTGATAGAACAATGTCTTGCCTTCAAAATACTATTTTTCAACATAGTCACCTCCCTTGGCTAGACATTTTCTCCAATGATGAACAAGAGCATATATGCTGCGCTCATTAAAATCTGCACCAGTGGAGGTGACCAACTGTTTTACAGCTGCTATGATGACGTTGTTGCTAGGAAAATGTTGCACACGCAGTTCATCTGCCATTGGCCCGAACAGATGGAAGTCAGAAGGTGCCACATTTGGACTATACAGTCCAGCCAAGACTAACTATGTGATGTGCTCAACGGTCTTTAAGCTGGTATGCGGGGAGGGGGGTGGGTTGACTTTATTGAGTTGCAAAAAGCAGGTTGTCTTTTTCTCTAACTTGACCCTGGAAATTTGAGCCTTCTGCTAAGTAGCGGTTAGAGTTGATGGTTTGTCAATATTCTAGGAAATCAAGAAGGATTTCCCTTTCCTACCCTATCAGACAGTACACATCACTTTACCTGCTGAGGGCTGGGCCTTGAACTTTTTCCTCGATGGGGAATTCACATGTCGTCACTTCATAGACTGCCGTTTCGACTCAGGATCGTAGTGGTGCCACCATGTCTCATCAATGGTGATGATGCGATCCAGGAAACTGTCACCTTTATTTTTGTAATGGTTCAAGAGGTCATGACAAACTTGCATGTGATATTCTTTCTGTTCCTGTGTGAGCATTCATGGGACCAACCTGGCACAAACTTTGTGATATTCCAACATTGACACCGTCGTTTACATCATATTGAAGCCAATATCCATCTCTGTAGACAGTTCCCTAGCTGTAATCCTTCGATTTGCAGGGATGAGCTGATCGAGACCTTCATTGCGAAGTGTGGCAGCTGTACAGAGCCGTCCGGAACGTGGTTTGTACTTGTTGCTTACGCCACTGCTGAAACGCACAACTGACTTCCTCACTGTGCTAACATCCACTGTTTGGTCTCTGTAAATGTTCAGCAAGCGTAGATGAATGTCAATTGATGCAACTTTTTCCGGATGGAGGAATTCAATAATGCACCTCAGTTTATAACGTACTTACATGACATTTGCTATTTTGTCAGACTGCTCCTCCATTGGCACATGTCGGACAGAAACCAAAATTTACGGATATTGGCAGGAATGTCCAAACTTTTCTGCCATACTGCCAAAATCTACTTCTGACTTGGTGGAACATCATAATAAAATAGTAGACAATACTTTCGGACCGACCATCGTATATCATCCTATTTCAATGGTGCTAATAGATGTTTAAAAATATTTCATCTTGGCCATTACCTAGGTGTATTACCCTCTACACTCTAATGTGGCCAAAACTGGTTGTAAAATGTCCGTGTCCCTACACCCTAACATGTTCAGAACCGTCCATGGAAACTTTATTCCATAGTAGAATAAATAGAGCGAGCCCAATTTTGCATGAAACTAAACTTCTGCATTTTAAACTGCACGATGCCAGAGCTTTTATCTTTTCCTTCTTAACCTTTTTTATTTTGGGCTAATTGTGTTGCTTTGTGTCATTCAGTTTGATCAAAAAGGCCAGAATTCAACGCATGAAAATTTCATTTAAAAAAAAATGTACTATTGTTGAACAGATTGAGCTAAAATTATGATCTAAACATTGTGAGACACATAATTAAACTATGTCATGAAGTATTCATAATAAAGATTATATATTAGTGTGAAGCGAGTGTAAAATCACATAAATGCAGAGGTGGAAATTGTAGAGAACATTTTTTTTTTAGTACTCACCCTGTCACGTATTTTGTTGATATTATCATCAATTACTGTACATTTACCTCTTGTATTATGTGCCTCAGTCAAAGTCTGAATTGAGCACGTGTTGAATAATTCACACGTAATCGATATGTGTTATCGTTGGACTGATCAAATAATAAATCAAATCTAAGATCTTGAAACCCAACTTTCGTTGCAAAAAATTGGTAAACTTTCAAAGAACGTAAAATTTGCTGAAATGGACCTGCTGGAAATAATTGTATAGTACGAAACCATCCTCTATTAGTTGTGTCAAGTTGAGGATTTGACTACTGCAAGATCTACCAGGTCTGAATCCAACTTGTTCCTTGATCAACCTCGAGTCTATCCAGGGAGAGATGCGGTTCAGGATCATCCTTTCAAATACCTTGTGTAGGTGGCATAAGAGCGACACTGGTCAAAAAATATTGTCAGGATTATATCCCCTTTTCCATCTGCCACTGTGAAAAGATGCTGGTGGTTGTGGGTCATGTAAGAGTAGTAGGCCGGTTTTTCAGCCCAGCTCTCTAATTTTTCACCATTGACGTCTGTCTCATTGTAATCCCAGTTGAAATCGCCCATGTTTATTTGGGTTTTCCGGGTTCTGAAATTGACAGGTTCTTGAAACTCAAAATCGTCATTGGGTGGCTTGTATACTGACATCACTGTGCAAGCCTTGGTTTGAATTGTAATAGTCTCTATGTTTCCTCCATGAGACTGATATACTGATTCGATGTCTAGGTCTGTTGAGGCGAACATAGCGCTTCCATATTTCTCATGGGGTGTCTCCGCAACAAGTTTCATGCGATGTCACACAGTTAGTCGCCTCTTACCACATGCTTTCTGTTGGGCAGTGGTGCTATTCTTGTCCCTGTCGTACACAGAGAACTCGGCAGACCACTTGGGTCATATATAATCTGCAATACTATAAATTAAAAATATGTTTTGTCGTAATGAAACAATCAAACACCTAAATTTAAGGTCTGAACATGTTTACGATTTCGGAAGCATCTGAGTTAAAATCTTACACAGGTGATCTCATTGGTACTGTGACACCAATAAGTTTAAAGGTCAGATGTTACCTCTGTTGGTTTTTGGAAGGAAAGGTGCTAACTTGATTTCTTGGTGAAGAAAACGAATATATTTAAGAAATGTTAAAAATCTCAATTATGATGTTTGTAATGTCAATGTCACCAGAACATATCCCACAGGACTATCCCACTTATGCAGACCAAAGAGAGGCCGTCTGGCCTGGGAGAGTGACCACGAAAAGCTTTCGTAAACCGGTAAAGAACTTAAACGCAGTCTCCTTCGTGAACCTCACCGTGCTAGAAGCATCGCTTGTTTTTGATCGAAGAAGACGATGGCAATATGACCTATTTTTTTGTATTTTTGATTTCTGTTTATGGGATCTAAGACTGGTGTTTGGTTTAGGCAGTTTGATGGTCACATATTTGGCTTATTTTATGTTACTAAGACTGACATTTGGTTTCTGTTTTGGCACACTGGCTGACAATAAGTGACGTTTGGTTATTAACTGACAAAAGATGAAAATTATGGCTATTGATGATTGGGGGGGGGGGGGGAGAAGAGGAAAAGGAGGGGGGGGGGGGGGGTTCTATGTAGGTTTAAAAACAAAACACTGTAAATATTTTATGAAAAACACATTTTCTGTGTTTCGTATTTCTGTAATGTACATTATTTATCACAAATAACAATAAAGTTATATTTTCCAGAAAGTGTATCCATTTTTCTTTGTAATTAAATTTGTCATTTGTATTGTAATACAACAGGGCGATACTATCTCTCCTAAACTTTTCACGGCTGCCCTTGAGGAAGTCTTCCGTACACTCAATTGGGATGATAGGGGTATTGACATAGACGGAGAAATGCTCAACCACCTTCGGTTTGCGGATGACATAGTCATCATCAGCCACAGCATGAAGGAAGCTGAACAATGCCTAAATGAGCTCAACTGTCAACACCTGGCTCCGAAATATCATCCGATTATCATTAGAACTATATGTCTCACGGACCTCGACCATCGATAACAGACGATCGACGCGATGGGCATTGGTCGCCTAAGCAGATTTATATCACACTATTATTATTACAACGGACCTACCTCTCTTATTCGTCAATTCTAAATTGTCACATAATACCCTCTCTGTCTGCTATATCAGAACTTTGGCCTGTGACCGGCTTGGGTCAGCTACTAAGTCTTCTGTTTTTGACTGAGCCTAGCGTTATTGCTGATGGCTTTGATGAGGCCAGCTGCAGCGATATATTTCCTAATAACGTGAGAAATGAGGAAGGTTGTCTCTGCCACGTGGAGGAAGTTACCCATATATACAGCACCGTGAATGAGCGGACAGTAGCCAGCAACCCACAGATACAGCACCGTGAATCAGCTGACAGTAGCCATCGACGCATAGCTACAGCAGTGTGAATGAGCTGACAGTAGCCAGTAACCCATATATACAGCACCGTGAATGAGCGGACAATAGCCAGCGACCCATAGCTACAGCACCGTGAATGAGCTGACAGCAGCCAGCGACCCATAGCTACAGCATCGTGAATGAGCAGCCATCGACCCATAGACACATCACTGTGAATGAGCTAGCAGCAGCCGGCGGCCCATAACTGATTAAGAATAGAGATTACAGTGGAAAGGCAAACCTAGTACACAAATTAGGCCACCTGAAATTGGATGTATCGGGCGAAAGGCACAGATATCGCAGCTCTGCTGCAAACTGCGACACATTGTCGTTTTCAGGACGAACTACAAAGAAGAAGAAGGGGATGAGGATCAAGATATAGATACGAATGAGGAGCCTGAAAAGGACGAGAAGGAGGAAGAGAAGAAGAAAAAAAGGAGAAGACGAGGGGAAGACTGGGAAGGCTGAGAAGGAAGAGGTGTGAGTGGAGGTTAGGAGAAAAGGAAGAATACAAATATGATGAGGAGGAGGAGAAGACTGAGGAGGAAGTGATGGAGGTGTAAGAGGAGGAGCTGTGGAGGAGAAAACGTAGAAGACAAAAGAAGTTCCTCACATACAAAGTGAACCGAACAAAGCATCCAAAAATGTCAACAAAGAAATAACTTTATTAGTCTTTATCAGAACACAACGAAACTTTCGAGCAATGATCATCAAATAATGAAAATAAATGTGCACAAATCATTATCTGAGTCAAAGCTGCAGAATATTTTCCAAATGACCACCTTTCAACTAGTTTTTGTCTCAGGTCTACAGTACATCTCTCTCCAAACTCGATGGTCTGTCTCAGGCTTCTATGGTCACAATGCAGTTTGTTCCACAGATGGTTGGAGGAGGACCATTCTGCTATTCTGACAGGACAGTAACGATAGACAGTGCAGCATCTGAAATAGGGTGTTAGCATGGTTTAGTCTACAGCATATTGCATGATCGATTGAATTTCAGGAAAGTGTGCTCACGATGTGTACCCATACTAGTGAATGACGGACGCAGACAGAACCAAATGGGCCTGTCCTTTTACAGATAAAGCAATGAAAAAATGAATAACTGTTGGTTGAAATTATGTTCAGAAATAAGGGCTGATGTAAGTGGAATAATGAATGGTTTTCAAGTTCGTATTTATTTTTGTTTTTTTAAATAGCCGATTCTGATCTATTTACTGACTTGCGTTCGTATAACGGAGAAAATATTCTGTGGAATCTTTGAGAGGAGCAGAATGATAGCACGGTCCTCCTCCAACCATCTGAGGAACAAACTGCATGGTGACCACAGAAGCCAGAGACACACCACCAAGTTTGGAGAGAGATATACAGTAGACCCGAGACAAAACTATAGGAAAGGGGATCATTTGGAACATACCTTGCACTTTTGACGTAGAAAATGATTTGTTTACATTTATTTTCATGTTTGGTTTTCAATATTTGATCATCTTTTTTTGAATGTTTCGATGTGTTCTGATAAAAGTTAATCAAGTTATTTCTTTGTTACATTCAGGATGGTTTGTTCGGGTCAACTTGTATGTATGGATCGTCGTCGTCGTCTTCTTCTTCTTCTGATGTTACCTTCTTCTTTTTCTTTCTTCTCCTTCTCTTCTCCTTTTTCTTTATCGTCTTCTTTTTCTTGGTAACCACTATCATACGAGAAGCAGAGAGTCTCCTTAAGTCAATCACACCGTCACAACAATGAACGTTTCTCACTGTTGTCAAAGACGGGCTCAAATATGAACCACCGTAGCGGGACAGTTAAGCGAGACTGATGTGACCCTAACACGGGCCTGAAGTCTTGTTTGGGTCAGGTATGTTTGGCCATTATCGTTTTTGTGTGTATTTTTTCGTTCTGTCTGGAGCAGTGACACAGAGATGTGTATGATCCCATTGCCTTTTTTTCGTTCTGTCTGGAGCAGTGACACAGAGATGTTTATTATCCCATTGCCTTTTTAATATAAGCACAGAACAAGTATTCAGACAGATAGCAGGAATGCCAAGGCTTGTCATTGTAGGAAAGGTAATGAATAATCTTAGATAGGAGGGTGATACAGTTTTGATTGCAAAAAAATGAGCAAGAATTGCCGGAGCTTGTGACAACACAATATTCAAAATAAAACAAGAATCTGAATTAGACATAAACATAATGAAAACAAATACTATACTTGGGAAAAATGACAAGAAACCCCATGTGCGGAGACAAATGTAAGATCAACTACTGTCTGTCTGTCTCTCTTCTCTCTCTCTACTTTGGTCTTGTTGTTTCTCTGTACTCTCAACAATCAATACAGACTACCAACTAATGTGTGACAATTACGAACTGTTGTGACCATATAAAACATTCCAATATACGCCACCCACTTGAAGTTAAGGAACAACACAAAACACACAAGGGAGTAAAGTTCACGAACAAAACCATTGCTTGAAAATCTGCCAACCGTAGCGACAATCCGCCCAACAAACTATTGATTATGTCAAGGAAAGAATGTCAGAATACAAACACAGTCAACTCGCTGCTTACATTCATGAATCTATCAAAAAATACACAAATACTGCAGTCGGGGATGTTGTGGTAGAAACTTCACTATAAGAGGTCTCAGTTTTTGTGAGATGAAGGAAGACAGCTACTATCCTCGCTGTCTTGACTTACAGTAACACGGATATGTACATGTATTTCCATATCAGTAATTACCGCTGGAGATGAGGTACTAGAGACCTCATTGTTCGGACACACACACGAGTCAATATACTGGCCAGTACGTCCTGATAGCACCAGAAGGACTACGGTCTGGTGTGGAAAATTGCACGCCTTCGCAACAGAATCCAAAAAAATAACCTCTAATCAAACCAAAAATTTAAGCTTTTGTGAGAACCAGTTCTCATTTTTCTTAACAGTAAATCAGGTACTCATTTACAGCTGGAACAAGTTGCAACCACAAAGAAGCATCCACTCTAACAACGTTGCATCTTACGCTCTACATGTACATATACTGTGGTCTTACGTTTCCTTTAACATGTCTCAATGGGAATCCCAACTTTTTCTTCTGCTTATCTCATAGAATAATCATTCCTTCATTATTGTATGCTCAAAGATCTATTTAGTTGTATTTTTGTTAGCCAGTGATCAATTTTGTGTTATTATTAGTGTCATGATTATGATCATCGTCATCTTCTATCAACGTGTATCGTTCAGAAGGTATGGGAGAGGTAGTTTTCTGTCGTGTGCCATCTTTGTCGCCCATGTTGTTGACATTCAGTGTTTCTTTGGACATTGGAAGGGAATAACCAAACAAATAAAAAAAATGTAAAACATTTAGAGTTATCCCATCATAAAATATTCGCGTGAGAGGTTCTGGCTTGGGCGTCTCCCCTCTTTATCCAGGTAGAACCTAGAACGAGTGAGCTATGGCCCTACACCAGAACCACATGGACGTGTACATTGGCATCTGTACACTGAAGGCGATAGGTGTTAATTATCCACCCGACCAAATTTCTCACGCTTGTTGTCGTCCTCGTGCACGACATATGGGGAGGAACAGCTCGCGACCCCGGGCGCTCGTCGGCGACGATTGTGACAGCAAAGCCGTGCTTATCACAAGAGCTGAACCTTGAACCGCGACCGGCGTCGAAGTCATGGAGCGAACTAGACAAGTAACTGGCAGAAGACAACACTGGCTGCTCCTGTAGCTGAAACTACTACAGTTACAATTTGTATATATGCTGATACCTGTTTAAGCTAGCTCTGTTGTGGTAATAGCGGCTTGCATATTGTTTTTTAAAATTAATTTTAATAATATCCATAAAATGCAAAGAAATTTTAGAAATTGCCCAAGAGTAGAGTTTGTCTAGTATGCTGTATTAAACACAGCCTTAACTATTAGAAATATTTCTTTATTTTCATGTATTTATTAAATAATGCATATCGTTGTGGTTTCGTTTATTACATCCCTTTGTTTTGAATATATTGACAATGTGACGAAGTAAATATTGTCCATCTAAATACAGCTCACTACTAGGCAGTGCAACTATTTTCTAGCTAATAGAAAATCCTGTGCTGAAAGTTGTTTATGGTTAAGCATGTTTATATTGCGTGTGTGCTACTTCATACATTTTTCCAGCGTTGGATGTAATGAGATGTAAGCAAAGGTATGTAGACTTTCTTGTTATAAATTTATCGATCATATCATCTGTAGTAGATTGTAAAGCTCACTGTAAATATCATAATTTTAAACAGGACACCCATTACCGTCATTATAATAACACTTGTCATATGGAATCTTGCATGTTTACTGTTACTGATTAAATGTAGATGTAATATTCATAATATAATATGACATTTGAAAAACAAAAACATCAAATTGAACCTAATTCCAGTGTGCGTTTGTTTCTTGTTTATTTCATAAGACAAGACGCATAAGTTGTCATATTCATGAATGTTAACACACAACTATTAAAGTACACATTCTTTAAATCTAGGTATTGGTAAAATTGCTCTTTGCTGTCACTCTGTGTGCATATGGTATATTTGAGTAATGGGTTTAATAATATACACCAAATGGAAAGCCTGGTAGTAATGCATACCTTTTTATTTTAAACATACATTTTTTCACGCTGGACATATTTCTTTGCATTGTGTATGTGTGCGTGTGACTGTGTAAAGCCCTACAGTATTGATCGATTTTCTAAACTTGGGAAAACTTCTTATGTACTATTTCTATTCTAAAAATGCAGCTCTAGAATTGCATGCAGAACCCCTTTGTTTAGTTCTGTTGTCGTTGATTCAGCTATTTAGCTACTACATACTCAGTAGGAGTTTGGCTTGTTTTAAAATGCCAGAGTGTACAAACCACCCAAGGGTTTGAGAGTCGATAATGCTATTGTAGTTAACGTGTTGATAGTAAGATAATATGTAGGAACTTAAATATTGTTGTGTGTGTGTAAATATATGGATAGTAAGATACTATGTAGTAAATTAAAGTTTGGTATCAGTCTGCTAATATTTGATAGTGACATACTATGAAGGACATTAAAGCTCAGTGCTAGTCTGCTAACACGCTTAGTATTGGTGTGTTAACATGTGGATAGTAAGATACAATGTAGAATTAAATCTCGGTGTCAGTCTGTCAATATGTGAGATACTAAGTAGGACATTAAAACTCAGCATTAGTCTGTTAACACGTTTGGTGTTGGTGTGTTCACATGTGGATAGTAAGATACAATGTAGAAGATTAAAGCTGAGTGTCAGTCTGGCAATATGTGAGATACTAAGTAAGACATTAAAACTCAGCGTTAGTCTACCAAGATGGGGATAATAAGATAATATTTACACCATTAAATCCTGGTGTTCCTCTGTTAACATGCAGATAAAGAGATAATATGTTAGACATTAAAACTCCAAATTAGATCTCTAGCGTGTCTTCTAACATGGTGACAGTAAAATGCTATGTAACACACACATTTTTGTGTTGGTCTGTTAATATTTGTAGGACTATAGAGTTTGGTGTCACTCTACATCTGTTGCCATGTGGAAGGTAAGATAATATGTAGAGTATCAAATCTGTGTTGGTCTGTTAACATTTGGATAGGAAGATAATATGCGAGGTATCAAATCTTAGTGTTGGTCTGTTATGATGTGGATAGTAAAATAGTATGTAGGATTGGCAAATCTTGATGTTTTGATTTTCTGTTATCATGTGGATAGTAAAATACTCTTTAGAGTATCAAATCTTGGTGTTGGTCTATTAACATGTGGATTCAAAGATAAAATGAAGGACATTGAAGGTTAGTGTAAATCTGTTAATATGTGATTAGTCGGATAATATGTAGGACATTAATGGACTTGGTCAATTTGTTAAGATGTGGATAGTAAGATACTATGTGGGACAGTAAAGCTTGTTACTGGTCTACATCTTTTGCTATGTGAATATCAAGATAATAAATAGGACATTACACCTGGGTGTTTGCATGGTGATAGTAAGATAATAAGATAATTAAGTCTATTGCTCATCTTTTTATATGTGGAAAGGAAGATCATTTTTTTTTTTTAACTGTAAGGCTCAGTGTGGTTTGGTTAATATATTGAAAGTAAAAATCGATTTAGGACATTACAGTTTGTTATTGTTCTGTTAACAAGGAAACAACAGGATACTGTTTAGGACATTCATTCTTGGTGTCTGTCTGTTTACATATGGAAGGTATGACATTGTATAGGACATTAAAGCTCTGTAATTCCATGTTAACATCTGGGTAGTAGCAGTATAGGACAGTAATGCTAAGCGTTGGTTTGTTAATACATGTGTTTTTTAAGATACTGTGTAGGACACATGTTTTTGGTGTTGGTCTGTAAACATGAGGATAGTAAGATAGTATGTATGACATTACAGCTTAGTGTTGATGTTATCAAGAGGATAGATACTATATACAACATTACATCTCAATTGTTATGTGTTAACATTTGAATATTAAGATAATATGTAGGACATGAAAGCTCACTGTTGGTGGTCTAATGAGTGGATAGTACAATGCTATGGGGGAATGTAAAGCTTGCTGTTGTTCTGTTAACATGTGGATAGTAAGATAATGTGTAAGGCATCAATGTCCAGTTTCTGTCTGTTTACCTAGGGATAATAATATACTATGTAGGTCATCTATTCATGGTGTTGGTCTGTTTTCATGTGGATAGTGAGATAATATACACAACATTATATCTTGGCTGTTGTGTATTAACATTTTGATGTTAAGAAAATATGTAGGATACTTTATAGGACTATTAAGCTTGGTTTCCATCTGTCAGAGTGAGGTCAGTAAGATATTATGTTGGGCACTTATGCTTTGAGGTAGATTTGTTAACATGGGGATTGTAGGATATGAGGCGTGTTCTTCTTCTTCTTCTTCTGCGTACACAGTCAGACAGTAACCATTATTTTCTCGAAAAAAGCGGCGGTCATCCTGAGACTCTCGCCACTACCATAGAGCTTGTCTTGCAGTTCCACTGGCAATGGCCACATCTGCTCTCTCTGATCCTCGTATGTCGGGCAGTTCTGCAGCAGATGTTCAATGGTCATTTTACCAGTACCGCACGGGCATTCGTCGGTACACCCTATCTTCAATTTGTTGAATAGGTGGTACCTCAGTCTGTTGTGGCCAGTGCGAAGTCTGAAGACAACGACCTGCTCTCTTCGGTTCAACTGGTAATAGGCATCGTTTTTGGTGTAACCAGTATGTTCGGTTTCCCATTTGGTCATGTATCTGGCTTTGATAAGCCGTTTTGACTCTTCGTACGTCATACTGGTATCTGTTTGTGGTAGCCTTGCACCTTCTTTTGCCAGTCTGTCTGCCTCCTCGTTGCCTTGGATGTTGCAGTGTGACGGAACCCACTGTACCACTACCCTTTTTGGTGCAGACTGCTGGCACAGTTTGCAGAGTGCTGCTCTTAAGTCATTAAGCTCAGTGTTTTTCTGGCTTTTTAGCGCTGTGACTACTTCGAGAGCATCTGTCAGCAGGACTATATGGCTCTCATTTTCACTGTGTGTTACCATTTCTTCCACTGCCGCCCTCAGTGCCTCTGCCTCTGAAATTGCTTGTGTACTTACCAGTAGCGAATGACAGTGTTATTTTTCTGCCATTTGATAGGTTCAGGAATGCTCCTGCCCCTCCGTTCTGTGTAGTGTTTGTTACAGAACCGTCGGTGTATGCATGGGTCCAGTCCATGCTTGGGTAGCTTTTCGTTATGAAGCTTAGGGTAGTATCTCTCCTTTCTTTTTCAGTCTGGCAGTTTTTGTTTGCAATACCTGGTATATTTTCTACCACCTCTGGAAATATATCCTGCCTCCAAATAGGTTTTCGTACAGTAGTGATGGGTTTTGGTGTTGTTAGTGCGTTTATGGGATCTTCGTGCATCTTTGCTTTGGCTATTTCTGCAAAGTTTCTCCGCTTTAGTTTCCCATTTCCCAAATTGTTTAGTCTCTGGTACATTGGATGGTCCGTCAGTCTTCTGAGTTTCTCTGACTGCAGCTGGGCTCTGCAGTCTCTTCTATCGGTCATGGATTGCAGTTTTGTAATCTTTTCAAGTTCTACAATTGGCGTTGACTTCATGCCACCTGTTATAATTCTCATGGCTTGGTTTTGAAGTTTGTTAACTTTATCGAAGTTCGCCTTCGCTGCGGTTGTCCATGCCGCAATGCCATACTCGAGAACTGGTCTCACTCTTCCAGTGTACAGTTTCTTTAGTATGCCTTCGTCTGCTCCCCAGCTTGTGCCAGCAAGTTTCCTCATGATCGTGAGGCGTGTTCAAATGACACCGGACCTAATTGTACAAAGTGAACATTCATATGATGTGCATGATGACGTCACTTCTGATGTAAGCAGCACATACCAGCCGTCTAGTTAACCCAATTTCATTACCCTCTGACTCATAGTTTCCTCAGCAGACCATTAAAATCGTAGAGAGTGTGATATAGAATTCTTCAAGAGTTGATCAGCCAGCGGTGATTCGATTTCTAACAGCTAAAGAATGTCGACCAGTTGATATTCATCGCAAAATGCTGGCAGTGTATGGTGACAAAAGTGTGGCAAACGTAAGCAAGCTCCGGCAACGGTCCACCCTACTGCATCATTGCTGCATCAATTTTGGCGATGGCATCTTCTGATGCAACATTATGCGTCTGACCTGGTATCGGACGATCTTTCATTAATTCGCGTCCTTATCTAAACATCGTTGTCCAGTTCTTCACTGTTGTCTTTGACACACACTTTTGACACTATACATTGCCTGCATTTTGCGATGAATGTCAACTGGTCGACATCCTTCAGCTGTTAGAAATTGATTCACTGCTCGCTGATCAACTCTGAACCAAGTCTGCTGAGAAAACTTTGAGCTGGAGGAAAATGAAATTTTGCAAACTTGACGGTTGGTATGTGCTGTTTACATGAGAAGTGGCTTCATCATGCACATCGTATGTATGTTCACTTGGTGGAGTTAGGTCCGGTTTCATTTGAACACGTCTCGTTCTATGCAGGACAGTAAAGTTACGTGGCTGTTCATGTATGTTAACATGTAGATACTAAGATGCTATGTATGACATTAAATCGCAAAATTAGTTGGTTAACATGAAGATATTAAGATAATATATAGAACATTGAAGCTTGGTGTAATTCTGTTGGCATGGTGACAAGATAACATGTTGAACATTAGCAAACAGTGTCGGTCTGTTAACATGTGGATATTAAGATACTATATAGTACATTACAGCTTGATATTAGTCTGCTAACACTTAGATAGTAAGATATTGTGTAGGACATTAAAACTTACTGTCTGCCTCTTAACATGGGAATAGTATGATACAATTTTTAACACTAAAGCTCGCTGTCTGCCTGTTAACATGGTGATAGTAAGACATAATTTTTAACACTAAAGATTGGTGTCTGCCTGTTAACATGTGGATGACAATATATTATGTATTATTCAAAAATGGGGTGTTGGTCTGCTTCTCTTGATATGTGGATATCAAGATTCTTTGTAGGACATTCAAGCTCAGTGTTGACCTGCTAACATGGTGGCAGTAAGAAACTATATAAAGCATCAATGTTCTGGGTTGGTCTTTAACATCTGGATAGTAGATACTGTGTAAGGCATTAAGTTTAGAGTTGGTTTGTTAATATGTGGATTGTTCTGTGCAGGACATTACAGCTTTATATCGATCAGATATAATGTATTACAGGACAATAAAGATTGGTATTGGTCTGCATATAAGTTACTGTGTAGGACGGTAAAGCTTGATGTCCGTTTACATCTGCAAACATGGGGATAGTATGACACTTTGTGGGACAATACAGCTTGGTATCCGTATGTTAATATTCAGAAAGTAAAATATTATATAGAAGACAGGATTCAGCTTGTTAACATGTGTATAGGTAGATTTTGAGTAAGACATTGAAGCTTCATGTTGGTATGTAGGCTTGTGGATAGTAAGATACTATGTAGGATATTATAGTTTTGTGTCAATGTGTTAACATGTGGATAGTAAGATACTATGTAGGATATTATAGTTTTGTGTCAATATGTTAACATGTGGATAGTAAGATACTATGTAGGATATTATAGCTTTGTGTCAATATGTTAATGTGTGGATAGTAAGATACTATAATAATTTATAATAGCTGTCCATTGTTGTCGATGAGGACCGCCGACATCATCCTTGTCACAGATTTCCCTGTTGGGTGTGGGTGCGCATGTGGCTGAACAGGCCAATGCGAGCACGAAAACATCTGCTACATATCAGGCACACGAGGTTTGCAGAAGGGGATGGTGTTCCCGCTGCTCGAGATTTTCGCGTCTCGCGTCTGGTCTGGGCTTTCACAACACGGTCGTCTTCACCGGCAGTTACACCCGATTTGACTGCGCTTCTCCAGTCAGATCTGTTTTGCGCAAGACATTCCCAGGTGTCGATGTTTATCTGGCAACTTTTTAGTGAGTCCTTCAGACAGTCTTTAAAACGTTTCTTTGGGCGCCCTCTCTCGCGCCATCCCTCTCTCAGCTTGCCGTAGAGAAGCTTCTTTGGGAGCCGCTCGTCTGACATACGGACGAGGTGTCCGGCCCATCCTAGTCGTGCTTTTTCTAGCAGTGCATGGATGCTGGGCATGTTAGCCCTTGAGAGAACTTCGATGTCAGTGACACGATCTTGCCATCGGATGTGTAATATTCGCCTCAGGCAACCTGTGTGGAAGTGGTTTAACCTCCTTGCATGTCCAGAGTATACAGTCCAGCTTTCGCAAGCGTATAGTAGGGTTGGAATGATGGCTGCACGGTAGACTTTGAGTTTGGTCTTGACGCTGATGCCACGATGTGCCCAGACCATCGAGCGCATTCTACCAAAGGCTGTGCTGGCCTTTGCTATTCTGCTTGCCACCTCATCGTCTAGGCTGACAGATCTCGACAGCGTGCTCTGCCCAGATATGTGAATTTGTCTACGGCATTCAACGTCTGCCCGCTGACTGTAGTCTCTGGTTTTGTGTACGGCATGCCTGGTGCTGGCTGGTACATGACCTCTGTTTTTTTGGCATTTATGGTCAGGCCAAAATTTTTGCATGCGGCAGAGAACTGGTCCATTCCAACCTGCATGTTCAGTTCTGAGTTGCTCATTAGAGCGCAGTCGTCAGCAAATACAAGTTCCCTGATTATGTCGCCAGCAACTTTGGTTTTGGCCTTCATTCTTCTGGAATTGAGTAGTTTGCCATCTGTGCGGTACTTTATGGATATTCCAAGCTCCAATGATCTGAACGCGTCTGTCATCGTGGCCGCAAACATCATGCTGAACAAAATCAGGGTGAGTACACATCCTTGTTTTACTCCGTTTGATACTAGAAACGTTTTAGAGATTGCACCGCTGTCCAGTACACGAGCACACATGCCTTCGTGTAGCTGTTTCACCATTGTTATGAACTTGTTGGGGCAGCCAAACTTAGACATTATCATCCACAGCCCTCCTCTGTTAACTGTATCAAATGCCTTTGTCAAATCAATAAATGTGGTGTACAAGGCCTGATTTTGTTCTCGACACTTCTCTTGTACTTGGCGAGCAGCAAAAATCATGTCCACTGTTCCTCTTCCGGCTCTGAATCCACATTGGCTTTCTGGGAGGTGGTGGCTTTGTTCAAGGTGTTTGTTGAGCCTGTTTAGCAGTAAGCGAGCTAGGATCTTGCCTGCTACGGAGAGTAGCGATATTCCACGATGATTGTCGCATTCCTGACGGTTGCCTTTTCTTTTGTACAGGTGAACGATTGAGGCATCCTTTAGCTCCTGCAGAATTTTTATTTCAACCCACATGTGACAGAAGAGTTCAGTGATCCTTCTGGTGAGGGATGGGCCAGCTGTCTTATATACCTCTGCTGGTATTGCATCAGCTCCTGGAGCTTTTCCTATAGATAGTGAACTGATTGCCCTGTCGACTTCCTCCTCAGTGATGACTTCATCCAATGCCAGGTTCAGTTCCACCTGCGGCATTCGCCGGATGGCCTCTTCATTTATGGACGATGGGTGGTTTAGTATTTTGCAGAAGTGGTCTGCCCATCTGTCTAGAATCTGAACCTTATCTGTTAGCAGTACCCCATTCGCACTGCGAACTGGAGTATTACTAGAGGGCTGTGTGCCGTAGAGAGCTTTCAGTGTCTCGTAAAACCGTTTGGTGTCATGACGCTCGGCGAACATCTCAATTTCGTCAGCTATTTTGCTGAGCCAGGAGTCTTGCATCTCTCTAAGCCTGGTCTGGACAGCTTTGCGAGCAGTATTGAAGGCAGCTTTTGGCTGCCGGAGATGGTGTGTCCCTCTGGTATTCCCTGTGCGCTTCATGTTTTGCATCGAGAAGGCCCTGTATTTCCAGATCGTTCTCATCAAACCAGTCCTTATGCTTGCTCGTGAGTGGGCCAATGTGTTTAACAGATGTATCATAGAGTGTGTTTCTCAATGATGCCCAGTTCTCTTCGATGTCGTTCTTTTCATAACGAAGCTCAAGCTCTTCCTGGAAGCCTCCTCTCGTGGGTTCGTATTTCAGCTGAGAGACATTTAGCCCCTCCTCTGTGGTTTCTTTCCCTGGGGGCGCATTTTGGGTTGGATCTTGAAGTTTAGCTTGGCAGTGACAAGTCGATGGTCGGTCCAACATTCTGCACCACACATGCTCTTCGTTACCATAGCATCCGCTCGATCCCTACGTCTGATGATAATGTAGTCAATGAGGTGCCAGTGGCGGGACCTTGGGTGCATCCATGTGGTTCTATTTCGGACAGGAAGTCGGAAAGCTGTGTTTGTAATGAGTAGTTCATTTGCAGCACATGTCCTCAGAAGGAGCAGTCCGTTACTATTGCATTTTCCAATACCATGCCTGCCAATGGCCCCCTCCCAGGCTGTATGGTCTGTGCCAACCCTAGCGTTAAAATCACAGAGGATGACCAGTTTTCAGATTTGGGGACTGCAGCGATGAGCGCCTCAAGGTCCTCATAAACTTATCTTTTGTTTCCTGAGGATTTGTCATTGTGGGTGCGTATGCACTGATAAGTGTTGCGTGGCGCCCTCCTATTAGGGGGAGACGCAGTGTAATCAGGCGGTCATTAATTCCTCTGGGCATGCTTGTGAGCTTGTCGACCATGTTGGTCTTGATGGCAAAGCCAACTCCAGCTTCACGGCGTTCTTCTTTGCTGCGGCCGCTCCAGAAGAAAGTATAACCAGCGCCGCCTTCTGTGATCTGCCCTTCCTCTGCCAGTCGTGTCTCGCTCAGGGCAGCTATACAGATGTTGTATCTAGCCAGTTCCCTGGCGATCAGTGCTGTCCGTCGTTCGGGTCTGTTTGCTTTGATGTTGTCCAGTAGCGTGAGGACACTCCATGTTGCAAGCGTGATGGGTAGTTTTCGTGATCGTTTTCTGCCTGATACTATGTAAGATACTATGTAGGATATTATAGCTTTGTGTCAATATGTTAACATGTGGATAGTAAGATACCTATATAGGATATTAAAGCTTTGTGTCAGTATGTTAACATCTGGATAGTAAGATACTATGTAGGATATTAAAGCTTTGTGTCAGTATGTTAACATGTAGATAGTAAGATACTATTTCAGTCATTAATGCTTAGTTTCAGTTTGTACATTATCTCAATTGTAGATCGATTTGAGTATTAGCTTCTGATGGTAAAACTGGTAGAGTTCGTAACCTAATCCCTTCATGCTCCAGTCTCTCTCTTGTAGCCTGTGGAGTATAAAACATAGATATGAATGGCTCAAATACCACCCTGGAACACAACCAAGAACAAAACCTACATTGTAACAAAAATGCCTTCATCAGGTACATCGATTACTACACATAAGAATATCAAATCCATCATGACAGTAGAGATGAATGTATTCAAAAGAGGAATGAACACATCAAAAAGTAAAATGAACACAGAAGAGATATGAAGCTCATCATCTGTGTTGACCTGTGATCTGAAGTATCTTTTTACTTATGCACTTCATGGCTGTCAGTCGATGCAGATCCTGAGTTCAGTATATTTTGTCATGTGTTCTTATCTGCGTTTATGTGCTCATTTCTACATCCACAAAGTACACTACCACCTTCCATCTATTCCAGTACAGAGGTGTGGTTCCAATAAGAAAAAAAGGCGTCTGGCAGGAAGATCCCATCTCACCATACCTTTTCTCTGCGGGCTTCGAATCAACCATCTCGCGTTGCGATTGGGGGGACTTTTGAATCAGCGTTGATGGCAGGTGTTTGTGTCTCGTGGGTACCAGACTGCTGTCGCTGTGCTCCAACGGTCATCAGTTTTCTGAAGCAGGTGACCAGTCCAGCGATGCTTTACCTTGTCTGCGTGGGTAACTGTATCCTTCACGAATGCCATTTCACGAAGGTAGGTGTTGTGATAGCCTTTCAAACGTTGGTTGTGGAGCGCGATGCCGATCTTACGTCTATCGAGGGAGCCTTGGGTCCCTCTGGACTAAATTTCTTTTGTAAGAGTAAGAAACCACGTTTTTGCGGCATAGCACATTGCAGATAGAACTGTGGAGTTGAATATGAAGGCGTCCAAGTTCTGGTCGTGGGTATGGTCTAGTGCCATCTTTATGGACTAGAAAGCTGCCCAGTCCTAGCGGCGACATCTTGTTAATTCTGGGTTTAGGTCGCTCGCTTGTTCAATAGGCCTCCCAGGAAAATACATTCCTCCATGTTCTCCAGATTTACGCTATCGAGGATAACTGGGTCATTGACAGTGCAGCGGTTACGCAGGAATTGTTGTCCTTGCGGTGTTCATCTCAAGGCCCGTCTTTCTCTCCCTACTTTCTGAAGCATAGCTACCATTCGGTTGGCGTCTTTGACTGTTTCTGTGATGAGCACTATGTCGTCTGCGAAGCAGATACGGTTAAGTCGTTTGCCATTGATGTTGATTCCAAAGGCGGTCCTGTCACATTGTCTGATGATGGATTCCAGGCATGCGGAAAAGAGAACTGGTGAGATAGGATCCCCTCTTGCGAATACCTTTTTTGGACGGATACTTTTGCTGGTCTTTGGAAGGAGTGAAAGGTTTTCGTACAGTCTTGAGTAGCAGTTAGCAAGTGTTCTGACATAGCCGTGATCAATGTCTTAGTCCAGCAGTGAGTGTCAGACAAGTAGTGGGTCTACAGAGTCAAATGGTTTCTTATAGTCGATGAAGGTGAAGATTTAGGTGGTGAGGTAATCCATAGCTGTTTCAATTAGGCGGCAACAGGTTGAGATGTGTTCCATTTCGCTGCATGTTCTCAGAAAATCAGCCTATTCGATCGGTTGCGGGGCATCGATGGTATGATGGATTCTAGCTTGTATACATTTAGTCCAGAGTTTGTAGGTGACCAGGAGAAGTGTAATTAGGCCGTAGTTTTCAAGGTCTTCCTTGTCTCATTTTGTATGTAGAAGTATCGTTTTGTAGTTACGGGAGACTATGTACTGTCCCTGTGTATGTTATATAACGTTTATCTAGGGCTAGATTGGGTGGTAGTCCGTGGGCGTTGAGGTCATCTGTAGTGATGGTATTCACTTCGGGTAGGTTATTACGGGGCAATCTCTCAAGGGCGTGGCTGATTTCTGAGGGTAGGATGTTTGGAAAGGGGTGAAAGTGGGGATTGGGTTGTGATTGGTGGAAGGTCAGCTAACTTGAATAATTATGTATGTTTTGCCTGTTCTGATGTCTTTCACAATCGTTTCCTGAAAACTGAACAAAGCAAGTGTATCTGTTAACCTAAAATAATTAGGATTGATGCCAGATAGAAGACAAAATGCAGTAACCTAAGTAGTAATAAGAATTTGGGTTAGCGAGAAAGGAAAGGTTTACGAGATGTCAAAACAAAGAGAAATGACCCGATCGGCACCGCTGGGTCTTTGGCTGGACTCGTTGTCGTGCCTGACAAGACAGGGGTCAAGGCCTTTCATGTCGTCATCAAGCTCAATCCTTGTCTAAAAATAGATATGTGAAACATTCATACACGATGGAGATGGGCAACTTAGAGAGCATCAAAAAGGAGATAATAAGACTACAAATACATTTACTTTGACTCAGTGAGGCACGTTGCAGAAATGATGGTGAATATTAGAGAGACACATTGGAGAGATGATAGTGAATATCAGTGAAAGGACGATGTAGAGATGAGGTTTAATATCTGATTAAATCAAAGCGCAAGTGGTTACACAGAACTGGATTGGACTCTATTCACGGAGCAAACCGTCGCATAGAACTTGTGTGGGGTCTAGTCAAAGGGCAAGTGGTCCTACATAACCTGTGTGGACTCTAGTCAAAATGCAAGTGGTTGCACAGAACACGACTTTAAGATTGTTTAATGGTTAAAGACTTGACACGTGATGCACTCTCAAAAATAGATATTAAGCACTGGAAGAAATGCGAAGAGCACGTGCTCCGAGAAGAGGAGCCTTCTCACAACAGAATGGATTGTAGGTTATCCATCCATTAACAGTTGTGAATCTCATAGAGTCGCCAGATTGGGAATAAAGTAGCCCACGCGCCAATCTTTGTTGATGACAAATCCACCAATTGCCTCACTATATCTACCACAACTTGGTTATGAATCCACATTGTTTACTGTTCATTTAGGTGTGTCGGTGAAGAGAGAGGGATAGCACCTCGAGATGCGGGATAGACTCTTCCTTCGTGAATGTCTAGGTTCATTGGTTCCCATATCTTCATACAGCCCTGCCCCACCAACAGAAACCAAAGGACCGAGGTATTGGCCTGGGGAGCAAATCTGCCCCCGTTAAATTGTTTTAACTTGATATATAAAATACACATAGGAACTACTAGTAACCTACCAAGTTTGGAATCCTTGCTTCTTATAGCAGTACGGCAAAGACTTGATTGTTTCTCAGAGAGCTTTGTATGTGGTAACAGTACGGCCAAGACTTGATTGTTTCTCAGAGAGCTTTGTATGTGGTAACAGTACGGCCAAGACTTGATTGTTTCTCAGAGAGCTTTGTATGTGGTAACAGTACGGCCAAGACTTGATTGTTTCTCAGAGAGCTTTGTGTGTGGTAAAAGTACGGCCAAGACTTGATTGTTTCTCAGAGAGCTTTGTGTATGGTAACAGTACGGCGAAGACTTGATTGTTTCTCAGTGAGCTCTGTGCATGGTAACATTAAGGCCGAGACTTGATTGTTTCGTAGACAGCTCTCTGATGAATTATATGATTTATTTTTTAATGCCTGTTTGCGGCAGACGAATTGTGATTTTTAGAACAAAAGCAGAACACAGTGTGCAATTTTATGTCTTATAAGTACTACTAAAAGGGCAATAGTTCTCAAACAATTAAGATAGCATCTTCAAACGTTCACAGTAGTCCACTGAAATCAAGCTAGAATAATCAAACGTTCACAGTAGTCCACTGAAATCAAGCTAGAATAATCAAACGTTCACAATAGCCCACTGAAATCAAGCTAGAATAATCAAACTTTCACAGTAGTCCAGTGAAATCAAGCTAGAATAATAAAAACTTTCACAGTAGTCCACTGAAATCAAGCTATAATAATAAAACGTTCACAGTTGTCCTCGGAAATCAAATTAGAACCTTCAAACTTTCACAGTAGTCCTGGGAAATAAAGACATTTTCTTGGGGACACCATCTATTCCGACCGATCCCGGTAGATACCAAATTAAGAATGACCGTACCGATGTAGCTGATTCGGACACTTATAAACTAAAATCTTTAACAAAAGAAAAATGGAACGCGAGTTCTGACCGGCTGCTGACCTCGAGTCATGGTCTGGTGACTGGGAAAGTATATGGCAGATTGAGTGTGTCAATGACCAGCTGTTGTAAGTTTTCTAGCTTTTACCTCAACCATTTTACTCACTTTTTCCAACAATGTTTTGATAGTCACATTGGTAATTTTCTATCATCCCCTGGGTATAGTGGTACAAGGTTCGTCCTTCAAATATCGGAAGATGATGGACATTGTAGACCTGATCTTTTGTAAGTATTTTTAGACGTTGATCACATTATCACCTTCTATGTCACCAACATGGTTAGACAGTGGATCCATGGACACTAAACACACCTTTCGCTGACAGGCAGATGGACTAGCAAAAAGAAGGAATCAAGACAAGAACAGCCACACGCAGTACCAGCTCTACAAACACTTAAACAGCTCATAAGAACAGCAAACAAAGAAATGTGAATGGACAGATGAACCATGGACAATACGAAGGAGGTCTACATGTATATAACAATTCTCAATCCAAATGACTGTATCAATCAACTCACAAGCAAGGATCAGAGCACTTTTTTTTTTTTTGGGCTGAGAGTAATCCACATCCCACGTGACAAGCACCTGAACATAATCCAACCACAACACACACTAGAGTGCCAGATGTGTACACGCCCATACGAAACCGTTGGTCATCATATCTTTGAGTGCTCGGCAATCTCTGTTAGGAAAATGCTTCTTCCTAAGAGGTTTGATAAATGCAGCACTTTGTATGTCACTAATCAATAATTAACAATCACGTGCAGATAGCATTATATGGCATTTGGTCGAAGGGCAGGAGCCCCAGTGCTTTTGGATCGGTAACAACGTATGATCAGGCAAACCATATTGATTGGGCATGTTGGACAACGTTAGTTAAAATAACAGTTAGACAACAAACGATTGGAAACAGGTTTACTTTGAAATGCTCCAGCCGATGCTTCACATTGGATCAACTGCTACGGGATTGCATGTATACCTTTTAATTCGCATTATTCTTTTATAGGTCTAGTGATATTGCGAGATTAATATCTGAGTAACAACATGTTGTCTATATGGGCATTCACAAGCAAAATCAAATATGATTCTCTGTATAAGCAAAATCTGACTTCTAACTCACTGTATGATCGGTGCACTACAGTAAACATCCCGAGATGTCTGGAATCTTTGGGTATGACAAGCATAAGAATAACACCTCTGCCCTACAGAGAGCATGTCGTAAGAAGCGACTAACTCTGTGATATGGCATATTATCAGTCATGATTAGGTGGTTTGTTAAGAGCAGCAAAGATGGCGCCTAACATGCTGCGAGTCAACTAGTATTTGAGTCTATTAAGATGGACTCGTATATCGATTAACTACCCTTCGCGACAAATTGAAGATAGGTGGTACCGACGAATGCCCGTATGGTACCGGTAAAATGACCGCTGAACATCTGCTGCAGAACTGCCCGACATACGAGGATCAGAGAGAGCAGATGTGGCCATCACCAGTGGAACCACAAGACAAGCTCTATGGCAGTGTCGACAGCCTCAGGATGACCGCCGCTTTTTTCGAAAAAATAATGGTTACTGTCTGACTGCGTACGAAGAAGAAGAAGAAGAAATGAGCAATGATCGCAGAAGAAAGAAGAAAAAAAGAAGAAGAATCTGTTATTGTCCATTTTTTGGCCAAAGTGGCTAGCTTGAATGTGCTAAATAAAGATAATGGATTGAGATAGATCTGTTAATTTATTTTGGAATCAAAATACAAGTTAATAATTGGCATATCCTATCTGGCATGGCGTCTTTCATTCGTTCATCAACTTGCTCACTCACTCACCTCTCACTTGCTCACATTTACTCACTCAACACAGCCGCCTAGTTCCTCTGTCACTCACTCTCTCACCACTCACACACCCATTAAGTAACTCACTCAGTAACTTACCTCTTCCTTATAGCACTCATCTACTGACTTGCTCTACCACTCACTTTCCAATTCACTCACACATTCACCCACCTACTCGCTCCCCCATGACTAAATCGCCTACTCACTCACCTCCTCTCATCATCCCTCACTCACTCTTCCACCCACTCACTCGTTCTCACCATTCCTCACTGACTCTATAACTCACTCACAAACACTCATTCACTCCGCCTGCTGTCCATCTCACATTCAGTTCAAGCTCAGGACCGAAGAGTGACGGTCACACGACTCTCTCTGATTCCAGGTCAAGTAACACACAGAACCTTACCGGAACATTTCTGACAGGTGGCTTCCATCCAACACTACATCAGGACTATTGATTGGACTTCTTCTAGCATAAAGGGTAAGTTCTTCAACGTTTTTAAACTAAACAAATAAACTCATCTTCCTTTCTTCTTCTTCATCGTACGCAGTCAGACATTAACCTTTATTTTTTCGAAAAAAAGCAGTGGTCATCCTAAGGCTGTCAACACTGCCATAGAGCTTGTCTAGTGTTGCCACTGGTGATGGCCACATCTGCTCTCTCTGATCCTCGTATGTCGGGCAGTTTGCAGCAAATGCTCAGCGGCCATTTTCCCGGAACCACACGCGCATTCGTCAGTGCCACCTATCTTCAATTTGTTGAATAGGTGGTACCTCAGTCTATTGTGGCCAGTGCGAAGTCTGAAAACCACGACCTGCTCTCTTCTGTTCAACTGGTAATAGGTATCGTTTTTTGTGTAGCCAGTATGTTCGGCTTCCCATTTGGTCATGTATCTAGCTCTAATAAGCCGTTTTGACTCTTCGTATGTCATACTAGTATCTGGTTGTGGTAGTCTTGCACCTTCTTTTGCCAGTCTGTCTGCCTCCTCGTTGCCTTGGATGTTGCAGTGGGATGGAACCCACTGTACCACTACCCTTTTTGGTGCGGACTGCTGGCATAGTTGACAGAGTACTGCTCTGAAATCATTAAGTTCAGTATTTTTCTGGCTTTTTAGTGCTGTGACTACGGCCAAGGCATCTGTAAGCAGGACTATATGGCTTTCATTCCTTTTACCTGTCACCATTTCTTCCACTGCCGCCCTCAGTGCCTCTGCCTCCGCTCTGAAATTGCTTGTGTATTTTCCAGTAGCGAATGACAGTGTTATTTTTCTGCCATTTGGTAGGTTCAGAAATGCTCCTGCCCCTCCGTTCTGTGTTGTGTTTGTTACAGAACCGTCGGTGTATGCATGGGTCCAGTCCATGCTTGGGTAGTTTTTCGTTATGTAGCTCAGGGTAGTATCTCTTCTTTCTTTTTCAGTCTGGCAGTTTTTGTTTCCAATACCTGGTATATTTTCTACCACCTCTGGAAATATATGCTGCCTCCAGGTAGGTTTTCGTACAGTAGGGATGGGCTTTGGTGTTGTTAGTGCATTCATGTGGTCTTCGTGCATCTTTGCTTTGGCTATTTCTGCAAAGTTTCTCTGCTTTAGTTTCCCATTTCCCAAATTGTTTAGTCTCTGGTGCATTGGATAGTCAGTCAGTCTTCTGAGTTTCTCTGATTGCTGCTGGGCTCTGCAGTCTCTTCTGTCGGTCATGGATTGCAGTTTTGTAATCTTTTTAAGTTCTACAATTGGTGTTGACTTCATGTCTCCTGTTATAACTCTCATGGCTTGGTTTTGGAGTTTGCTAATTTTATCGAAGTTCGCCTTTGCTGCTGTTGTCCATGCCGCAATGCCATACTCGAGAACTGGTCTCACGCTTCCAGTTTCTTTAGTATACTTTCGTCTGCTCCCCAGATTGTGCCAGCAAGTTTCCTCATGATTGCCATTCTTTCTCTGGCTCTCATTCTTCATACTAGCTGCCTGTGAGGAACAAATAGCATGTTCTATCCTACCATTGATCAGTTTATATGTACTCTTCAGGACTGGGGGAGGAAGATTCATCATTCCACAAAATGTCTGCAAATCTGAATGGCCACCACACACACATTGCATAGCAAAAACCGCTCTCCTATTGATTGGGTGTACTTGTAAACTGTTGCTGATGTTAACACTAATTTGGGGGTTAGAGGGGAAAGGAGTTTGTTTTTTGCACTTTCTGTTGCTGCACACAAATTCAAATTTACTGCCGAGTCCACGTCTTTCATGTTCAGTAAGTCTGACTTGGCTGTGACAAAATGCACAAACGAGCTGTGATGTAATCTGGTGACAGAGAATATCCAGGTCAGGTCAATTATCCTGTTTCCTTCACCATTATTATGATCATCATCTAGAACGTGTTCTTCCTCGCCTGTTGATTCTTCAAAATCTGTATCCGGATCATCATCAAAAACGTCATAACCGTCTTTTATTTTCATCGATGATCGACTGTGAGTGGGCGTGGCACTACTGGTGTCAACTTTAGGGCTCTTACAAGACTTAGTAAAAACTGTGTAGTGTGTTGTTAGAAATCGAAAAGTCAACTACTCTACTCATCTACTGTTTCTACAACTGCATGCTGCTCACATTTAATTTCATCTGGATATAACTGTCTGTTTTTATTCGTAAACCTATTTCCATGAAAATTGCGCTTCCTGGATTGGTTACAATACTTTTTATCACTGGACATTATTGAGAATGTCAGTGATCAAACAAAATTTGTCGTACAGTATCGAACAAAATGTGTTACCTCATGGACGCATCCATTTGCAATAGAGTTATCTGACTTGGGGAGCGTTCATTAAATTAAATAAATCTAAGGAGGTCCTAATTGTAGCTACACAGGAAACGTGCATAGGTAAATTCACTTTTGTCTGAATGAAAAAAAAAATGTCTTTTCTTTCCAAACGAGTAAGACTTCTTATCTTTGAGAAGCCATAGTTCGGGAACTAATTAACCGATTAAAAAAAAATAAACAGAAATTTGTAGAAAATTGGTTGATCTTTAATTTGATACCATATATGTCGTGAAATTAAAAAATCGTATTTTTTTGAAAATCCTGCTGATACTGCTACCTTAAGGAGATCCCAATCAAGGAAGCTAGGAATGCTGAGATGGCTCTCTTATGTGGAAATCAGCAGGATGCTGAGGCTATCCTGTTACAGGCTGGTTTAATCTTTAGGACCATCATGTTAAACATCCAACTGTATAACTGGGACAGGTAGGAACTTCTGCAATGTCCACATTTCACACCTGTCTGTTGTACACCTGTTTTATTTTATTATTATTATTATTCATCGTTGTTCATTCTCAAACTCCCTCTACCAAGTCATAAAAGGAACTTTGTAAGTAGCAGGACGTTGTCCAGAGAATGGAATGCCTTGTGTCGTAGTTTACAGCTTGACTGCAATATTTGCACCTTTTGGTCCGACACATTCGACTTTGCAGGCATTTTTTAGATCCCGGTTTAGCCTTCCCTCATTGATCCCTTCTCCTCGACATGCCTGCTCTGTTGCAGCCTGTTATCCAGGATCATTGCATGGAGGCGTAGAAAGTTCCCCGGCCCAGAGGCTAGCAGCTGCAGCTCATACACCACTCAACATCTTGGTCTTTTATTTTATTCAGAGGCGAATGTCGACTTTGAGGTGAACAGCAGGATTGACAAGCGGAGCACGGTGTTTAGGAGGCTGAAAAGCAAACACCGTAAGCCAATTGAACATCTATATCACCAGCAAGGTAAAATTATAACATGCTGTAGTGTTAACTGCTCTGCTGCATGAATGGTGAAACATGGACAGTGGATAACGGACAGACCAGACAGCGAAATCATTTTCGCATGACATGTCTTCGTAGGCTGCTCAGGATTGGGTTGCAGAACGAGGTGTCCAACTCGGAAATTCTTAGCAAGACTAACATGTTCAGTATACATACGCTTCTGCAAAAAGCCCAGATGAGATGGGAGGAACATGTTATTTGCATGCCCAGTGAGCACGTTATATGGGAAGCTCAAAACAGGCAGACGCTCATTAGTGGGACTGAAGAAATGCTGCAGAGACTCCTTGACAATCCCATCTGGTGCGCTAGCATCACCAAAGATGCTGGAATCACATAAAGGAAACTCCATTAATATACAGGCAATTTGGGGGACGGCGTGGCCTAGTAGTTAAGTGACACGGCTCACAACTAAGTGCTGGGTTCGATCTCCATCACAGCACCGGCCGTTACCCCGGGGAAGCAAACCCTTAAAAAATGCAGGAGGAAGCAGACCCTTACATAAAATGCATGCTGAATTCGGATGCACTGGGCCTACAGGCGCAAAATAAAAACCACAGTGCAACGCACACCGCCTTGGGCATTAGAGAAATAAGGCGAACGCAAAAAAAAATACAAAAAAAAAAAATAAAGACAATTTGAGGATGTGTCGGAATAATATGTAAATTTTATATATAGGCAGTTTGAGAATGTGTTGGTTTATTATGTGAATTTGAAATGTAGCCAGTTTGAGAATGTTTCAGTTTATTATGTGGATTTGATAAGTAAGCAGTTTGAGAATGTTTCAGTTTATTATGTGGATTTGATATGTCAGCAGTTTGAGAATGTTTCAGTTTATTATGTGGATTTGATATGTAGCCAGTTTGAGAATGTCTCAGTTTATTATCTGGATTTGATATGTAAGCAGTTTGAGGATATATCAGTTTTTGAATGTTCCAGTTTTATTATATGAAATTTAATTGTAAGTGGTTTGAAAATGTGTTGGTTTATTATGTGAATTTGATATGTAGTTTGAGGATGTATCAGTTTAAGAATGTGCAAGTTTTAATATGTGAATTTACTATCTAGGCAGTTTGAGAATGGGTTGAATTATTATGTGAGTTTAATATGTAGCCAGTTTGAGAATGTTTCAATTTATTATGTGGATTTTATATGTAGACAGTTTGAGGATATATCAGTTCTTGAATGTTCCAATTACCTTTTCATTATGTGAATTTTATATGTAGGCGGTTTGAAAATGTGTTGGTTTATTATGTGAATTTTATATGTAGGTAGTTTGAGGATGTGTCGGTTTATTATGTGAATGTAGGTTGTTTGAGAATGTAGTTTATGTGAATTTAATATATAATATATAACTCAACTGTTGTAATTAATTACAAATGATTTTGAATCAGTGTTTCTGTCACAGAGCGCTTGAGTTGGCAGCTAAACACAAGACCCACGTCGACACATTGTTGGGACATAGGGCAGAAGTTCTTGGCTAGGTTTGATAAACCAGAGACTAACAAGCGATACTTGCAGTACAAGGAAGGGGTAAGCTGTCTTTGGTGGAAAGAGGAGAAAGAGGGAGGGGGAATAGAGGCAGAGTGAAAGGAAAATATGATGGGAGGGAACACAGGCAGAGGAAAAGGAGAAGGTGACTAGAGCAAATAGAAGCAGAGTGAAAGGTGAGGACGAAAGAAGTCTTGAGTGGATGGGTGCGGTTGTACCTGCGTGTGTGTTGTAAATAAAAATATATTTAACATCCTCTCGTGAATACATCCATAGACAGAAAATTAAGTAGTTTGGTCATCTCATGAAAATGAAACCAGATCGGCTGTCATTAAATAATACAACAGTAGCAGATTGGGGTTTACAGCCAAGACCCTGCGGCAAATGGATAGACAACATTAAAGATGTCTTATGCCAGCATGGGCTCACAGCAACACATCTGGCCCAAGTGCGAGACCTACAGCTCCCCACTACGCTTCACTGCATCAGTGGAAGAATAAAGTAAAGTAAGTATATATACAAGGGGCATTCAAATCAAACCGGGGCTTTTTGTTCTAGTTCTACCTGAATTCGTTATAGTGTGCTGGAACTAGTATCATTAGTTAGGGGCACTTGTGTTCTATTACTGTTAGGTTGCCCTCTTGCCATGGGTCAGTCACGTGACAGATAAATAAACATGGCGGACAACACTGTTAGTGTTGCAAAGGAACAGCGTGTTGTAATGAAGTTTCTTGTGAAAGAAGGCGTGAAACCTGTGGAAATTTACAGAAGGCTGCAATCAGAATACGGTGATGAGACGCTCGGTTGCAGTAAGACATTTGAATGATGTAAATGTTTTAGAGAAGGCCGTCCATCCCCGAGGGATGCTCCTGGCCATGGTGGCTCTCAACCCACCACAGTCATTCCTGTGAATATCCAGATTGTGGAACGCCTTATCCTGGAGAATCAACGCATAACCTGTGGTTAAATTGCACAAGAGGCAAGTCTTTCTCTGGGTATGGTGAACACTATAATTCATGAACATCTGCATTTTCGAAAGGTTAGTCCATGTTGGGTAACAAGACAGCTTTCCGCTTTTTACTGACGGAGAAGAGTTCAAGCCTGCACTATATGCCATCTGCAGAATCTTGGCTGGGAGGTATTGCCACTTCCACCTTACAGCTCAGACCTTGCTACGTGTGATTTTCACCTGTTTGAACCTATAAAAGAACTCCTGGGAGGTCAGCATTCATGACGTAGTGAAAGAAGCTGTCCTGGATTGGTTCAAACATACTGACAAATCTGTCTACGCTGCAGCTTTTCAAGCATTACTTAAACGCTGGGATAAGTGCATGAACGTTTGCAGGAGATTATATTGAAAAATAAATGGTATTTTAACTACTTGAAAAACATTTTTTTTTCCCTCACAAAAAAAAAAGCTCCCGGGTTTGACTTGAACGCCCCTCGTGCATTTAAACCAACATCAAAACAGATGAAAGTGGAAATAGTAGTATTGAGGCAACAACAATTTGACCAAATCTGAGATCCAGAGAAATCAAGATTCACATCAAAGTTAGAATATTTAACTCCAATGTCAAGTCAGTGCTGCTGTATGGAGCGGAATTATAGAGAATGACCAAGACCATACAACAAATACTCCAGTTCTACATTAACAGATGCTTACAAAGGATAATGGACATAAAGTGGCAGGATATGGTGAGGAATGAAAACCTATGGGGAGAGGAGCCAACAACCACCACTAGAACAACATGTGAAGAAAATGCAGCTGGATAGGACATAATATGCTACAGAAGGCAACGTCAACATAGCCAGACATGCTCTTACATGGAATCCTCAATAGAAGAGAAATAGAGGTAGACCTAAAAATACATGAAGGACTGATGCAGAAGATGCAGCAGGGAATGACTTACTTACTTACTTAGTCGCTCCTCTTCTACCGTGAGGTGTAGAGGTTTGCCAAAGAGAACGCCACACTGCTCTATTCGCCGTCTTTTTCCTGGCCTCTTTCCAATCCAGCCCTCTATCACTTAGGGACTGTCGTATGTTGTCTTCCCAACGTACTTTGGGACGTCCTGGCGGTCTACGTCCTTGACTTTTTATCTCCCATGACCGCTTTGGTATCCAATCTTCTTCCATTCTACAGACACGGCCAAACCACTGTAGTTGGGACTGCTCCACTCGTGTCTGCAATGGTTGAACTTCGCGATTGTTACGTATTGTCTGGTTAGGGATCTTGTCCCTTTTCGTCACCTGAACCGCCTTTCTCCGGTACCTCATTTCTGAAGTTTGTAATTGCCTTTCTTGGACTGTAGTCATTGCCCATGACTCACATCCATATGTCAGGACAGGCACATAGGTCGAGCGGTATACATCCATTTTTGTTTTCCTGCTTATTTCTCTTTTACTGAGGAAACATCTGTTTATTGCATGGAAAAGTCTACCTGCTGCTGCTCTTCATGCAGGTAACTCCTCTTTGATTCCTCCCCTGCTATCTGTTACCACTCCTAGCTATTTAAAATTGCTGACCTGCTCCAGTGCTCGTGTTCCCAGGGTTATCTGATGTCTCTTTTCCTCTCTGGCGATCACCATGGTTTTTATTTTGAAGCTGCTGATGTGCATTCCTCTCTTCTTCAACTCTTCTTCCCAGACCTGCAAGTTGATCTGGAGATGTGCTTCGGATTTCGTGATCAGGGCCACATCATCTGCAAATGCAAGTTCCGATATGTAACTTGGTCTTATCTTCCAGTACCCTACTTCATACTTTTTTTCCCGTTCCTTGCAGGCTTTGATGACTTCATCCATGAGGAGTATGAAAAGGTACGGTGATAGAATGTCCCCCTGTCTTACTCCGCTAGTTGTCTTAAACTCTCCTGATTTTTTATTTGATGTCCGCACATAATTTCTGCATGTTTTATAGAAACTCTGTATGGCAGAAATCAGGAGTCCTGGGATGTTCTTCCTTGTCAGGCACTCCTAGAGTTTGTCCAAAGGAACTTTATCAAATTCTTTCACCAAATCCAAAAAGCAGAGATGCATCTCTTTATCATATTCAAGAGCCTTTTCACTTAGCTGTCTGAGTGTAAAGATGAGGTCTTGAGTACTTCTGCTTGCCAGCAGGGAATGAGCTGACAGAATACTTTTCTGCAATGAAGTCTCTATTACTTTCTGCCCCCGTAGCAGTATTTCCTTCACCAATAATCACTACTTTTTGAGCAAAATGTGATTTTGAACACTTTTTTTCTGCAGGTTGAAATCAATTGGGCCAACATCACCAGCAAGATTGAGATGGAATATCAGAATGAAAGGGAAAGACCATCTGGAGCAGCAAGCGGTACAACTGGAATCAGTAATGCTGGTCGCAGCACTGGCATTAAGCCTTGACATCTCCGTCTTTCAGTAAAGATGCAGTGTAAATGTTCTGTACAAATGCATTGATTACCTTTACGATGCAGCACTAGATTTCCAAACGTTACATATGACTTTGAAAACCTGAAAACGTTTTCATATCTTGGTCTATTAATATGATTTGTTTGCGTACAAAGACACAAATGAATAAAGAACTTGCTGGTGTTATTGTTTTTGTTGTGTGTGTATTAGTTTGTGAGATACAGGAAGATAAAAGGGGAAAATTTATAAGACAAAGCTCAAACACACATTTAGACTCATCAAAGTGTTCGTTTCTCCTTTGCTAAATTCATTAGAAATCACCACAAAACTCTGATATTGTTATTTCTAAGCTAGGCCTAGTGTTAGTATACACTTCAAACATGTTTATTATATCTAAATAAACGAACTAAACACATTCTACCTCACAAAGATCTCTTACAACTTACTTCATCCTTACCAACAAGAATGGCGCCAAAAGCCGGTAGAAAAAAGATGAATATTGTCTTTCAAACTCTTGTTTACTAAAAACTTTCCACTCTTTCGTGGTTAAACTAGTTAAAAGGGACGGTTATTCATATTACTTCAAATTTGCCCCGTTTACGTAGGTTTGTATAGTGCGTAGTTTGTAAATAAAAACACTTTAGAAAAGTACAAAAGACCGTTTGGCTTAGAATCGTTTACTGCAGATTGGTATTAAAGTAACATTTTTTGCTTGACTTGATTTCATCCACTACCAACACAGAGAGTTAGGCTTTGGTGATTTTGATTTCATGTTTTGAAACTGTGCAGTTCTGATCAGCGGTTCTGATCAGACATGAAGGATGTTTTCAATATTTGGCCACTGATGCAGAAGGGGCCGTTTCATCTATTGAAGTACATGGCAGGGCAACAGGGGGTGCTCAAGCATTTCATAAGGAGTTTTGTAGCATCTGCAGTTTGAATTTGTTTGATCGGTCTATTTTATGTTGGTGGAATTTGAGTATACAATGTCCTGTTCTTAGTCTGAAAATGTATGTTTGATGCTTTCGTCCAAGTTGGTTTACCAGGGGTGCTCCGAAATTAAAGCCCCCTTTTCTATTCCATGAAAACCATAACAGATAAAAAGAGCACAATAACGTCATTTGATAGAACAATGTCTTGCCTTCAAAATACTATTTTTCAACATAGCCACCTCCCTTGGCTAGACATTTTCTCCAATGATGAACAAGAGCATACATGCTGCGCTCATTAAAATCTGCACCAGTGGAGGTGACCAACTGTTTTACAGCTGCTATGATGACGTTGTTGCTAGGAAAATGTTGCACACGCAGTTCATCTGCCATTGGCCCGAACAGATGGAAGTCAGAAGGTGCCACATTTGGACTATACAGTCCAGCCAAGACTAACTATGTGATGTGCTCAACGGTCTTTAAGCTGGTATGCGGGGAGGGGGGGGGGGGTGGGTTGACTTTATTGAGTTGCAAAAAGCAGGTTGTCTTTTTCTCTAACCTGACCCTGGAAATTTGAGCCTTCTGCTAAGTAGCGGTTAGAGTTGATGGTTTGTCAATATTCTAGGAAATCAAGAAGGATTTCCCTTTCCTACCCTATCAGACAGTACACATCACTTTACCTGCTGAGGGCTGCGCCTTGAACTTTTTCCTCGATGGGGAATTCACATGTCGCCCCTTCATAGACTGCCGTTTCGACTCAGGATCGTAGTGGTGCCACCATGTCTCATCAATTGTGATAATGCGATCCAGGAAACTGTCACCTTTATTTTTGTAATGGTTCAAGAGGTCATGACAAACTTGCATGTGATATTCTTTCTGTTCCTGTGTGAGCATTCATGGGACCAACCTGGCACAAACTTTGTGATATTCCAACATTGACACCGTCGTTTACATCATATTGAAGCCAATATCCATCTCTGTAGACAGTTCCCTGGCTGTAATCCTTCGATTTGCAGGGATGAGCTGATCGAGACCTTCATTGCGAAGTGTGGCAGCTGTACAGAGCCGTCCGGAACGTGGTTTGTACTTGTTGCTTACGCCACTGCTGAAACGCACAACTGACTACCTCACTGTGTTAACATCCACTGTTTGGTCTCTGTAAATGTTCAGCAAGCGTAGATGAATGTCAATTGATGCAACTTTTTCCGGATGGAGGAATTCAATAATGCACCTCAGTTTATAACGTACTTACATGAGATTTGCTATTTTGTCAGACTACTCCTCCATTGCCACATGTCGGACAGAAACCAAAATTTACGGATATTGGCAGGAATGTCCAAACTTTTCTGCCATACTGCCAAAATCTACTTCTGACTTGGTGGAACATCATAATAAAATAGTAGACAATACTTTCGGACCGACCATCGTATATCATCCTATTTCAATGGTGCTAATAGATGTTTAAAAATATTTCATCTTGGCCATTACCTAGGTGTATTACCCTCTACACTCTAACGTGGCCAAAACTGGTTGTAAAATGTCCGTGTCCCTACACCCTAACATGTTCAGAACCGTCCATGGAAACTTTATTCCATAGTAGAATAAATAGAGCGAGCCCAATTTTGCATGAAACTAAACTTCTGCATTTTAAACTGCACGATGCCAGAGCTTTTATCTGGTGGGAATTGTAGAGAACATTTTTTTTTTAGTACTCACCCTGTCACGTATTTTGTTGATATTATCATCAATTACTGTACATTTACCTCTTGTATTATGTGCCTCAGTCAAAGTCTGAGTTGAGCATGTGTTGAATAATTCACAAGTAATCGATATGTGTTATCATTGGACTGATCAAATAATAAATCAAATCTACGATCTTGAAATCCAACTTTCGTTGCAAAAAATTGGTAAACTTTCAAAGAACGTAAAATTTGCTGAAATGGACCTGCTGGAAATAATTGAATAGTACGAAACGATCCTCTATTAGTTGTGTCAAGTTGAGGATTTGACTACTGCAAGATCTACCAGGTCTGAATCCAACTTGTTCCTTGATCAACCTCGAGTCTATCCAGGGAGAGATGCGGTTCAGGATCATCCTTTCAAATACCTTGTGTAGGTGGCATAAGAGCGACACTGGTCAAAAAATATTGTCAGGATTATATCCCCTTTTCCATCTGCCACTGTGAAAAGATGCTGGTGGTTGTGGGTCATGTAAGAGTAGTAGGCCGGTTTTTTAGCCCAGCTCTCTAATTTTTCACCATTGACGTCTGTCTCATTGTAATCCCAGTTGAAATCGCCCATGTTTATTTGGGTTTTCCGGGTTCTGAAATTGACAGGTTCTTGAAACTCAAAATCGTCATTGGGTGGCTTGTATACTGACGTCACTGTGCAAGCCTTGGTTTGAATTGTAATAGTCTCTATGTTTCCTCCATGAGACTGAGATACTGATTCGATGTCTAGGTCTGTTGAGGCGAACACAGCGCTTCCATATTTCTCATGGGGTGTCTCCGCAACAAGTTTCATGCCATGTCACACAGTTAGTCGCCTCTTACCACATGCTTTCTGTTGGGCAGTGGTGCTATTCTTGTCCCTGTCGTACACAGAGAACTCGGCAGACCACTTGGGTCATATATAATCTGCAATACTATAAATTAAAAATATGTTTTGTCGTAATGAAACAATCAAACACCTAAATTTAAGGTCTGAACATGTTTACGATTTCGGAAGCATCTGAGTTAAAATCTTACACAGGTGATCTCATTGGTACTGTGACACCAATAAGTTTAAAGGTCAGATGTTACCTCTGTTGGTTTTTGGAAGGAAAGGTGCTAACTTGATTTCTTGGTGAAGAAAACGAATATATTTAAGAAATGTTAAAAATCTCAATTATGATGTTTGTAATGTCAATGTCACCAGAACATATCCCACATGACTATCCCACTTATGCAGACCAAAGAGAGGCCGTCTGGCCTGGGAGAGTGACCACGAAAAGCTTTCGTAAACCGGTAAAGAACTTAAACGCAGTCTCCTTCGTGAACCTCACCGTGCTAGAAGCATCGCTTGTTTTTGATCGAAGAAGACGATGTCAATATGACATTTTTGTTTGCATTTTTGATTTCTGTTTATGGGATCTAAGACTGGTGTTTGGCTTAGGCAGTTTGATGGTCACATATTTGGCTTATTTTTTGTTACTAAGACTGACATTTGGTTTCTGTTTTGGCACACTGGCTGACAATAAGTGACGTTTGGTTATTAACTGACAAAAGATGAAAATTATGGCTATTGATGATTGGGGGGGGGGGGGAGAAGAGGAAAAGGAGGGGGGGGGGGGGGGTTCTATGTAGGTTTAAAAACAAAACACTGTAAATATTTTATGAAAAACACATTTTCTGTGTTTCGTATTTTTGTAATGTACATTATTTATCACAAATAACAATAAAGTTATATTTTCCAGAAAGTGCATCCATTTTTCTTTGTAATTAAATTTGTCATTTGTATTGTAATACAACAGGGCGATACTATCTCTCCTAAACTTTTCACGGCTGCCCTTGAGGAAGTCTTCCGTACACTCAATTGGGATGATAGGGGTATTGACATAGACGGAGAAATGCTCAACCACCTTCGGTTTGCGGATGACATAGTCATCATCAGCCACAGCATGAAGGAAGCTGAGCAATGCCTAAATGAGCTCAACTGTCAACACCTGGCTCCGAAATATCATCCGATTATCATTAGAACTATATGTCTCACGGACCTCGACCATCGATAACAGACGATCGACGCGATGGGCATTGGTCGCCTAAGCAGATTTATATCACACTATTATTATTACAACGGCCCTACCTCTCTTATTCGTCAATTCTAAATTGTCACATAATACCCTCTCTGTCTGCTATATCAGAACTTTGGCCTGTGACCGGCTTGGGTCAGCTACTAAGTCTTCTGTTTTTGACTGAGCCTAGCGTTATTGCTGATGGCTTTGATGAGGCCAGCTGCAGCGATATATTTCCTAATAACGTGAGAAATGAGGAAGGTTGTCTCTGCCACGTGGAGGAAGACTTTGAAGCAATGAAATAACCATCATCACAATTATCATCATCATCATATTCCTGTTTTGCTCTGGCTGGAGCATGGTGTCACACCTACACACGATCATAGTGCAGGAAGTATGTACTAAATGAGTAACTATTGTGATGGTGAAAAACGCATGCGCTTGCACAGAATGCCTTTAACTCAGGCCTAAAGACAGTAAGGTGTGGAAAAGCCATTTGGGCTAGAAAGAAAACTAGATAAAACACTTCAAATATAATACTGCAATGCTGGATGTAGTTTATATCAGACAATGCTGTTAGGGATAAAGTGTTAGAGGCTTTATTGTACAAGGCTACATCTTGTTTATGAGGTGGGGTGGCCAATTGATTTCCTCTCTGTCGTTTCTTAAATAACAGTACATCAGGTACATATTTACAGCTGGGTCGACACAAATGTACTGGTAATGAGAATTGAAGCACGTACATTACCAGTGAAAAACAATTGCTTTACTATTTCGTGGATTAGACAGCGAATATGCAGCGCCCCGAATGGTTGACAGCAGCCAGCGACCCACAGCTACAGCAGTGTGAATAAGCTGACAGTAGCCAGTGACCCATAGCTACAGCACCGTGAATCAGCAGCCCATAGCTACAGCACTGCGAATGAGCTGACAGTAGCCAGTGAGCCATAGATACAGCACTGTGAATGAGCTGACAGTAGCCAGCATCCCATAGCTACAGCACCGTGAATGAGCGGACAGTAGCCAGCGACCCACAGCTACAGCACCGTGAATCAGCTGACAGTAGCCATCGACGCATAGCTACAGCAGTGTGAATGAGCTGACAGTAGCCAGTAACCCATATATACAGCACCGTGAATGAGCGGACAATAGCCAGCGACCCATAGCTACAGCACCGTGAATGAGCTGACAGCAGCCAGCGACCCATAGCTACAGCATCGTGAATGAGCAGCCATCGACCCATAGACACATCACTGTGAATGAGCTAGCAGCAGCCGGCGGCCCATAACTGATTAAGAATAGAGATTACAGTGGAAAGGCAAACCTAGTACACAAATTAGGCCACCTGAAATTGGATGTATCGGGCGAAAGGCACAGATATCGCAGCTCTGCTGCAAACTGCGACACATTGTCGTTTTCAGGACGAACTACAAAGAAGAAGAAGGGGATGAGGATCAGGATATAGATACGAATGAGGAGCCTGAAGAGGACGAGAAGGAGGAAGAGAAGAAGAAAAAAAGGAGAAGACGAGGGGAAGACTGGGAAGGCTGAGAAGGAAGAGGTGTGAGTGGAGGTTAGGAGAAAAGGAAGAATAAAAATATGATGAGGAGGAGGAGAAGACTGAGGAGGAAGTGATGGGGGTGTAAGAGGAGGAGCTGTGGAGGAGAAAACGAAGAAGACAAAAGAAGTTCCTCACATACAAAGTGAACCGAACAAAGCATCCAAAAATGTCAACAAAGAAATAACTTTATTAGTCTTTATCAGAACACAACGAAACTTTCGAGCAATGATCATCAAATAATGAAAATAAATGTGCACAAATCATTATCTGAGTCAAAGCTGCAGACTATTTTCCAAATGACCACCTTTCAACTAGTTTTTGTCTCAGGTCTACAGTACATCTCTCTCCAAACTCGATGGTCTGTCTCAGGCTTCTATGGTCACAATGCAGTTTGTTCCACAGATGGTTGGAGGAGGACCATTCTGCTATTCTGACAGGACAGTAACGATAGACAGTGCAGCATCTGAAATAGGGTGTTAGCATGGTTTAGTCTACAGCATATTGCATGATCGATTGAATTTCAGGAAAGTGTGCTCACGATGTGTACCCATACTAGTGAATGACGGACGTAGACAGAACCGAATGGGCCTGTCCTTTTACAGATAAAGCAATGAAAAAAATGAATATTGTTGGTTGAAATTATGTTCAGAAATAAGGGCTGATGTAAGTGGAATAATGAATGGTTTTCAATTTCGTATTTATTTTTGTTTTTTAAATACCCGATTCTGATCTATTTACTGACTTGCGTTCGTATAACGGAGAAAATATTCTGTGGAATCTTTGAGAGGAGCAGAATGATAGCACGGTCCTCCTCCAACCATCTGAGGAACAAACTGCATGGTGACCACAGAAGCCAGAGACACACCACCAAGTTTGGAGAGAGATATACAGAAGACCCGCGACAAAACTAATTGAAAGGGGATCATTTGGAACATACCTTGCACCTTTGACGTAGAAAGTGATTTGTTTACATTTATTTTCATGTTTGGTTTTCAATATTTGATCATCTTTTTTTGAATGTTTCGATGTGTTCTGATAAAAGTTAATCAAGTTATTTCTTTGTTACATTCATGATGGTTTGTTCGGGTCAACTTGTATGTATGGATCGTCGTCGTCGTCTTCTTCTTCTTCTGATGTTACCTTCTTCTTTTTCTTTCTTCTCCTTCTCTTCTCCTTTTTTTTATCGTCTTCTTTTTCTTGGTAACCACTATAATACGAGAAGCAGAGAGTCTCCTTAAGTCAATCACACCGTCACAACAATGAACGTTTCTCACTGTTGTCAAAGACAGGCTCAAATATGAACCACCGTAGCGGGACAGTTAAGCGAGACTGATGTGACCCTAACAAGGGCCTAGAGTCTTGTTTGGGTCAGGTATGTTTGGCCATTATCGTTTTTGTGTGTATTTTTTCGTTCTGTCTGGAGCAGTGACACAGAGATGTGTATGATCCCATTGCCTTTTTTCGTTCTGTCTGGAGCAGTGACACAGAGATGTGTATGATCCCATTGCCTTTTTTCGTTCTGTCTGGAGCAGTGAGACAGAGATGTGTATTATCCCATTGTCTTTTTTCGTTCTGTGTGGGGCAGTAACACAGAGATGTGTATGATCCCATTGCCTTTTTTCGTTCTGTCTGGAGCAGTGACACAGAGATGTGTTTTATCTCATTGTCTTTTTTCGTTCTGTCTGGAGCAGTGACACAGAGATGTGTATGATCCCATTGCCTTTTTTTGTTCTGTCTGGAGCAGTGACACAGAGATGTGTATGATCCCATTGCCTTTTTTCGTTCATTCTGGAGCAGTGACACAGAGATGTGTATGATCCCATTGCCTTTTTTTCATTCTGTCTGGAGCAGTGAGACAGAGATGTGTATGATCCCATTGCCTTTTTTTGTTCTGTCTGGAGCAGTGACACAGAGATGTGTATGATCCCATTGCCTTTTTTCGTTCATTCTGGAGCAGTGACACAGAGATGTGTATGATCCCATTGCCTTTTTTTCATTCTGTCTGGAGCAGTGAGACAGAGATGTGTATGATCCCATTGCCTTTTTTTCGTTCTGTCTGGAGCAGTGACACAGAGATGTTTATTATCCCATTGCCTTTTTAATATAAGCACAGAACAAGTATTCAGACAGATAGCAGGAATGCCAAGGCTTGTCATTGTAGGAAAGGTAATGAATAACCTTAGATAGGAGGATGATACAATTTTGTTGCAAACAAATGAGCAAGAATTGCCGGAGCTTGTGACAACACAATATTCAAAATAAAACAAGAATCTGAATTAGACATAAACATAATGAAAACAAATACTATGATACTTGGGAAAAATGACAAGAAACCCTATGTGCGGAGACAAATGTAAGATCAACTTCTGTCTGTCTGTCTCTCTTCTCTCTCTCTACTTTGGTCTTGTTGTTTCTCTGTACTCTCAACAATCAATACAGACTACCAACTAATGTGTGACAATTACGAACTGTTGTGACCATATAAAACATTCCAATATACGCCACCCACTTGAAGTTAAGGAACAACACAAAACACACAAGGGAGTAAAGTTCACGAACAAAACCATTGCTTGAAAATCTGCCAACCGTAGCGACAATCCGCCCAACAAACTATTGATTATGTCAAGGAAAGAATGTCAGAATACAAACACAGTCAACTCGCTGCTTACATTCATGAATCTATCAAAAAATACACAAATACTGCAGTCGGGGATGTTGTGGTAGAAACTTCACTATAAGAGGTCTCAGTTTTTGTGAGATGAAGGAAGACAGCTACTATCCTCGCTGTCTTGACTTACAGTAACACGGATATGTACATGTATTTCCATATCAGTAATTACCGCTGGAGATGAGGTACTAGAGACCTCATTGTTCGGGGACACACACGAGTCAATATACTGGCCAGTACGTCCTGATAGCACCAGAAGGACTACGGTCTGGGGTGGAAAATTGCACGCCTTCGCAACAGAATCCAAAAAAGGCAAACCTCTAATCAAACCAAAAATTTAAGCTTTTGTGAGAACCAGTTCTCATTTTTCTTAACAGTAAATCAGGTACTCATTTACAGCTGGAACAAGTTGCAACCACAAAGAAGCATCCACTCTAACAACGTTGCATCTTACGCTCTACATGTACATATACTGTGGTCTTACGTTTCCTTTAACATGTCTCAATGGGAATCCCAACTTTTTCTTCTGCTTATCTCATAGAATAATCATTCCTTCATTATTGTATGCTCAAAGATCTATTTAGTTGTATTTTTGTTAGCCAGTGATCAATTTTGTGTTATTATTAGTGTCATGATTATGATCATCGTCATCTTCTATCAACGTGTATCGTTCAGAAGGTATGGGAGAGGTAGTTTTCTGTCGTGTGCCATCTTTGTCGCCCATGTTGTTGACATTCAGTGTTTCTTTGGACATTGGAAGGGAATAACCAAACAAATAAAAAAAATGTAAAACATTTAGAGTTATCCCATCATAAAAAATTCGCGTGAGAGGTTCTGGCTTGGGCGTCTCCCCTCTTTATCCAGGTAGAACCTAGAACGAGTGAGCTATGGCCCTACACCAGAACCACATGGACGTGTACATTGGCATCTGTACACTGAAGGCGATAGGTGTTAATTATCCACCCGACCAAATTTCTCACGCTTGTTGTCGTCCTCGTGCACGACATATGGGGAGGAACAGCTCGCGACCCCGGGCGCTCGTCGGCGACGATTGTGACAGCAAAGCCGTGCTTATCACAAGAGCTGAACCTTGAACCGCGACCGGCGTCGAAGTCATGGAGCGAACTAGACAAGTAACTGGCAGAAGACAACACTGGCTGCTCCTGTAGCTGAAACTACTACAGTTACAATTTGTATATATGCTGATGTCTGTTTAAGCTAGCTCTGTTGTGGTAATAGCGGCTTGCATATTGTTTTTTAAAATTAATTTTAATAATATCCATAAAATGCAAAGAAATTTTAGAAATTGCCCAAGAGTAGAGTTTGTCTAGTATGCTGTATTAAACACAGCCTTAACTATTAGAAATATTTCGTTATTTTCATGTATTTATTAAATAATGCATATCGTTGTGGTTTCGTTTATTACATCCCTTTGTTTTGAATATATTGCCAATGTGACGAAGTAAATATTGTCCATCTAAATACAGCTCACTACTAGGCAGTGCAACTATTTTCTAGCTAATAGAAAATCCTGTGCTGAAAGTTGTTTATGGTTAAGCATGTTTATATTGCGTGTGTGCTACTTCATACATTTTTCCAGCGTTGGATGTAATGAGCTGTAAGCAAAGGTATGTAGACTTTCTTGTTATAAATTTGTCGATCATATCATCTGTAGTAGATTGTAAAGCTCACTGTAAATATCATAATTTTAAACAGGACACCCATTACCGTCATTATAATAACACTTGTCATATGGAATCTTGCATGTTTACTGTTACTGATTAAATGTAGATGTAATATTCATAATATAATATGACATTTGAAAAACAAAAACATCAAATTGAACCTAATTCCTCTGTGCGTTTGTTTCTTGTTTATTTCATTATTTCATAAGACAAGACGCATAAGTTGTCGTATTCATGAATGTTAACACACAACTATTAAAGTACACATTCTTTAAATCCAGGTATTGGTAAAATTGCTCTTTGCTGTCACTCTGTGTGCATATGGTATATTTGAGTAATGGATTTAATAATATACACCAAATGGAAAGCCTGGTAGTAATGCATACCTTTTTATTTTAAACATACATTTTTTCACGCTGGACATATTTCTTTGCATTGTGTATGTGTGCGTGTGACTGTGTAAAGCCCTACAGTATTGATCGATTTTCTAAACTTGGTAAAACTTTTTATGTATTGTTTCTATTCTAAAAATGCAGCTCTAGAATTGCAAACAGAACCCCTTTGTTTAGTTCTGTTGTCGTTGATTCAGCTATTTAGCTACTACATACTCAGTAGGAGTTTGGCTTGTTTTAAAATGCCAGAGTGTACAAACCACCCAAGGGTTTGAGAGTCGATAATGCTGTTGTAGTTAACGTGTTGATAGTAAGATAATATTTTGGAACTTAAATATTGTTGTGTGTGTGTAAACATATGGATAGTAAGATACTATGTAGTAAATTAAAGTTTGGTATCAGTCTGCTAATATTTGATAGTGACATACTATGAAGAACATTAAAGCTCAGTGCTAGTCTGCTAACACGCTTAGTATTGGTGTGTTAATATGTAGATAGTAAGATACAATGTAGAATTAAAGCTCGGTGTCAGTCTGTCAATATGTGAGATACTAAGTAGGACATTAAAACTCAGCATTAGTCTGTTAACACGCTTGGTGTTGGTGTGTTCACATGTGGATAGTAAGATACAATGTAGAAGATTAAAGCTGAGTGTCAGTCTGGCAATATGTGAGATACTAAGTAAGACATTAAAACTCAGCGTTAGTCTACCAAGATGGGGATAGTAAGATAATATTTACACCATTAAATCCTGGTTTTCCTCTGTTAACATACAGATAAAGAGATAATATGTTAGACATTAAAACTCCAAATTAGATCTCTAGCGTGTGAAAATTCTTCTTTCCTCTTTGTGTTCAGGATTCTTTGGTCATGCTACATCTGCAGGATAGTCATCATGATGCAGTCTGTAGTCTTTACCAGGCCAGAGTGGCTGCCCCATAGCTTTTGTTTCAGCTATGTATCCTCTGGCATCTCATTTCACTATAACGTGGTGTCTTCTAACATGGTGACAGTAAAATGCTATGTAACACACACATTTTTGTGTTGGTCTGTTAATATTTGTAGGACTATAGAGTTTTGTGTCACTCTACATCTGTTGCCATATGGAAAGTAAAATAATATGTAGAGTATCAAATCTGTGTTGGTCTGTTAACATTTGGATAGGAAGATAATATGCGAGGTATCAAAATTAGTGTTGGTCTGTTATGATGTGGATAGTAAAATAATATGTAGGATTGGCAAATCTTGGTGTTCGTTCGATTAATATATTGAAAGTAAAAATCGATTTCGGACATTACAGTTTGTTGTTGGTCTGTTAACATGGAGACAACAGGATACTGTTTAGGAAATTCATTCTTTGTGTCTGTCTGCTTACATATGGAAGGTATGACATTGTATAGGACATTAAAGCTCTGTAATTCCATGTTAACATCTGGGTAGTAGCAGTATAGGACAGTAATGCTAAGCGTTGGTTTGTTAATTCATGTGTTTTTTAAGATACTGTGTAGGACACATGTTTTTGGTGTTGGTCTGTAAACATGAGGATAGTAAGATAGTATGTATGACATTACAGCTTAGTGTCGATGTTATCAAGAGGATAGATACTATATACAACATTACATCTCAATTGTTATGTGTTAACATTTGAATATTGAGAAAATATGTAGGACATGAAAGCTCACTGTTGGTGGTCTAATGAGTGGATAGTACAATGCTATGGGGGAATGTAAAGCTTGCTGTTGTTCTGTTAACATGTGGATAGTAAGATAATGTGTAAGGCATCAATGTCCAGTTTCTGTCTGTTTACCTAGGGATAATAATATACTATGTAGGTCATCTATTCATGGTGTTGGTCTGTTTTCATGTGGATAGTGAGATAATATACACAACATTATATCTTGGCTGTTGTGTATTAACATTTTGATGTTAAGAAAATATGTAGGATACTTTATAGGACTGTTAAGATTGGTTTCCATCTGTCAGAGTGAGGTCAGTAAGATATTATGTTGGGCACTAATGCTTTGAGGTAGATTTGTTAATATGGGGATTGTAGGATATGAGGCGTGTTCAAATGACACTGGACCTAATTGTACAAAGTGATGTGCATGATGACGTCACTTCTGATATAAGCAGCACATACCAGCCGTCTAGTTAACCCAATTTCATTACCCTCTGACTCATAGTTTCCTCAGCAGACCGTTGAAATCGTAGAGAGTGTGATACAGAATTCTTCAAGAGTTGATCAGCCAGCGGTGATTCGATTTCTAACAGCTGAAGGATGTCGACCAGTTGATATTCATTGCAGAATGCTGGCAGTGAATGGTGACAAAAGTGTGGCAAACATAAGCAAGCTCCGGCAACGGTCCACCCTACTGCATCATTGCTGCATTAATTTTGGCGATGGCATCTTCTGATGCAACATTATGTGTCTGACCTGGTATCGGACGATCTTTCATTAATTCGCGTCCTTATCTAAACATCGTTGTCCAGTTCTTCACTATTGTCTTCGACACACACTTTTGACACTATACATTTCCTGCATTTTGCGATGAATGTCAACTGGTCGACATCCTACAGCTGTTAGAAATTGATTCAGTGCTCGCTGATCAACTCTGAACCAAGTCTGCTGAGAAAACTTTGAGCTGGAGGAAAATGAAATTGTGCAAACTTGACGGTTGGTATGTGCTGTTTACATGAGAAGTGGCTTCATCATGCATATCGTATGTATGTTCACTTGGTGCAATTAGGTCCGGTTTCATTTAAACACGTCTCGTTCTATGCAGGACAGTAAAGTTACGTGGCTGTTCATGTATGTTAACATGTAGATACTAAGATGCTATGTATGATATTAAATCGCAAAATTAGTTGGTTAACATGAAGATATTAAGATAATATATAGATCATTGAAGCTTGGTGTAATTCTGTTGGCATGGTGACAAGATAACATGTTGAACATTAGCAAACAGTGTCGGTCTGTTAACATGTGGATATTAAGATACTATATAGTACATTACAGCTTGATATTAATCTGCTAACACTTAGATAGTAAGATATTGTGTGGGACATTAAAACTTACTGTCTGCCTCTTAACATGAGAATAGTAAGATACAATTGTTAACACTAAAGCTCGCTGTCTGCCTGTTAACATGGTGATAGTAAGACATAATTTTTAACACTAAAGATTGGTGTCTGCCTGTTAACATGTGGATGACAATATATTATGTATTATACAAAAATGGGGTGTTGGTCTGCTTCTCTTGATATGTAGATAGCAAGATTCTTTGTAGGAAATTCAAGCTCAGTGTTGACCTGCTAACATGGTGGCAGTAAGAAACTATATAAAGCATCAATGTTCTCGGTTGGTCTTTAACATCTGGATAGTAGATACTGTGTAAGGCATTAAGTTTAGAGTTGGTTTTTTAATATGTGGATTGTTCTGTGCAGGACATTACAGCTTTATATCGGTCAGATAACATTGAGAGAGAACAATATATTACAGGACAATAAAGATTGGTATTGGTCTGCATATAAGTTACTATGTAGGACGGTAAAGCTTGATGTCCGTTTACATCTGCAAACATGGGGATAGTATGACACTTTGTGGGACAATACATCTGGATAGTAGATACTGTGTAAGGCATTAAGTTTAGAGTTGGTTTTTTAATATGTGGATTGTTCTGTGCAGGACATTACAGCTTTATATCGGTCAGATAACATTGAGAGAGAACAATATATTACAGGACAATAAAGATTGGTATTGGTCTGCATATAAGTTACTATGTAGGACGGTAAAGCTTGATGTCCGTTTACATCTGCAAACATGGGGATAGTATGACACTTTGTGGGACAATACAGCTTGGTATCCGTATGTTAATATTCAGAAAGTAAAATATTATATAGAAGACAGGATTCAGCCTGTTAACATGTGTATAGGTAGATTTTGAGTAAGACATTGAAGCTCCATGTTGGTGTGTAGGCATGTGGATAGTAAGATACTATGTAGGATATTAAAGCTTTGTGTTAGTATGTTAACATGTGGCTAGTAAGATACTATGTAGGATATTATAGTTTTGTGTCAATATGTTAACATGTGGATAGTAAGATACTATGTAGGATATTATAGCATTGTGTCAATATGTTAATGTGTGGATATTAAGATACTATGTAGGATATTAAAGCTTTATGTCAGTATGTTAACACGTGGATAGTAAGATACTATGTATGATATTATAGCTTTGTGTCAGTATGTTAACATGTGGATAGTAAGATACTATATAGGATATTAAAGCTTTGTGTCAGAATGTTAACATGTGGATAGTAAGATACTATGTATTATATTAAAGCTTTGTGTCAGTATGTTAACATCTGGATAGTAAGATACTATGTAGGATATTACAGCTTTGTGTCAGTATGTTAACATGTGGATAGCAAGATACTATTTCAGTCATTAATGGCTAGTTTCAGTTTGTACATTATCTCAATTGTAGATCGATTTGAGTATTAGCTTCTGATGGTAAAACTGGTAGAGTTCGTAACCTAGTCCCTTTATGCTCCAGTCTCTCTCTTGTAGCCTGTGGAGTATAAAACATAGATATGAATGGCTCAAATACCACCCTGGAACACAACCAAGAACAAAACCTACGTTGTAACAAAAAAGGTCTTCATCAGGTACATCGGTTAATACACATAAGAATATCAAACCCATCATGACAGTAGAGATGAATGTATTCAAAAGAGGAATGAACACATCAAAAAGTAAAATGAACACAGAAGAGATACGAAGCTCATCATCTGTGTTGACCTGTGATCTGAAGTATCTTTTTCCTTATGCACTTCATGGCTGTCAGTCGATGCAGATCCTGAGTTCAGTATATTTTGTCATGTGTTCTTATCTGCGTTTATGTGCTCATTTCTACATTCACAAAGTACACTACCACATTCCATCTATTCCAGTACAGAGGTGTGGTTCCGATAAGAAAAAAAGGCGTCCGGCAGGAAGATCCTATCTCACCGTACCTTTTCTCTGCGGGCTTCGAATCAACCATCTCGCGTTGCGATTGGGGGGACTTTTGAATCAGCGTTGATGGCAGGTGTTTGTGTCTCGTGGGTACCAGACTGCTGTCGTTGTGCTCCAACGGTCATCAGTTTTCTGAAGCAGGTGACCAGCCCAGCGATGCTTTACCTTGTCTGCGTGGGTAACTGTATCCTTCACGAATGCCATTTCACGAAAGTCGGTGTTGTGACAGCCTTTCAAACGTTGGTTGTGGAGCGCGATGCCGATCATACGTCTATCGAGGGAGCCTTGGGTCCCTCTGGACTAAATTTCTTTTGTAAGAGTAAGAGACCACGTTGTTGCGGCATAGCACATTGCAGATAGAACTGTGGAGTTGAATATGAAGGCGTCCAAGTTCTGGTCGTGGGTATGGTCTAGTGCCATCTTTATGGACTAGAAAGCCGCCCAGTCCTAGCGGCGACATCTTGTTAATTCTGGGTTTAGGTCGCTCGCTTGTTCAATAGGCCTCCCAGAAAAATATATTCCTTCAGGTTCTCCAGATTTACGCTATCGAGGATAACTGGGTCATTGACAGTGCAGCGGTTACGCATGAATTGTTGTCCTTGCGGTGTTCATCTCAAGGCCCGTCTTTCTCTCCCTACTTTCTAAAGCATAGCTACCATTCGTTTTGCGTCTTTGACAGTTTCTTTGATGAGCACTGTGTCATCTGCGAAGCAGATACGGTTAAGTCGTTTGCCATTGATGTTGATGGATTCTAGCTTGTATACATTTAGTCCAGAGTTTGTAGGTGACCAGGAGAAGCGTAATTAGGCCGTAGTTTCCAAGGTCTTCCTTGTCTCATTTTGTATGTAGAAGTATCGTTTTGGAGTTACGGGAGACTATGTACTGTCCCTGTGTATGTTATATAACGTTTATCTAGGGCTAGATTGGGTGGTAGTCCGTGGGCGTTGAGGTCATCTGTAGTGATGGTATCCACTCCGGGTAGTTTATTACGGGGCAATCTCTCAAGGGCGTGGCTGATTTCTGAGGGTAGGATGTTTGAAAATGGGTGAAAGTGGGGATTGGGTTGTGATTGGTGGAAGGTCAGCTAACTTGAATAATTATGTATGTTTTGCCTGTTCTGATGTCTTTCACAATCGTTTCCTGAAAACCAATGCAAGTGTATCTGTTAACCTAAAATAATTAGGATTGATGCCAGATAGAAGACAAAACGCAGTAACCTAAGTAGTAATAAGAATTTGGGTTAGCGAGAAAGGAAAGGTTTACGAGATGTCAAAACATAAGAAAAATGACCCGATCGGCACCGCTGGGTCTTTGGCTGGACTCGGTGTCGTGCCTGACAAGACAGGAGACAATGCCTTTCGTGTGCTCATCAAGCTCAATCCTTGTTTAAAAACACATATGTGAAACATTCATACACGATGGAGATGGGATACTTAGAGAGCATCAAAAAGGAGATTAGGGGACTACAAATACATTTACTTTGATTCAGTGAGGCACGTTGCAGAGATGATGGTGAATATTAGAGAGACACATTGGAGAGATGATAGTGAATATCAGGGAAAGGACGATGTAGAGATGAGGTTTAATATCTGATTAAGTCAAAGCGCAAGTTGATACACAGAACTGGATTGGACTCTATTCACGGAGCAAACCGTCGCATAGAACTTGTGTGGGGTCTAGTCAAAGGGCAAGTGGTCACACATAACCTGTGTGGGCTCTAGTCAAAATGCAAGTGGTTGCACAGAACACGACTTTAAGATTGTTTAATGGTTAAAGACTTGACACGTGATGCACTCTCAAAAATAGATATTAAGCACTGGAGGAAATGTGAAGAGCACGTGCTCCGAGAAGAGGAGCCTTCTCACAACAGAATGGATTGTAGGTTATCCATCCATTAACAGTTGTGAATCTCTTAGAGTCGCCAGATTGGGAATAAAGTAGCCCACGCGCCAATCTTTGTTAATGACAAATCAATCAATTGCCTCACTATATCTACCACAACTTGGTTATGAATCCACGTTGTTTACTGTTCATTTAGGGGTGTCGGTGAAGAGAGAGGGATAGTACCTCGAGATGCGGGATAGACTCTTCCTTCGTGAATGTCTAGGTTCATTGGTTCCCATATCTTCATACAGCCCTGCCCCACCAACAGAAACCAAAGGACCGAGGTATTGGCCTGGGGAGCAAATCTGCCCCTGTTAAATTGTTTTAACTTGATATATAGAATACACATAGGAACTACTAGGAACCTACCAAGTTTGGAATCCTTGCTTCTTATAGCAGTACGGCCAAGACTCGATTGTTTCTCAGAGAGCTTTGTGTGTGGTAACAGTACGGCCAAGACTTTATTGTTTCTCAGAAAGCTTTGTGTGTGGTAACAGTACTTCCAAGACTTGATTGTTTCTCAGAGAGCTTTGTGTGTGGTTACAGTACGGCCAAGACTTGATTGTTTCTCAGAGAGCTTTGTGTGTGGTAACAGTACGGCCAAGACTTGATTGTTTCTCAGAGAGCTTTGTGTGTGGTAACAGTACGGCCAAGACTTGGTTGTTTCTCAGAGAGCTTTGTGTGTGGTAACAGTACGGCCAAGACTTGATTGTTTCTCACAGAGCTATGTGTGTGGTAACAGTACGGCCAAGACTTGATTGTTTCTCAGAGAGCTTTGTGTGTGGTAACAGTATGGCCAAGACTTGATCGTTTCTCAGAGAGCTTTGTGTGTGGTAACAGTACGGCCAAGACTTGATTGTTTCTCACAGAGCTATGTGTGTGGTAACAGTACGGCCAAGACTTGATTGTTTCTCAGAGAGCTTTGTGTGTGGTAACAGTACGGCCAAGACTTGATTGTTTCTCAGTGAGCTCTGTGCATGGTAACATTACGGCCGAGACTTGATTGTTTTGTAGACAGCTCCGTGTGTATTAGATGAATTATATGATTGATTTTTTTAATGCTCGTTTGCGGCAGACGAATTGTGATTTTTAGAACAAAATCAGGACACAGTGTGCAATTTTATGTCTTATAAGTACTACTAAAAGGGCAATAGCGCTCAAACAATTAAGATAGCATCTTCAAACGTTCACAGTAGTCCACTGAAATCAAGCTAGAATAATCAAGCTAGAATAATCAAACGTTCACAGTAGTCTACTGAAATCAAGCTAGAATAATCAAACGTTCACAATAGCCCACTGAAATCAAGCTAGAATAATCAAACGTTCACAGTTGTCCTCGGAAATCAAATTAGAATCTTCAAACTTTTACAGTAGTCCTGGGAAATAAAGACATTTTCTTGGGGACACCATCAATTCCGACCGATCCCGGTAGATACCAAATTAAGAATGACCGTACCGATGTAGCTGATTCGGACACTTATAAACTAAAATCTTTAACAACGAAAAATGGAACGCGAGTTCTGACCGGCTACTGACCTAGAATCATGGTCTGGTGACTGGGAAAGTATATGGCAGATTGAGTGTGTCAGTGACCAGCTGTTGTATGTTTGCTAGCTTTTACCTCAACCATTTTACTCACTTTTTCCAACTATGTTTTGATAGTCACATTGGTAATTTTCTATCATCCCCTGGGTACAGTGGTACAAGGTTCTTCCTTCAAATATCGGAAGATGCTGGACATTGTAGACCTGATCTTTTGTAACTATTTTTAGACGTTGATCACATTATCACCTTCTATGTCACCAACATGGTTAGACAGTGGATCCATGGACACTGAAAACACCTTTCGCTGACAGGCAGATGGACTAGCAAAAAGAAGGAATCAAGACAAGAACAGCCACACGCAGTACCAGCTCTACAAACACTTAAACAGCTCATAAGAACAGCAAACAGAGAAATGTGAATGGACAGATGAACCATGGACAAGATGGAGGTCTACATGTATATGACAATCCTCAATCCAAATGACTGTATCAATCAACTCACAAGCAAGGACCAGAGCACTTTTTTTTTTTTTTTGGCTGAGAGCAATCCACATCCCACGTGACAAGCACCTGAACATAATCCAACCACAACACACACTAGAGTGCCAGATGTGTACACGCCCATACGAAACCGTTGGTCATCATCTCTTTGAGTGCTCGGTAATCTCTGTTAGGAAAATGCTTCTTCCTAAGAGGTTTGATAAATGCAGCACTTTGTATGTCACTAATCAATAATTAACAATCACGTGCAGATAGCATTATATGTCATTTGGTCGAAGGGCAGGAGCCCCAGTGCTTTTGGTTCGGTAACAACGTATGATCAGGCAAACGATATTGATTGGGCATGTTAGACAACGTTAGGTAAAATAACAGTTAGACAACACACGATTAGAAACAGTTTTACTTTGAAATGCTCCAGCCGATGCTTCACATTGGATCAACTGCTACGGGATTGCATGTATACCTTTTAATTCGCATTATTCTTTTATAGGTCTAGTGATATTGCGAGATTAATATCTGAGTAACAACATGTTGTCTATATGGGCATTCACAAGCAAAATCAAATATGATTCTCTGTATAAGCAAAATCTGACTTCTAACTCACTGTATGATCGGTGCACTACAGTAAACATCCCGAGATGTCTGGAATCTTTGGGTATGACAAGCATAAGAATAACACCTCTGCCCTACAGAGAGCATGTCGTAAGAAGCGACTAACTCTGTGATATGGCATATTATCAGTCATGATTAGGTGGTTTGTTAAGAGCAGCAAAGATGGCGCCTAACATGCTGCGAGTCAACTAGTATTTGAGTCTATTAAGATGGACTCGTATATCGATTAACTACCCTTCGCGACAAATTGAAGATAGGTGGTACCGACGAATGCCCGTATGGTACCGGTAAAATGACCGCTGAACATCTGCTGCAGAACTGCCCGACATACAAGGATCAGAGAGAGCAGATGTGGCCATCACCAGTGGAACCACAAGACAAGCTCTATGGCAGTGTCGACAGCCTCAGGATGACCGCCGCTTTTTTCGAAAAAATAATGGTTACTGTCTGACTGCGTACGAAGAAGAAGAAGAAATGAGCAATGATCGCAGAAGAAAGAAGAAAAAAAGAAGAAGAATCTGTTATTGTCCATTTTTTGGCCAAAGTGGCTAGCTTGAATGTGCTAAATAAAGATAATGGATTGAGACAGATCTGTTAATTTATTTTGGAATCAAAATACAAGTTAATAATTGGCGTATCCTATCTGGCATGGCGTCTTTCATTCGTTCATCAACTTGCTCACTCACTCACCTCTCACTTGCTCACATTTACTCACTCAACACAGCCGCCTAGTTCCTCTGTCACTCACTCTCTCACCACTCACACACCCATTAAGTAACTCACTCAGTAACTTACCTCTTCCTTATAGCACTCATCTACTGACTTGCTCTACCACTCACTTTCCAACTCACTCACACACCTACTCGCTCACCCATGACTAAATCGCCTACTCACTCACCTCCTCTCATCATCCCTCACTCACTCTTCCACCCACTCACTCGTTCTCACCATTCCTCACTGACTCTATAACTCACCCACAAACACTCATTCAGTCCGCCTGCTGTCCATCTCACATTCAATTCAAGCTCAGGACCGAAGAGTGACGGTCACACGACTCTCTCTGATTCCAGGTCAAGTAACACACAGAACCTTACCGGAACATTTCTGACAGGTGGCTTCCATCCAACACTACATCAGGACTATTGATTGGACTTCTTCTAGCATAAAGGGTAAGTTCTTCAACGTTTTTAAACTAAACAAATAAACTCATCTTCCTTTCTTCTTCTTCATCGTACGCAGTCAGACATTAACCTTTATTTTTTCGAAAAAAAGCAGTGGTCATCCTGAGGCTGTCAACACTGCCATAGAGCTTGTCTAGTGTTGCCACTGGTGATGGCCACATCTGCTCTCTCTGATCCTCGTATGTCGGGCAGTTTGCAGCAAATGCTCAGCGGCCATTTTCCCGGAACCACACGCGCATTCGTCAGTGCCACCTATCTTCAATTTGTTGAATAGGTGGTACCTCAGTCTATTGTGGCCAGTGCGAAGTCTGAAAACCACGACCTGCTCTCTTCTGTTCAACTGGTAATAGGTATCGTTTTTTGTGTAGCCAGTATGTTCGGCTTCCCATTTGGTCATGTATCTAGCTCTAATAAGCCGTTTTGACTCTTCGTATGTCATACTAGTATCTGGTTGTGGTAGTCTTGCACCTTCTTTTGCCAGTCTGTCTGCCTCCTCGTTGCCTTGGATGTTGCAGTGGGATGGAACCCACTGTACCACTACCCTTTTTGGTGCGGACTGCTGGCATAGTTGACAGAGTACTGCTCTTAAATCATTAAGTTCAGTATTTTTCTGGCTTTTTAGTGCTGTGACTACGGCCAAGGCATCTGTAAGCAGGACTATATGGCTTTCATTCCTTTTACCTGTCACCATTTCTTCCACTGCCGCCCTCAGTGCCTCTGCCTCCGCTCTGAAATTGCTTGTGTATTTTCCAGTAGCGAATGACAGTGTTATTTTTCTGCCATTTGGTAGGTTCAGAAATGCTCCTGCCCCTCCGTTCTGTGTTGTGTTTGTTACAGAACTGTCGGTGTATGCATGGGTCCAGTCCATGCTTGGGTAGTTTTTCGTTATGTAGCTCAGGGTAGTATCTCTTCTTTCTTTTTCAGTCTGGCAGTTTTTGTTTCCAATACCTGGTATATTTTCTACCACCTCTGGAAATATATGCTGCCTCCAGGTAGGTTTTCGTACAGTAGGGATGGGCTTTGGTGTTGTTAGTGCATTCATGTGGTCTTCGTGCATCTTTGCTTTGGCTATTTCTGCAAAGTTTCTCTGCTTTAGTTTCCCATTTCCAAAATTGTTTAGTCTCTGGTGCATTGGATAGTCAGTCAGTCTTCTGAGTTTCTCTGATTGCTGCTGGGCTCTGCAGTCTCTTCTGTCGGTCATGGATTGCAGTTTTGTAATCTTTTCAAGTTCTACAATTGGTGTTGACTTCAAGTCTCCTGTTATAACTCTCATGGCTTGGTTTTGGAGTTTGCTAATTTTATCGAAGTTCGCCTTTGCTGCTGTTGTCCATGCCGCAATGCCATACTCGAGAACTGGTCTCACTCTTCCAGTTTCTTTAGTATACTTTCGTCTGCTCCCCAGATTGTGCCAGCAAGTTTCCTCATGATTGCCATTCTTTCTCTGGCTCTCATTCTTCATACTAGCTGCCTGTGAGGAACAAATAGCATATTTTATCCTACCATGGATCAGTTTATATGTACTCTTCAGGACTGGGGGAGGAAGATTCATCATTCCACAAAATGTCTGCAAATCTGAATGGCCACCACACACACATTGCATAGCAAAAACCGCTCTCCTAACTATTGAGTGTACTTGTAAACTGTTGCTGATGTTGACACTAATTTGGGGGTTAGAGGGGAAAGGAGTTTGTTTTTTGCACTTTCTGTTGCTGCACACAAATTCAAATTTACTGCCGAGTCCACGTCTTTCATGTTCAGTAAGTCTGACTTGGCTGTGACAAAATGCACAAACGAGCTGTGATGTAATCTGGTGACAGAGAATATCCAGGTCAATTATCCTGTTTCCTTCACCATTATTATGATCATCATCTAGAACGTGTTCTTCCTCGCCTGTTGATTCTTCAAAATCTGTATCCGGATCATCATCAAAAACGTCATAACCGTCTTTTATTTTCATCGATGATCGACTGTGAGTGGGCGTGGCACTACTGGTGTCAACTTTAGGGCTCTTACAAGACTTAGTAATAACTGTGTAGTGTGTTGTTAGAAATCGAAAAGTCAACTACTCTACTCATCTACTGTTTCTACAACTGCATGCTGCTCACATTTAATTTCATCTGGATATAACTGTCTGTTTTTATTCGTAAACCTATTTCCATGAAAATTGCGCTTCCTGGATTGGTTACAATACTTTTTATCACTGGACATTATTGAGAATGTCAGTGATCAAACAAAATTTGTCGTACAGTATCGAACAAAATGTGTTACCTCATGGGCGCATCCATTTGCATTAGAGTTATCTGACTTGGGGAGCGTTCATTAAATTAAATAAATCTAAGGAGGTCCTAATTGTAGCTACACAGGAAACGTGCATAGGTAAATTCACTTTTGTCTGAATGAGAAAAAAAAATGTCTTTTCTTTCCAAACGAGTAAGACTTCTTATCTTTGAGAAGCCATAGTTCGGGAACTAATTAACCGATTAAAAAAAAATAAACAGAAATTTGTAGAAAATTGGTTGATCTTTAATTTGATACCATATATGTCGTGAAATTTAAAAATCGTATTATTTTGAAAATCCTGCTGATACTGCTACCTTAAGGAGATCCCAATCAAGGAAGCTAGGAATGCTGAGATGGCTCTCTTATGTGGAAATCAGCAGGATGCTGAGGCTATCCTGTTACAGGCTGGTTTAATCTTTAGGACCATCATGTTAAACATCCAACTGTATAACTGGGACAGGTAGGAACTTCTGCAATGTCCACATTTCACACCTGTCTGTTTTACACCTGTTTTATTTTATTATTATTCTTCTTCATCGTTGTTCATTCTCAAACTCCCTCTACCAAGTCATAAAAGGAACTTTGTAAGTAGCAGGACGTTGTCCAGAGAATGGAATGCCTTGTGTCGTAGTTTACAGCTTGACTGCAATATTTGCACCTTTTGGTCCGACACATTCGACTTTGCAGGCATTTTTTAGATCCCGGTTTAGCCTTCCCTCATTGATCCCTTCTCCTCGGCCTACCTGCTCTGTTGCAGCCTGTTATCCAGGATCATTGCATGGAGGCGTAGAAAGTTCCCCGGCCCAGAGGCTAGCAGCTGCAGCTCATACACCACTCAACATCTTGGTCTTTTATTTTATTCAGAGGCGAATGTCGACTTTGAGGTGAACAGCAGGATTGACAAGCGGAGCACGGTGTTTAGGAGGCTGAAAAGCAAACACCTTAAGCCAATTGAACATCTATATCACCAGCAAGGTAAAAGTATAACATGCTGTAGTGTTAACTGCTCTGCTGCATGAATGGTGAAACATGGACAGTGGATAACGGACAGACCAGACAGCGAAATCATTTTCGCATGACATGTCTTCGTAGGCTGCTCAGGATTGGGTTGCAGAACGAGGTGTCCAACTCGGAAATTCTTAGCAAGACTAACATGTTCAGTATACATACGCTTCTGCAAAAAGCCCAGATGAGATGGGAGGAACATGTTATTTGCATGCCCAGTGAGCACGTTATATGGTGAGCTCAAAACAGGCAGACGCTCATTAGTGGGACTGAAGAAATGCTGCAGAGACTCCTTGACAATCCCACCTGGTGCGATAGCATCACCAAAGATGCTGGAATCACATAAAGGAAACCCCATTAATATACAGGCACTTTGGGGGACGGCGTGGCCTAGTGGTTAAGTGACACGGCTCACAACTAGGTGCTGGGTTCGATCCCCATCACAGCACCGGCCGTTACCCCGGGGAAGCAAACCATTAGAAAATGCAGGAGGAAGCAGACCCTTACATAAAATGCATGCTGAATTCGGATGCACTGGGCCTACAGGCGCAAAATAAAAACCACAGTGCAACGCACACCGCCTTGGGCATTAGAGAAATAAGGCGAACGCAAAAAAAAATTTAAAAAAAATAAAATAAAGACAATTTGAGGATGTGTCGGAATAATATGTACATTTTATTTATAGGCAGTTTGAGAATGTGTTGGTTTATTATGTGAATTTGAAATGTAGCCAGTTTGAGAATGTTTCAGTTTATTATGTGGATTTGATAAGTAAGCAGTTTGAGAATGTTTCAGTTTATTATGTGGATTTGATATGTCAGCAGTTTGAGAATGTTTCAGTTTATTATGTGGATTTGATATGTAGCCAGTTTGAGAATGTCTCAGTTTATTATCTGGATTTGATATGTAAGCAGTTTGAGGATATATCAGTTTTTGAATGTTCCAGTTTTATTATATGAAATTTAATTGTAAGTGGTTTGAAAATGTGTTGGTTTATTATGTGAATTTGATATGTAGTTTGAGGATGTATCAGTTTAAGAATGTGCAAGTTTTAATATGTGAATTTACTATCTAGGCAGTTTGAGAATGGGTTGAATTATTATGTGAGTTTAATATGTAGCCAGTTTGAGAATGTTTCAATTTATTATGTGGATTTTATATGTAGACAGTTTGAGGATATATCAGTTCTTGAATGTTCCAATTACCTTTTTATTATGTGAATTTTATATGTAGGCGGTTTGAAAATGTGTTGGTTTATTATGTGAATTTTATATGTAGGTAGTTTGAGGATGTGTCGGTTTATTATGTGAATGTAGGTTGTTTGAGAATGTAGTTTATGTGAATTTAATATATAATATATAACTCAACTGTTGTAATTAATTACAAATGATTTAGAATCAGTGTTTCTGTCACAGAGCGCTTGAGTTGGCAGCTAAACACAAGACCCACGTCGACACATTGTTGGGACATAGGGCAGAAGTTCTTGGCTAGGTTTGATAAACCAGAGACTAACAAGCGATACTTGCAGTACAAGGAAGGGGTAAGCTGTCTTTGGTGGAAAGAGGAGAAAGAGGGAGGGGGAATAGAGGCAGAGTGAAAGGAAAATATGATGGGAGGGAACACAGGCAGAGGAAAAGGAGAAGGTGACTGGAGCAAATAGAAGCAGAGTGAAAGGTGAGGACGAAAGAAGTCTTGAGTGGATGGGTGCGGTTGTACCTGCGTGTGTGTTGTAAATAAAAATATATTTAACATCCTCTCGTGAATACATCCATAGACAGAAAGTTAAGTAGTTTGGTCATCTCATGAAAATGAAACCAGATCGGCTGTCATTAAAACATACAACAGTAGCAGATTGGGGTTTACAGCCAAGACCCTGCGGCAAATGGATAGACAACATTAAAGATGTCTTATGCCAGCATGGGATCACAGCAACCCATCTGGCCCAAGTGCGAGACCTACAGCTCCCCACTACGCTTCACTGCATCAGTGGAAGAATAAAGTAAAGTAAGTATATATACAAGGGGCATTCAAATCAAACCGGGGCTTTTTGTTCTAGTTCTACCTGAATTCGTTATAGTGTGCTGGAACTAGTATCATTAGTTAGGGGCACTTGTGTTCTATTACTGTTAGGTTGCCCTCTTGCCATGGGTCAGTCACATGACAGATAAATAAAAAGGCGGACAACACTGTTAGTGTTTGCAAGGAACAGCGTGTTGTAATGAAGTTTCTTGTGAAAGAAGGGGTGAAACCTGTGGAAATTTACAGAAGGCTGCAATCAGAATACGGTGATGAGACGCTCGGTTGCAGTAAGACATTTGAATGATGTAAATGTTTTAGAGAAGGCCGTGCATCCCCGAGGGATGCTCCTGGCCATGGTGGCTCTCAACCCACCACAGTCATTCCTGTGAATATCCAGATTGTGGAACGCCTTATCCTGGAGAATCAACGCATAAGCTGTCGTTAAATTGCACAAGAGGCAAGTCTTTCTCTGGGTATGGTGAACACTATTATTCATGAACATCTGCATTTTTGAAAGGTTAGTCCATGTTGGGTAACAAGACAGCTTTCCGCTTTTTACTGACGGAGAAGAGTTCAAGCCTGCACTATATCCCATCTGCAGAATCTTGGCTGGGAGGTATTGCCACTTCCACCTTACAGCTCAGACCTTGCTACGTGTGATTTCCACCTGTTTGAACCTATAAAAGAACTCCTGGGAGGTCAGCATTCATGACGTAGTGAAAGAAGCTGTCCTGGATTGGTTCAGACATACTGACAAATCTGTCTACGCTGCAGCTTTTCAGGCATTACTTAAACGCTGGGATAAGTGCATGAACGTTTGCAGGAGATTATATTGAAAAATAAATGGTATTTTAACTACTTGAAAAACATTTTTTTTTCCCTCACAAAAAAAAAGGCTCCCGGGTTTGACTTGAACGCCCCTCGTGCATTTAAACCAACATCAAAACAGATGAAAGTGGAAATAGTAGTATTAAGGTAACAACAATTTGACCAAATCTGAGATCCAGAGAAATCAAGATTCACATCAAAGTTAGAATATTTAACTCCAATGTCAAGTCAGTGCTGCTGTATGGAGCGGAATTATAGAGAATGACCAAGACCATACAACAAATACTCCAGTTCTACATTAACAGATGCTTACAAAGGATAATGGACATAAAGTGGCAGGACATGCTGAGGAATGAAAACCTATGGGGAGAGGAGCCAACAACCACCACTGGAACAACAAGTGAAGAAAATGCAGCTGGATAGGACATAATATGCTACAGAAGGCAACGTCAACATAGCCAGACATGCTTTTACATGGAATCCTCAATAGAAGAGAAATAGAGGTAGACCTAAAAATACATGAAGGACTGGAGCAGAAGATGCAGCAGGGAATGACTTACTTACTTACTTAGTCGCTTCTCTTCTACCGTGAGGTGTAGAGGTTTGCCAAAGAGAACGCCACACTGCTCTATTCGCCGTCTTTTTCCCGGCCTCTTTCCAATCCAGCCCTCTATCACTTAGGGACTGTCGTATGTTGTCTTCCCAACGTACTTTGGGACGTCCTGGCATTCTACGTCCTTGACTTTTTATCTCCCATGACCGCTTTGGTATCCAATCTTCTTCCATTCTACAGACACGGCCAAACCACTGTAGTTGGGACTGCTCCACTCGTTTCTGCAAGGGTTGAACTTCGAGATTGTTACGTATTGTCTGGTTACGGATCTTGTCCCTTTTCGTCACCTGAACCACCTTTCTCCGGTACCTCATTTCTGAAGTTTGTAATTGCCTTTCTTGGACTGTAGTCATTGCCCATGACTCACATCCATATGTCAGGACAGGCACATAGGTCGAGCGGTATACATCCATTTTTGTTTTCCTGCTTATTTCTCTTTTACTGAGGAAACCTCTGTTTATTGCATGGAAAAGTCTACCTGCTGCTGCTCTTCATGCAGTTAACTCCTCTTTGATTCCTCCCCTGCTATCTGTTACCACTCCTAGCTATTTAAAATTGCTGACCTGCTCCAGTGCTCGTGTTCCCAGGGTTATCTGATGTCTCTTTTCCTCTCTGGCGATCACCATGGTTTTTATTTTGAAGCTGCTGATGTGCATTCCTCTCTTCTTCAACTCTTCTTCCCAGACCTGCAAGTTGATCTCTAAATGTGCTTCGGATTTCGTGATCAGGGCCACATCATCTGCAAATGCAAGTTCCGATATGTAACTTGGTCTTATCTTCCAGTACCCTACTTCATACTTTTTTTCCCGTTCCTTGCATGCTTTGATGACTTCATCCATGAGGAGTATGAAAAGGTACGGTGATAGAATGTCCCCCTGTCTTACTCCGCTAGTGGTCTTAAACTCTCCTGATTTTTTATTTGATGTCCGCACATAATTTCTGCATGTTTTATAGAAACTCTGTATGGCAGAAATCAGGAGTCCTGGGATGTTCTTCCTTGTCAGGCACTCCCGGGGCTTGTCCCAAGGAACTTTATCAAATTCTTTCACCAAATCCAAAAAGCAGAGATGCATCTCTTTATCATATTCAAGAGCCTTTTCACTTAGCTGTCTGAGTGTAAAGATGAGGTCTTGAGTACTTCTGTTTGCCAGCAGGGAATGAGCTGACAGAATACTTTTCTGCAATGAAGTCTCTATTACTTTCTGCCCCCGTAGCAGTATTTCCTTCACCAATAATCACTACTTTTTGAGCAAAATGTGATTTTGAACACTTTTTTTCTGCAGGTTGAAATCAATTGGGCCAACATCACCAGCTAGATTGAGATGGAATATCAGAATGAAAGGGAAAGACCATCTGGAGCAGCAAGCGGTACAACTGGAATCAGTAATGCTGGTCGCAGCACTGGCATTAAGCCTTGACATCTCTGTCTTTCAGTAAAGATGCAGTGTAAATGTTCTGTACAAATGCATTGATTACCTTTACGATGCAGCACTAGATTTCCAAACGTTACATATGACTTTGAAAACCTGAAAACGTTTTCATATCTTGGTCTATTAATATGATTTGTTTGCGTACAAAGACACAAATGAATAAAGAACTTGCTGGTGTTATTGTTTTTGTTGTGTGTGTATTAGTTTGTGATATACAGGAAGATAAAATGGGAAAATTTATAAGACAAAGCTCAAACACACATTTAGACTCACCAAAGTGTTCGTTTCTCCTTTGCTAAATTCATTAGAAATCACCACAAAACTCTGATATTGTTATTTCTAAGCTATGCCTAGTGTTAGTATACACTTCAAACATGTTTATTATATCTAAATAAACGAACTAAACACATTCCACCTCACAAAGATCTCTTACAACTTACTTCATCCTTACCAACAAGAATGGCGCCAAAAGCCGGTAGAAAAAAGATGAATATTGTCTTTCAAACTCTTGTTTACTAAAAACTTTCCACTCTTACGTGGTTAAAATAGTTAAAAGGGACGGTTATTCATATTACTTCAAATTTGCCCCGTTTACGTAGGTTTGTATAGTGCGTAGTTTGTAAAAAAAAACACTTTAGAAAAGTACAAAAGACCGTTTGGCTTAGAATCGTCTACTGCAGATTGGTATTAAAGTAAAATTTTTTGCTTGACTTGATTTCATCCACTACCAACACAGAGAGTTAGGCTTTGGTGATTTTGATTTCATGTTTTGAAACTGTGCAGTTCTGATCAACGGTTCTGATCAGACATGACGGATGTTTTCAATATTTGGCGACTGATGCAGAAGGGGCCGTTTCATCTATTGAAGTACTGGGCAGGGCAACAGGGGGTGCTCAAGCATTTCATAAGGAGTTTTGTAGCATCTGCAGTTTGAATTTGTTTGATCGGTCTATTTTATGTTGGTGGAATTTGAGTATACAATGTCCTGTTCTTAGTCTGAAAATGTATGTTTGATGCTTTCGTCCAAGTTGGTTTACCAGGGGTGCTCCGAAAGTAAAGCCTCCTATTCTATTCCAGGAAAACCATAACAGATAAAAAGAGCACAATATCGTCATTTGATAGAACAATGTCTTGCCTTCAAAATACTATTTTTCAACATAGTCACCTCCCTTGGCTAGACATTTTCTCCAATGATGAACAAGAGCATACATGCTGCGCTCATTAAAATCTGCACCAGTGGAGGTGACCAACTGTTTTACAGCTGCTATGATGACGTTGTTGCTAGGAAAATGTTGCACACGCAGTTCATCTGCCATTGGCCCGAACAGATGGAAGTCAGAAGGTGCCACATTTGGACTATACAGTCCAGCCAAGACTAACTATGTGATGTGCTCAACGGTCTTTAAGCTGGTATGCGGGGAGGGGGGGGCGGGGGGGGGGGTTGACTTTATTGAGTTGCAAAAAGCAGGTTGTCTTTTTCTCTAACCTGACCCTGGAAATTTGAGCCTTCTGCTAAGTAGCGGTTAGGGTTGATGGTTTGTCAATATTCTAGGAAATCAAGAAGGATTTCCCTTTCCTACCCTATCAGACAGTACACATCACTTTACCTGCTGAGGGCTGCGCCTTGAACTTTTTCCTCGATGGGGAATTCACATGTCGTCACTTCATAGACTGCCGTTTCGACTCAGGATCGTAGTGGTGCCACCATGTCTCATCAATTGTGATAATGCGATCCAGGAAACTGTCACCTTTATTTTTGTAATAGTTCAAGAGGTCATGACAAACTTGCATGTGATATTCTTTCTGTTCCTGTGTGAGCATTCATGGGACCAACCTGGCACAAACTTTGTGATATTCCAACATTGACACCGTCGTTTACATCATATTGAAGCCAATATCCATCTCTGTAGACAGTTCCCTGGCTGTAATCCTTCGATTTGCAGGGATGAGCTGATCGAGACCTTCATTGCGAAGTGTGGCAGCTGTACAGAGCCGTCCGGAACGTGGTTTGTACTTGTTGCTTACGCCACTGCTGAAACGCACAACTGACTACCTCACTGTGTTAACATGCACTGTTTGGTCTCTGTAAATGTTCAGCAAGCGTAGATGAATGTCAATTGATGCAACTTTTTCCGGATGGAGGAATTCAATAATGCACCTCTGTTCATAACGTACTTACATGACATTTGCTATTTTGTCAGACTGCTCCTCCATTGGCACATGTCGGATAGAAACCAAAATTTACGGATATTGGCAGGAATGTCCAAACTTTTCTGCCATACTGCCAAAATCTACTTCTGACTTGGTGGAACATCATAATAAAATAGTAGACAATACTTTCGGACCGACCATCGTATATCATCCTATTTCAATGGTGCTAATAGATGTTTAAAAATATTTCATCTTGGCCATTACCTAGGTGTATTACCCTCTACACTCTAATGGGGCCAAAACTGGTTGTAAAATGTCCGTGTCCCTACACCCTAACATGTTCAGAACCGTCCATGGAAACTTTATTCCATAGTAGAATAAATAGAGCGAGCCCAATTTTGCATGAAACTAAACTTCTGCATTTTAAACTGCACGATGCCAGAGCTTTTATCTTTTCCTTCTTAACCTTTTTTATTTTGGGCTAATTTTGTTGCTTTGTGTCATTCAGTTTGATCAAAAAGGCCAGAATTCAACGCATGAAAATTTCATTTAAAAAAAATTTACTATTGTTGAACAGATTGAGCTAAAATTATGATCTAAACATTGTGAGACACATAATTAAACTATGTCATGAAGTATTCATAATAAAGATTATATATTAGTGTGAAGCGAGTGTAAAATCACATTAATGCAGAGGTGGAAATTGTAGAGAACATTTTTTTTTTAGTACTCACCCTGTCACGTATTTTGTTGATATTATCATCAATAACTGTACATTTACCTCTTGTATTATGTGCCTCAGTCAAAGTCTGAATTGAGCACGTGTTGAATAATTCACAAGTAATCGATATGTGTTATCGTTGGACTGATCAAATAATAAATCAAATCTAAGATCTTGAAACCCAACTTTCGTTGCAAAAAATTGGTAAACTTTCAAAGAACGTAAAATTTGCTGAAATGGACCTGCTGGAAATAATTGTATAGTACGAAACCATCCTCTATTAGTTGTGTCAAGTTGAGGATTTGACTACTGCAAGATCTACCAGGTCTGAATCCAACTTGTTCCTTGATCAACCTCGAGTCTATCCAGGGAGAGATGCGGTTCAGGATCATCCTTTCAAATACCTTGTGTAGGTGGCATAAGAGCGACACTGGTCAAAAAATATTGTCAGGATTATATCCCCTTTTCCATCTGCCACTGTGAAAAGATGCTGGTGGTTGTGGGTCATGTAAGAGTAGTAGGCCGGTTTTTCAGCCCAGCTCTCTAATTTTTCACCATTGACGTCTGTCTCATTGTAATCCCAGTTGAAATCGCCCATGTTTATTTGGGTTTTCCGGGTTCTGAAATTGACAGGTTCTTGAAACTCAAAATCGTCATTGGGTGGCTTGTATACTGACGTCACTGTGCAAGCCTTGGTTTGAATTGTAATAGTCTCTATGTTTCCTCCATGAGACTGAGATACTGATTCGATGTCTAGGTCTGTTGAGGCGAACACAGCGCTTCCATATTTCTCATGGGGTGTCTCCGCAACAAGTTTCATGCCATGTCACACAGTTAGTCGCCTCTTACCACATGCTTTCTGTTGGGCAGTGGTGCTATTCTTGTCCCTGTCGTACACAGAGAACTCGGCAGACCACTTGGGTCATATATAATCTGCAATACTATAAATTAAAAATATGTTTTGTCGTAATGAAACAATCAAACACCTAAATTTAAGGTCTGAACATGTTTACGATTTCGGAAGCATCTGAGTTAAAATCTTACACAGGTGATCTCATTGGTACTGTGACACCAATAAGTTTAAAGGTCAGATGTTACCTCTGTTGGTTTTTGGAAGGAAAGGTGCTAACTTGATTTCTTGGTGAAGAAAACGAATATATTTAAGAAATGTTAAAAATCTCAATTATGATGTTTGTAATGTCAATGTCACCAGAACATATCCCACAGGACTATCCCACTTATGCAGACCAAAGAGAGGCCGTCTGGCCTGGGAGAGTGACCACGAAAAGCTTTCGTAGACCGGTAAAGAACTTAAACGCAGTCTCCTTCGTGAACCTCACCGTGCTAGAAGCATCGCTTGTTTTTGATCGAAGAAGACGATGTCAATATGACATTTTTGTTTGCATTTTTGATTTCTGTTTATGGGATCTAAGACTGGTGTTTGGTTTAGGCAGTTTGATGGTCACATATTTGGCTTATATTTTGTTACTAAGACTGACATTTGGTTTCTGTTTTGGCACACTGGCTGACAATAAGTGACGTTTGGTTATTAACTGACAAAAGATGAAAATTATGGCTATTGATGATTGGGGGGGGGGGGGGGAGAAGAGGAAAAGGAGGGGGGGGGGGGGTTCTATGTAGGTTTAAAAACAAAACACTGTAAATATTTTATGAAAAACACATTTTCTGTGTTTCGTATTTTTGTAATGTACATTATTTATCACAAATAACAATAAAGTTATATTTTCCAGAAAGTGCATCCATTTTTCTTTGTAATTAAATTTGTCATTTGTATTGTAATACAACAGGGCGATACTATCTCTCCTAAACTTTTCACGGCTGCCCTTGAGGAAGTCTTCCGTACACTCAATTGGGATGATAGGGGTATTGACATAGACGGAGAAATGCTCAACCACCTTCGGTTTGCGGATGACATAGTCATCATCAGCCACAGCATGAAGGAAGCTGAGCAATGCCTAAATGAGCTCAACTGTCAACACCTGGCTCCGAAATATCATCCGATTATCATTAGAACTAAATGTCTCACGGACCTCGACCATCGATAACAGACGATCGACGCGATGGGCATTGGTCGCCCAAGCAGATTTATATCACACTATTATTATTACAACGGCCCTACCTCTCTTATTCGTCAATTCTAAATTGTCACATAATACCCTCTCTGTCTGCTATATCAGAACTTTGGCCCGTGACCGGCTTGGGTCAGCTACTAAGTCTTCTGTTTTTGACTGAGCCTAGCGTTATTGCTGATGGCTTTGATGAGGCCAGCTGCAGCGATATATTTCCTAATAACGTGAGAAATGAGGAAGGTTGTCTCTGCCACGTGGAGGAAGTTACCCATATATACAGCACCGTGAATGAGCGGACAATAGCCAGCGACCCATAGCTACAGCACCGTGAATGAGCTGACAGCAGCCAGCGACCCATAGCTACAGCATCGTGAATGAGCAGCCATCGACCCATAGACACATAACGGTGAATGAGCTAGCAGCAGCCGGCGGCCCATAACTGATTAAGAATAGAGATTACAGTGGAAAGGCAAACCTAGTACACAAATTAGGCCACCTGAAATTGGATGTATCGGGCGAAAGGCACAGATATCGCAGCTCTGCTGCAAACTGCGACACATTGTCGTTTTCAGGACGAACTACAAAGAAGAAGAAGGGGATGAGGATCAAGATATAGATACGAATGAGGAGCCTGAAGAGGACGAGAAGGAGGAAGAGAAGAAGAAAAAAAGGAGAAGACGAGGGGAAGACTGGGAAGGCTGAGAAGGAAGAGGTGTGAGTGGAGGTTAGGAGAAAAGGAAGAATAAAAATATGATGAGGAGGAGGAGAAGACTGAGGAGGAAGTGATGGAGGTGTAAGAGGAGGAGCTGTGGAGGAGAAAACGTAGAAGACAAAAGAAGTTCCTCACATACAAAGTGAACCGAACAAAGCATCCAAAAATGTCAACAAAGAAATAACTTTATTAGTCTTTATCAGAACACAACGAAACTTTCGAGCAATGATCATCAAATAATGAAAATAAATGTGCACAAATCATTATCTGAGTCAAAGCTGCGCAATATTTTCCAAATGACCACCTTTCAACTAGTTTTTGTCTCAGGTCTACAGTACATCTCTCTCCAAACTCGATGGTCTGTCTCGGGCTTCTATGGTCCCAATGCAGTTTGTTCCACAGATGGTTGGAGGAGGACCATTCTGCTATTCTGACAGGACAGTAACGATAGACAGTGCAGCATCTGAAATAGGGTGTTAGCATGGTTTAGTCTACAGCATATTGCATGATCGATTGAATTTCAGGAAAGTGTGCTCACGATGTGTACCCATACTAGTGAATGACGGACGTAGACAGAACCGAATGGGCCTGTCCTTTTACAGATAAAGCAATGAAAAAAATGAATAATTGTTGGTTGAAATTATGTTCAGAAATAAGGGCTGATGTAAGTGGAATAATGAATGGTTTTCAAGTTCGTATTTATTTTTGTTTTTTTTAAATAGCCGATTCTGATCTATTTACTGACTTGCGTTCGTATAACGGAGAAAATATTTTGTGGAATCTTTGAGAGGAGCAGAATGATAGCACGGTCCTCCTCCAACCATCTGAGGAACAAACTGCATGGTGACCACAGAAGCCAGAGACACACCACCAAGTTTGGAGAGAGATATACAGTAGACCCGAGACAAAACTATAGGAAAGGGGATCATTTGGAACATACCTTGCACTTTTGACGTAGAAAATGATTTGTTTACATTTATTTTCATGTTTGGTTTTCTATATTTGATCATCTTTTTTTGAATGTTTCGATGTGTTCTGATAAAAGTTAATCAAGTTATTTCTTTGTTACATTCAGGATGGTTTGTTCGGGTCAACTTGTATGTATGGATCGTCGTCGTCGTCTTCTTCTTCTTCTGATGTTACCTTCTTCTTTTTCTTTCTTCTCCTTCTCTTCTCCTTTTTCTTTATCGTCTTCTTTTTCTTGGTAACCACTATCATACGAGAAGCAGAGAGTCTCCTTAAGTCAATCACACCGTCACAACAATGAACGTTTCTCACTGTTGTCAAAGACGGGCTCAAATATGAACCACCGTAGCGGGACAGTTAAGCGAGACTGATGTGACCCTAACACGGGCCTGAAGTCTTGTTTGGGTCAGGTATGTTTGGCCATTATCGTTTTTGTGTGTATTTTTTCGTTCTGTCTGGAGCAGTGACACAGAGATGTGTATGATCCCATTGCCTTTTTAATATAAGCACAGAACAAGTATTCAGACAGATAGCAGGAATGCCAAGGCTTGTCATTGTAGGAAAGGTAATGAATAATCTTAGATAGGAGGGTGATACAGTTTTGATTGCAAAAAAATGAGCAAGAATTGCCGGAGCTTGTGACAACACAATATTCAAAATAAAACAAGAATCTGAATTAGACATAAACATAATGAAAACAAATACTATACTTGGGAAAAATGACAAGAAACCCCATGTGCGGAGACAAATGTAAGATCAACTACTGTCTGTCTGTCTCTCTTCTCTCTCTCTACTTTGGTCTTGTTGTTTCTCTGTACTCTCAACAATCAATACAGACTACCAACTAATGTGTGACAATTACGAACTGTTGTGACCATATAAAACATTCCAATATACGCCACCCACTTGAAGTTAAGGAACAACACAAAACACACAAGGGAGTAAAGTTCACGAACAAAACCATTGCTTGAAAATCTGCCAACCGTAGCGACAATCCGCCCAACAAACTATTGATTATGTCAAGGAAAGAATGTCAGAATACAAACACAGTCAACTCGCTGCTTACATTCATGAATCTATCAAAAAATACACAAATACTGCAGTCGGGGATGTTGTGGTAGAAACTTCACTATAAGAGGTCTCAGTTTTTGTGAGATGAAGGAAGACAGCTACTATCCTCGCTGTCTTGACTTACAGTAACACGGATATGTACATGTATTTCCATATCAGTAATTACCGCTGGAGATGAGGTACTAGAGACCTCATTGTTCGGACACACACACGAGTCAATATACTGGCCAGTACGTCCTGATAGCACCAGAAGGACTACGGTCTGGGGTGGAATATTGCAAGTCTTCGCAACAGAATCCAAAAAAGGCAAACCTCTAATCAAACCAAAAATTTAAGCTTTTGTGAGAACCAGTTCTCATTTTTCTTAACAGTAAATCAAGTACTCATTTACAGCTGGAACAAGTTGCAACCACAAAGAAGCATCCACTCTAACAACGTTGCATCTTACGCTCTACATGTACATATACTGTGGTCTTACGTTTCCTTTAACATGTCTCAATGGGAATCCCAACTTTTTCTTCTGCTTATCTCATAGAATAATCATTCCTTCATTATTGTATGCTCAAAGATCTATTTAGTTGTATTTTTGTTAGCCAGTGATCAATTTTGTGTTATTATTAGTGTCATGATTATGATCATCGTCATCTTCTATCAACGTGTATCGTTCAGAAGGTATGGGAGAGGTAGTTTTCTGTCGTGTGCCATCTTTGTCGCCCATGTTGTTGACATTCAGTGTTTCTTTGGACATTGGAAGGGAATAACCAAACAAATAAAAAAAATGTAAAACATTTAGAGTTATCCCATCATAAAAAATTCGCGTGAGAGGTTCTGGCTTGGGCGTCTCCCCTCTTTATCCAGGTAGAACCTAGAACGAGTGAGCTATGGCCCTACACCAGAACCACATGGACGTGTACATTGGCATCTGTACACTGAAGGCGATAGGTGTTAATTATCCACCCGACCAAATTTCTCACGCTTGTTGTCGTCCTCGTGCACGACATATGGGGAGGAACAGCTCGCGACCCCGGGCGCTCGTCGGCGACGATTGTGACAGCAAAGCCGTGCTTATCACAAGAGCTGAACCTTGAACCGCGACCGGCGTCGAAGTCATGGAGCGAACTAGACAAGTAACTGGCAGAAGACAACACTGGCTGCTCCTGTAGCTGAAACTACTACAGTTACAATTTGTATATATGCTGATACCTGTTTAAGCTAGCTCTGTTGTGGTAATAGCGGCTTGCATATTGTTTTTTAAAATTAATTTTAATAATATCCATAAAATGCAAAGAAATTTTAGAAATTGCCCAAGAGTAGAGTTTGTCTAGTATGCTGTATTAAACACAGCCTTAACTATTAGAAATATTTCTTTATTTTCATGTATTTATTAAATAATGCATATCGTTGTGGTTTCGTTTATTACATCCCTTTGTTTTGAATATATTGCCAATGTGACGAAGTAAATATTGTCCATCTAAATACAGCTCACTACTAGGCAGTGCAACTATTTTCTAGCTAATAGAAAATCCTGTGCTGAAAGTTGTTTATGGTTAAGCATGTTTATATTGCGTGTGTGCTACTTCATACATTTTTCCAGCGTTGGATGTAATGAGATGTAAGCAAAGGTATGTAGACTTTCTTGTTATAAATTTATCGATCATATCATCTGTAGTAGATTGTAAAGCTCACTGTAAATATCATAATTTTAAACAGGACACCCATTACCGTCATTATAATAACACTTGTCATATGGAATCTTGCATGTTTACTGTTACTGATTAAATGTAGATGTAATATTCATAATATAATATGACATTTGAAAAACAAAAACATCAAATTGAACCTAATTCCAGTGTGCGTTTGTTTCTTGTTTATTTCATAAGACAAGACGCATAAGTTGTCATATTCATGAATGTTAACACACAACTATTTAAGTACACATTCTTTAAATCTAGGTATTGGTAAAATTGCTCTTTGCTGTCACTCTGTGTGCATATGGTATATTTGAGTAATGGGTTTAATAATATACACCAAATGGAAAGCCTGGTAGTAATGCATACCTTTTTATTTTAAACATACATTTTTTCACGCTGGACATATTTCTTTGCATTGTGTATGTGTGCGTGTGACTGTGTAAAGCCCTACAGTATTGATCGATTTTCTAAACTTGGGAAAACTTCTTATGTACTATTTCTATTCTAAAAATGCAGCTCTAGAATTGCATGCAGAACCCCTTTGTTTAGTTCTGTTGTCGTTGATTCAGCTATTTAGCTACTACATACTCAGTAGGAGTTTGGCTTGTTTTAAAATGCCAGAGTGTACAAACCACCCAAGGGTTTGAGAGTCGATAATGCTATTGTAGTTAACGTGTTGATAGTAAGATAATATGTAGGAACTTAAATATTGTTGTGTGTGTGTAAATATATGGATAGTAAGATACTATGTAGTAAATTAAAGTTTGGTATCAGTCTGCTAATATTTGATAGTGACATACTATGAAGGACATTAAAGCTCAGTGCTAGTCTGCTAACACGCTTAGTATTGGTGTGTTAACATGTGGATAGTAAGATACAATGTAGAATTAAATCTCGGTGTCAGTCTGTCAATATGTGAGATACTAAGTAGGACATTAAAACTCAGCATTAGTCTGTTAACACGTTTGGTGTTGGTGTGTTCACATGTGGATAGTAAGATACAATGTAGAAGATTAAAGCTGAGTGTCAGTCTGGCAATATGTGAGATACTAAGTAAGACATTAAAACTCAGCGTTAGTCTACCAAGATGGGGATAATAAGATAATATTTACACCATTAAATCCTTGTGTTCCTCTGTTAACATGCAGATAAAGAGATAATATGTTAGACATTAAAACTCCAAATTAGATCTCTAGCGTGTCTTCTAACATGGTGACAGTAAAATGCTATGTAACACACACATTTTTGTGTTGGTCTGTTAATATTTGTAGGACTATAGAGTTTGGTGTCGCTCTACATCTGTTGCCATGTGGAAGGTAAGATAATATGTAGAGTATCAAATCTGTGTTGGTCTGTTAACATTTGGATAGGAAGATAATATGCGAGGTATCAAATCTTAGTGTTGGTCTGTTATGATGTGGATAGTAAAATAGTATGTAGGATTGGCAAATCTTGATGTTTTGATTTTCTGTTATCATGTGGATAGTAAAATACTCTTTAGAGTATCAAATCTTGGTGTTGGTCTATTAACATGTGGATTCAAAGATAAAATGAAGGACATTGAAGGTTAGTGTAAATCTGTTAATATGTGATTAGTCGGATAATATGTAGGACATTAATGGACTTGGTCAATTTGTTAAGATGTGGATAGTAAGATACTATGTGGGACAGTAAAGCTTGTTACTGGTCTACATCTTTTGCTATGTGAATATCAAGATAATAAATAGGACATTACACCTGGGTGTTTGCATGGTGATAGTAAGATAATAAGATAATTAAGTCTATTGCTCATCTTTTTATATGTGGAAAGGAAGATCCTTTTTTTTTTTAACTGTAAGGCTCAGTGTCCTTCAGACAGTCTTTAAAACGTTTCTTTGGGCGTCCTCTCTCGCGCCATCCCTCTCTCAGCTTGCCGTAGAGAAGCTTCTTTGGGAGCCGCTCGTCTGACATACGGACGAGGTGTCCGGCCCATCCTAGTCGTGCTTTTTCTAGCAGTGCATGGATGCTGGGCATGTTAGCCCTTGAGAGAACTTCGATGTCAGTGACACGATCTTGCCATCGGATGTGTAATATTCGCCTCAGGCAACCTGTGTGGAAGTGGTCTAACCTCCTTGCATGTCCAGAGTATACAGTCCAGCTTTCGCAAGCGTATAGTAGGGTTGGAATGATGGCTGCACGGTAGACTTTGAGTTTGGTCTTGACGCTGATGCCACGATGTGCCCAGACCATCGAGCGCATTCTACCAAAGGCTGTGCTGGCCTTTGCTATTCTGCTTGCCACCTCATCGTCTAGGCTGACAGATCTCGACAGCGTGCTCTGCCCAGATATGTGAATTTGTCTACGGCATTCAACGTCTGCCCGCTGACTGTAGTATCTGGTTTTGTGTACGGCATGCCTGGTGCTGGCTGGTACATGACCTCTGTTTTTTTGGCATTTATGGTCAGGCCAAAATTTTTGCATGCGGCAGAGAACTGGTCCATTCCAACCTGCATGTTCAGTTCTGAGTTGCTCATTAGAGCGCAGTCGTCAGCAAATACAAGTTCCCTGATTATGTCGCCAGCCACTTTGGTTTTGGCCTTCATTCTTCTGGAATTGAGTAGTTTGCCATCTGTGCGGTACTTTATGGATATTCCAAGCTCCAATGATCTGAACGCGTCTGTCATCGTGGCCGCGAACATCATGCTGAACAAAATCAGGGTGAGTACACATCCTTGTTTTACTCCGTTTGATACTAGAAACGTTTTAGAGATTGCACCGCTGTCCAGTACACGAGCACACATGCCTTCGTGTAGCTGTTTCACCATTGTTATGAACTTGTTGGGGCAGCCAAACTTAGACATTATCATCCACAGCCCTCCTCTGTTAACTGTATCAAATGCCTTTGTCAAATCAATAAATGTGGTGTACAAGGCCTGATTTTGTTCTCGACACTTCTCTTGTACTTGGCGAGCAGCAAAAATCATGTCCACTGTTCCTCTTCCGGCTCTGAATCCACATTGGCTTTCTGGGAGGTGGTGGCTTTGTTCAAGGTGTTTGTTGAGCCTGTTTAGCAGTAAGCGAGCTAGGATCTTGCCTGCTACGGAGAGTAGCGATATTCCACGATGATTGTCGCATTCCTGACGGTTGCCTTTTCTTTTGTACAGGTGAACGATTGAGGCATCCTTTAGCTCCTGCAGAATTTTTATTTCAACCCACATGTGACAGAAGAGTTCAGTGATCCTTCTGGTGAGGGATGGGCCAGCTGTCTTATATACCTCTGCTGGTATTGCATCAGCTCCTGGAGCTTTTCCTATAGATAGTGAACTGATTGCCCTGTCGACTTCCTCCTCAGTGATGACTTCATCCAATGCCAGGTTCAGTTCCACATGCGGCATTCGCCGGATGGCCTCTTCATTTATGGACGATGGGTGGTTTAGTATTTTGCAGAAGTGGTCTGCCCATCTGTCTAGAATCTGAACCTTATCTGTTAGCAGTACCCCATCCGCACTGCGAACTGGAGTATTACTAGAGGGCTGTGTGCCGTAGAGAGCTTTCAGTGCCTCGTAAAACCGTTTGGTGTCATGACGCTCGGCGAACATCTCAATTTCGTCAGCTATTTTGCTGAGCCAGGAGTCTTGCATCTCTCTAAGCCTGGTCTGGACAGCTTTGCGAGCAGTATTGAAGGCAGCTTTTGGCTGCCGGAGATGGTGTGTCCCTCTGGTATTCCCTGTGCGCTTCATGTTTTGCATCGAGAAGGCCCTGTATTTCCAGATCGTTCTCATCAAACCAGTCCTTATGCTTGCTCGTGAGTGGGCCAATGTGTTTAACAGATGTATCATAGAGTGTGTTTCTCAATGATGCCCAGTTCTCTTCGATGTCGTTCTTTTCATAACGAAGCTCAAGCTCTTCCTGGAAGCCTCCTCTCGTGGGTTCGTATTTCAGCTGAGAGACATTTAGCCCCTCCTCTGTGGTTTCTTTCCCTGGGGGCGCATTTTGGGTTGGATCTTGAAGTTTAGCTTGGCAGTGACAAGTCGATGGTCGGTCCAACATTCTGCACCACACATGCTCTTCGTTACCATAGCATCCGCTCGATCCCTACGTCTGATGATAATGTAGTCAATGAGGTGCCAGTGGCGGGACCTTGGGTGCATCCATGTGGTTCTATTTCGGACAGGAAGTCGGAAAGCTGTGTTTGTAATGAGTAGTTCATTTGCAGCACATGTCCTCAGAAGGTGCAGTCCGTTACTATTGCATTTTCCGATACCATGTCTGCCAATGGCCCCCTCCCAGGCTGTATGGTCTGTGCCAACCCTAGCGTTAAAATCACAGAGGATGACCAGTTTGTCAGATTTGGGGACTGCAGCAATGAGCGCCTCAAGGTCCTCATAAACTTATCTTTTGTTTCCTGAGGATTTGTCATTGTGGGTGCGTATGCACTGATAAGTGTTGCGTGGCGCCCTCCTATTAGGGGGAGACGCAGTGTAATCAGGTGGTCATTAATTCCTCTGGGCATGCTTGTGAGCTTGTCGACCATGTTGGTCTTGATGGCAAAGCCAACTCCAGCTTCACGGCGTTCTTCTTTGCTGCGGCCGCTCCAGAAGAAAGTATAACCAGCGCCGCCTTCTGTGATCTGCCCTTCCTCTGCCAGTCGTGTCTCGCTCAGGGCAGCTATACAGATGTTGTATCTAGCCAGTTTCCTGGCGATCAGTGCTGTCCGTCGTTCGGGTCTGTTTGCTTAGGTGTTGTCCAGTAGCATGAGGACACTCTATGTTGCAAGCGTGATGGGTAGTTTTCGTGATCGTTTTCTGCCTGATACTATGTAAGATACTATGTAGGATATTATAGCTTTGTGTCAATATGTTTACATGTGGATAGTAAGATACCTATATAGGATAATAAAGCTTTGTGTCAGTATGTTAACATGTGGATAGTAAGATACTATGTAGGATATTAAAGCTTTGTGTCAGTATGTTAACATGTAGATAGTAAGATACTATTTCAGTCATTAATGCTTAGTTTCAGTTTGTACATTATCTCAATTGTAGATCGATTTGAGTATTAGCTTCTGATGGTAAAACTGGTAGAGTTCGTAACCTAATCCCTTCATGCTCCAGTCTCTCTCTTGTAGCTTGTGGAGTATAAAACATAGATATGAATGGCTCAAATGCCACCCTGGAACACAACCAAGAACAAAACCTATGTTGTAACAAAAATGCCTTCATCAGGTACATCGATTACTACACATAAGAATATCAAATCCATCATGACAGTAGAGATGAATGTATTCAAAAGAGGAATGAACACATCAAAAAGTAAAATGAACACAGAAGAGATATGAAGCTCATAATCTGTGTTGACCTGTGATCTGAAGTATCTTTTTACTTATGCACTTCATGGCTGTCAGTCGATGCAGATCCTGAGTTCAGTATATTTTGTCATGTGTTCTTATCTGCGTTTATGTGCTCATTTCTACATCCACAAAGTACACTACCACCTTCCATCTATTCCAGTACAAAGGTGTGGTTCCGATAAGAAAAAAAGGCGTCCGGCAGGAAGATCCTATCTCACCGTACCTTTTCTCTGCGGGCTTCGAATCAACCATCTCGCGTTGCGATTGGGGGGACTTTTGAATCAGCGTTGATGGCAGGTGTTTGTGTCTCGTGGGTACCAGACTGCTGTCGCTGTGCTCCAACGGTCATCAGTTTTCTGAAGCAGGTGACCAGTCCAGCGATGCTTTACCTTGTCTGCGTGGGTAACTGTATCCTTCACGAATGCCATTTCACGAAGGTAGGTGTTGTGATAGCCTTTCAAACGTTGGTTGTGGAGCGCGATGCCGATCTTACGTCTATCGAGGGAGCCTTGGGTCCCTCTGGACTAAATTTCTTTTGTAAGAGTAAGAGACCACGTTTTTGCGGCATAGCACATTGCAGATAGAACTGTGGAGTTGAATATGAAGGCGTCCAAGTTCTGGTCGTGGGTATGGTCTAGTGCCATCTTTATGGACTAGAAAGCTGCCCAGTCCTAGCGGCGACATCTTGTTAATTCTGGGTTTAGGTCGCTCGCTTGTTCAATAGGCCTCCCAGGAAAATACATTCCTCCATGTTCTCCAGATTTACGCTATCGAGGATAACTGGGTCATTGACAGTGCAGCGGTTACGCAGGAATTGTTGTCCTTGCGGTGTTCATCTCAAGGCCCGTCTTTCTCTCCCTACTTTCTGAAGCATAGCTACCATTCGGTTTGCGTCTTTGACTGTTTCTGTGATGAGCACTATGTCGTCTGCGAAGCAGATACGGTTAAGTCGTTTGCCATTGATGTTGATTCCAAAGGCGGTCCTGTCACATTGTCTGATGATGGATTCCAGGCATGCGGAAAAGAGAACTGGTGAGATAGGGTCCCCTCTTGCGAATACCTTTTTTGGACGGATACTTTTGCTGGTCTTTGAAAGGAGTGAAAGGTTTTCGTACAGTCTTGAGTAGCAGTTAGCAAGTGTTCTGACATAGCCGTCATCAATGTCTTAGTCCAGCAGTGAGTGTCAGACAAGTAGTGGGTCTACAGAGTCAAATGGTTTCTTATAGTCGATGAAGGTGAAGATTTAGGTGGTGAGGTAATCCATAGCTGTTTCAATTAGGCGGCAACAGGTTGAGATGTGTTCCATTTCGCTGCATGTTCTCAGAAAACCAGCCTATTCGATCGGTTGCGGGGCATCGATGGTATGATGGATTCTAGCTTGTATACATTTAGTCCAGAGTTTGTAGGTGACCAGGAGAAGTGTAATTAGGCCGTAGTTTTCAAGGTCTTCCTTGTCTCATTTTATATGTAGAAGTATCGTTTTGTAGTTACGGGAGACTATGTACTGTCCCTGTGTATGTTATATAACGTTTATCTAGGGCTAGATTGGGTGGTAGTCCGTGGGCTTTGAGGTCATCTGTAGTGATGGTATCCACTCCGGGTAGTTTATTACGGGGCAATCTCTCAGGGGCGTGGCTGATTTCTGAGGGTAGGATGTTTGGAAAGGGGTGAAAGTGGGGATTGGGTTGTGATTGGTGGAAGGTCAGCTAACTTGAATAATTATGTATGTTTTGCCTGTTCTGATGTCTTTCACAATCGTTTCCTGAAAACCAATGCAAGTGTATCTGTTAACCTAAAATAATTAGGATTGATGCCAGATAGAAGACAAAACGCAGTAACCTAAGTAGTAATAAGAATTTGGGTTAGCGAGAAAGGACAGGTTTACGAGATGTCAAAACATAGAGAAATGACCCGATCGGCACCGCTGGGTCTTTGGCTGGACTCGGTGTCGTGCCTGACAAGACAGGAGACAATGCCTTTCGTGTGCTCATCAAGCTCAATCCTTGTTTAAAAACAGATATGTGAAACATTCATACACGATGGAGATGGGATACTTAGAGAGCATCAAAAAGGAGATTAGGGGACTACAAATACATTTACTTTGATTCAGTGAGGCACGTTGCAGAGATGATGGTGAATATTAGAGAGACACATTGGAGAGATGATAGTGAATATCAGGGAAAGGACGATGTAGAGATGAGGTTTAATATCTGATTAAGTCAAAGCGCAAGTTGATACACAGAACTGGATTGGACTCTATTCACGGAGCAAACCGTCGCATAGAACTTGTGTGGGGTCTAGTCAAAGGGCAAGTGGTCACACATAACCTGTGTGGGCTCTAGTCAAAATGCAAGTGGTTGCACAGAACACGACTTTAAGATTGTTTAATGGTTGAAGACTTGACACGTGATGCACTCTCAAAAATAGATATTAAGCACTGGAAGAAATGCGAAGAGCACGTGCTCCGAGAAGAGGAGCCTTCTCACAACAGAATGGATTGTAGGTTATCCATCCATTAACAGTTGTGAATCTCATAGAGTCGCCAGATTGGGAATAAAGTAGCCCCCGCGCCAATCTTTGTTGATGACAAATCCACCAATTGCCTCACTATATCTACCACAACTTGGTTATGAATCCACATTGTTTACTGTTCATTTAGGTGTGTCGGTGAAGAGAGGGGGATAGCACCTCGAGATGCGGGATAGACTCTTCCTTCGTGAATGTCTAGGTTCATTGGTTCCCATATCTTCATACAGCCCTGCCCCACCAACAGAAACCAAAGGACCGAGGTATTGGCCTGGGGAGCAAATCTGCCCCCGTTAAATTGTTTTAACTTGATATATAAAATACACATAGGAACTACTAGGAACCTACCAAGTTTGGAATCCTTGCTTCTTATAGCAGTACGGCAAAGACTTGATTGTTTCTCAGAGAGCTTTGTATGTGGTAACAGTACGGCCAAGACTTGATTGTTTCTCAGAGAGCTTTGTATGTGGTAACAGTACGGAAAAGACTTGATTGTTTCTCAGAGAGCTTTGTATGTGGTAACAGTACGGCCAAGACTTGATTGTTTCTCAGAGAGCTTTGTATGTGGTAACAGTACGGCCAAGACTTGATTGTTTCTCAGAGAGCTTTGTGTATGGTAACAGTACGGCCAAGACTTGATTGTTTCTCAGTGAGCTCTGTGCATGGTAACATTAAGGCCGAGACTTGATTGTTTCGTAGACAGCTCCGTGTGTATTAGATAAATTATATGATTTATTTTTTAATGCCCGTTTGCGGCAGACGAATTGTGATTTTTAGAACAAAAGCAGGACACAGTGTGCAATTTTATGTCTTATAAGTACTACTAAAAGGGCAATAGCTCTCAAACAATTAAGATAGCATCTTCAAACGTTCACAGTAGTCCACTGAAATCAAGCTAGAATAATCAAACGTTCACAGTAGTCCACTGAAATCAAGCTAGAATAATCAAACGTTCACAATAGCCCACTGAAATCAAGCTAGAATAATAAAACGTTCACAGTAGTCCAGTGAAATCAAGCTAGAATAATAAAAACTTTCACAGTAGTCCACTGAAATCAAACTATAATAATAAAACGTTCACAGTTGTCCTCGGAAATCAAATTAGAACCTTCAAACTTTCACAGTAGTCCTGGGAAATAAAGACATTTTCTTGGGGACACCATCTATTCCGACCGATCCCGGTAGATACCAAATTAAGAATGACCGTACCGATGTAGCTGATTCGGACACTTATAAACTAAAATCTTTAACAAAAGAAAAATGGAACGCGAGTTCTGACCAGCTGCTGACCTCGAGTCATGGTCTGGTGACTGGGAAAGTATATGGCAGATTGAGTGTGTCAATGACCAGCTGTTGTAAGTTTTCTAGCTTTTACCTCAACCATTTTACTCACTTTTTCCAACAATGTTTTGATAGTCACATTGGTAATTTTCTATCATCCCCTGGGTATAGTGGTACAAGGTTCGTCCTTCAAATATCGGAAGATGATGGACATTGTAGACCTGATCTTTTGTAAGTATTTTTAGACGTTGATCACATTATCACCTTCTATGTCACCAACATGGTTAGACAGTGGATCCATGGACACTAAACACACCTTTCGCTGACAGGCAGATGGACTAGCAAAAAGAAGGAATCAAGACAAGAACAGCCACACGCAGTACCAGCTCTACAAACACTTAAACAGCTCATAAGAACAGCAAACAGAGAAATGTGAATGGACAGATGAACCATGGACAATACGAAGGAGGTCTACATGTATATAACAATTCTCAATCCAAATGACTGTATCAATCAACTCACAAGCAAGGATCAGAGCACTTTTTTTTTTTTGGGGCTGAGAGTAATCCACATCCCACGTGACAAGCACCTGAACATAATCCAACCACAACACACACTAGAGTGCCAGATGTGTACACGCCCATACGAAACCGTTGGTCATCATATCTTTGAGTGCTCGGCAATCTCTGTTAGGAAAATGCTTCTTCCTAAGAGGTTTGATAAATGCAGCACTTTGTATGTCACTAATCAATAATTAACAATCACGTGCAGATAGCATTATATGGCATTTGGTCGAAGGGCAGGAGCCCCAGTGCTTTTGGATCGGTAACAACGTATGATCAGGCAAACCATATTGATTGGGCATGTTGGACAACGTTAGTTAAAATAACAGTTAGACAACAAACGATTGGAAACAGGTTTACTTTGAAATGCTCCAGCCGATGCTTCACATTGGATCAACTGCTACGGGATTGCATGTATACCTTTTAATTCGCATTATTCTTTTATAGGTCTAGTGATATTGCGAGATTAATATCTGAGTAACAACATGTTGTCTATATGGGCATTCACAAGCAAAAACAAATATGATTCTCTGTATAAGCAAAATCTGACTTCTAACTCACTGTATGATCGGTGCACTACAGTAAACATCCCGAGATGTCTGGAATCTTTGGGTATGACAAGCATAAGAATAACACCTCTGCCCTACAGAGAGCATGTCGTAAGAAGCGACTAACTCTGTGATATGGCATATTATCAGTCATGATTAGGTGGTTTGTTAAGAGCAGCAAAGATGGCGCCTAACTTGCTGCGAGTCAACTAGTATTTGAGTCTATTAAGATGGACTCGTATATCGATTAACTATCCTCTGCGATACTTGTTACAACGCAACGGAGTAATAAGCTGCTCGAACCTAACCCACTAAACAGGAAATCCTCCTCCCGGCTACATCAATTTCACGCCAGAGCTGTGAGACGCACAGGAGCATGGTGATTATGTACAAGTACATTTAGACTAAGACTAAGACTTCAGCAAACATAACAGGATAGAACACACCAGGAAAAATACATGGTCACCTATGAAGAAGCTAAAGCCATAATAAAAGGACAAGACAATGTAAAGTTGGAGGAAGAGCACCATAAACACCACACATTTGACGGATACTACTAACTGTCCAGAAAAGATCAGGTTATCATTCTACGTCACCGAACTGGCCACAACAAAACGAGACACCACCTGTACTCCAAGCTCAAGATAGGTACCACCAGCTCATGTTACTGCGGACTTACAATTATGACAGCACCACATGTACTTCAAGTCTGTCCCCAGCACCACATGTACGTTATGTCTGCCCCCAGCACACAGATCTGAGGTGGATGTCCCCAGCACACAGTTCTGAGGTGGATGGCCCCAGCACCCAGATCTGAGGTGGATGCCTCCAGCACACAGATCTCAGGTGGATGCCCCCAGCACACAGATCTCAGGTGGATGCCCCCAGCCCACATATCTGAGGTGGATGCCCCCAGCACACAGATCTCAGGTGGATGCTATGGCCTAGTCCGACTCCCCTCAATGAGACACTGTATGGCACTGCTGAGACACTGACAACGCCAGCAGAATTTATTGAAGAATTGGGAGTCCAAATTGAAATGAGCAATGATCGCAGAAGAAAGAAGAAAAAAAGAAGAAGAATCTGTTATTGTCCATTTATTGGCCAAAGTGGCTAGTTTGAATGTGCTAAATGAAGATAATGTATTGAGACAGATCTGTTAATTTATTTTGGAATCAAAATACAAGTTAATAATTGGCGTATCCTATCTTGCTCACTCACTCACCTCTCACTCAACCCTTACTCATAACACAGCCGCCTAGTTCCTCTGTCACTCACTCTCTCACCACTCACACACCCATTAAAACTCACTTAGTAACTTACCTCTTCCTTATCGCACTCATCTACTGACTTCCTCTACCACTCACTTTCCAACTCACTCACACATTCACCCACCTACTCGCTCACCCATGACTAAATCGCCCACTCTCTAACCCATTCACCCCCTCTCATCATCCCTCACTCACTCTTCCACCCACTCACTCGTTCTCACCATTCCTCACTGACTCTATAACTCACTCACAAACACTCATTCACTCCGCCTGCTGTCCATCACACACATCACACAGCCTTCAGTTCAAGCTCAGGACCGAAGAGTGACGGTCACACGACTCTCTCTGATTCCAGGTCAAGTAACACACAGAACCTTACCGGAACATTTTTGACAGGTGGCTTCCATCCAACACTACATCAGGACTATTGATTGGACTTCTTCTAGCTTAAAGCGTAAGTTCTTCAACGTTTTTAAACTAAACAAATAAACTCATCTTCCTTTCATGATTACCAACGTTTTTAAACTAAACAAATAAACTCATCTTCCTTTCTTCTTCTTCATCGTACGCAGTCAGACATTAACCTTTATTTTTTCGAAAAAAAGCAGTGGTCATCCTGAGGCTGTCGACACTGCCCTAGAGCTTGTCTAGTGTTGCCACTGGTGATGGCCACATCTGCTCTCTCTGATCCTCGTATGTCGGGCAGTTTGCAGCAAATGCTCAGCGGTCATTTTCCCGGTACCACACGGGCATTCGTCAGTGCCACCTATCTTCAATTTGTTGAATAGGCGGTACCTCAGTCTATTGTGGCCAGTGCGAAGTCTGAAAACCCCGACCTGCTCTCTTCTGTTCAACTGGTAATAGGCATCGTTTTTTGTGTAGCCAGTATGTTCGGTTTCCCATTTGGTCATGTATCTAGCTCTAATAAGACTCTTCGTATGTCATACTAGTATCTGGTTGTCGTAGTCTTGCACCTTCTTTTGCCAGTCTATCTGCCTCCTCGTTGCCTTGGATGTTGCAGTGGGATGGAACCCACTGTACCACTACCCTTTTTGGTGCGGACTGCTGGCATAGTTGACAGAGTACTGCTCTGAAATCATTAAGTTCAGTATTTTTCTGGCTTTTTAGTGCTGTGACTACAGCCGAGGCATCTGTAAGCAGGACTATATGACTTTCATTCCTTTTACCTGTCACCATTTCTTCCACTGCCGATCTCAGTGCCTCCGCTCTGAAATTGCTTGTGTATTTTCCAGTAGCGAATGACTTATTTTTCTGCCATTTGGTAGGTTCAGAAATGCTCCTGCCCCTCCGTTCTGTGTTGTGTTTGTTACAAAACCGTCGGTGTATGCATGGGTCCAGTCCATGCTTGGGTAGTATCTCTTCTTTCTTTTTCAGTCTGGCAGTTTTTGTTTCCAATATCTGGTATATTTTATACCACCTCTGGAAATATATGCTGCCTCAGGTAGGTTTTCGTACAGTAGGGATGGGCTTTGGTGTTGTTAGTGCATTCATGTGGTCTTCGTGCATCTTTGCTTTGGCTATTTCTGCAAAGTTTCTCCGCTTGTTTAGTCTCTGGTGCATTGGATGGTCAGTCTCAGTGTGTATGTATGCGCCTGTGATGACCAAGTTTTGCTTGCTGTAGAATCTCAGAATTGCCTTCAATTGTCTTTTTAAACGTCACCATATCTCCTAATCACTCCATTCCATCTAGAGCCCTCTCCAACTCTGGCATTGAAATTTCCAAAGATCAAACATTTCAAAGGACTTTTGTCATCTGCTCTGTCCCACTTCCCTAACACCCCCCCCCCCCCTTCTTATTCTTTAAACATTTATATTCCTTGATGTTGCCGCCTTTGACCCATGGCCACAATAACCGGTTATATACAGACTCTGCAGGGTCTTCTAAACTAGTATAAAGATGTTAAGTTACAGACTCATTGACTCAGTAATTGGAACCGCATATTAATTTCAAGATCGATGACACCCTGCCTTCTGGCAGTGAATAGAATAGGACAGCATACGATCCAACTGTACACCCCTGTATTTGGGAGCCGTACTGTATTCCAGCTCCTCGTCTTGCTCATTGATCTGTAGTTTGTTTTTTTCTGATATGGAAAGCGTGTATTTTGGTTTTGCTGAAGGTTTGAGATGATTTTTCTGGGATCAAGATGCTGAGCAGTGCATAAGCTGCAGCGACCCAAAGCTGACTGCTAGCATCATAGCCAGCGAACCAGAGCTACCAAGACCCTTCTATACCTTCACGCGGTGATCCTGGACAACAGCCTGCAACAGAGCAGACTGGCTAAGGAGAAGTAATCGAAGAGGTAAGGTTAACCCGGTACCCAAAAAATGTCCCCTGAAGTTGGATTGAAAGGTGCAAATAATCGCCATCAACCTGTTAGCGAATGCCCACAATGAAGTTAACTCTTTTGTGCCCTGAAAAGTACATTAAGTGGCGGTTGCAGTAGCTTTCCTCACATCCCGAGTGTGCTGATTAAGGTGGACCGGGGTTCTCCAGGCGATTGTTCTATGCTTGGCTTCATCTGTGCATCACTCACTACTACAGGGATCATGTCAATCCCTCACCTCGTTAGCCAGACTGCCATGACAACAGCCAATTTCCAGGGAGGGCTACTAGAAAGTCAAGCTGAGGGTTTTGGCCAGTATATTTTTGCCTGATCCTGACTAATATGTCTGATAAGTATATTTTGCCTGACTAGATGTAGTCTTCCTCCCCACAGCCAACCTGTAAACTATGACAACACATTCTGTTCTCCGGACTACATCCTGCTACTTGCAAAGCCCTTTTCATGGCCTAGTGGCGAGTTTAAGAATGAACGACAGATTTGTTCTGGAAATATACAGCAAGGACATTATGGCGCTTGTACGTTTATATTCAACCTCTTTAAAACCATTTGTTTAGGCAGCGACTTCCATGTAGTCTGCATAAATGAATTTCATCACCTCTGCATCTGAAGATAAAATTGAACTGTTTCTTTATCAATCCCCCTCTACCAAGACCTGAACAAGACTTTGCAAGTAGGAGGATGTATTCCGGAGAACAGAATGCGGTATCACTAGTTTACGGCTTGACTGAGATTAGCACCTTTTGGTCCGACATTCGTTTCCAATTGAAGTTCGGCCCTCTGAACAATTATGGTATACAAGGTGTCACATAGATCTACTGCCTGGAACATGCAGGCGTCTTTGGCAACGAAAGAGCTGATGCAGTGGCGAACGAGCTGTAGTGAATGATGCGGTGAAGAAAAGAGAGACAGGGCAGTCATTGAGACTACAGATTGATGATACTGAGGATTGTGAAAATGCATATGTGCAGAGGATGATAGATTTGGAAGTGACGGGAGAAAGTGTGTTCTGTCTGGAAAAATACGAAGAACAGGAAATCTAACACCTGACTGGGACTGAGTATATAATATATGCTTGGCTCGAGAAATGAGCACTTATAGGAATGTCCCCCGTGTGATGGTTTCTAGAATAAAAAATCTATCTACCTTATCAGAATGTGCCTTTTTTACATGTGAAAAGTCTGTAATGCTTTATTGCCTCAACAGAAAATACATTTTCACATAAGTATGTTGTCAGCTGCTGGTTTGTTAATACGAGGGTAAGTCAGTAAATAGATTAGAAATAGTTTTTTAATTAATGAGATAACTTGAAAGGCATTTATTATTACACATTGTCCCTTGTCTCAACTTAATTTCAACCAACATTGGTACATCTATCTAACTGCTTTATCAGTGCATAAAAACGCATAGCACAGAAGTCTCGTCTGCTGAGTCCCACACTGCTCCTATAAAAATAGATTTAGGTCGTACGCTACTTCTAGAAAACGGATAATAGAATAATTGTTGTTAATGCCGCTCGTACTTGAGTTAAGCACTCTTGATGCGACAGGGTTAGTAGTCCCAGGTCAGATTCTTTAGGGATCATGACAGGATCACAGAGATGATCACAATCATGATCCCAAAGCAAGGAGGAAATTGAAAGCTAAATAACTTGGTAGGAAGCAAGGAGATGGGTGGGTCAGAGTAGGAAGCAAGGAGATGGGTGGGTCAGAGTAGGAAGCAAGGAGATGGGTGGGTCAGAGTAGGAAGCAAGGAGATGGGTGGGTCAGAGTAGGAAGCAAGGAGATGGGTGGGTCAGAGTAGGAAGCAAGGAGATGGGTGGGTCAGAGTAGGAAGCAAGGAGATGGGTGGGTCAGAGTAGGAAGCAAGGAGATGGGTGGGTGAGAGTAGGAAGCAAGGAGATGGGTGGGTGAGAGTAGGAAGCAAGGAGATGGGTGAGTCAGAGTAGGAAGCAAGGAGATGGGTGGGTCAGAGTAGGAAGCAAGGAGATGGGTGGGTGAGAGTAGGAAGCAAGGAGATGGGTGGGTGAGAGTAGGAAGCAAGGAGATGGGTGGGTGAGAGTAGGAAGCAAGGAGATGGGTAGGTGAGAGTAGGAAGCAAGGAGATGGGTGGGTGAGAGTAGGAAGCAAGGAGATGGGTGGGTGAGAGTAGGAAGCAAGGAGATGGGTGGGTGAGAGTAGGAAGCAAGGATATGGGTGGGTGAGAGTAGGAAGCAAGGATATGGGTGGGTGAGAGTAGGAAGCAAGGAGATGGGTGGGTGTAGGAAGCAAGGAGATGGGTGGGTGAGAGTAGGAAGCAAGGAGATGGGTGGGTCAGAGTAGGAAGCAAGGAGATGGGTGGGTCAGAGTAGGAAGCAAGGAGATGGGTGGGTCAGAGTAGGAAGCAAGGAGATGGGTGGGTCAGAGTAGGAAGCAAGGAGATGGGTGGGTCAGAGTAGGAAGCAAGGAGATGGGTGGGTGAGACTAGGAAGCAAGGAGATGGGTGGGTCAGAGTAGGAAGCAAGGAGATGGGTGGGTGAGAGTAGGAAGCAAGGAGATGGGTGGGTGAGAGTAGGAAGCAAGGAGATGGGTGGGTGAGAGTAGGAAGCAAGGAGATGGGTGGGTCAGAGTAGGAAGAAAGGAGATGGGTGGGTCAGAGTAGGAAGCAAGGAGATGGGTGGGTGAGAGTAGGAAGCAAGGAGATGGGTGGGTGAGAGTAGGAAGCAAGGAGATGGATGGGTGAGAGTAGGAAGCAAGGAGATGGGTGGGTCAGAGTAGGAAGCAAGGAGATGGGTGGGTCAGAGTAGGAAGCAAGGAGATGGGTGGGTGAGAGTAGGAAGCAAGGAGATGGGTGGGTGAGAGTAGGAAGCAAGGAGATGGATGGGTGAGAGTAGGAAGCAAGGAGATGGGTGGGTCAGAGTAGGAAGCAAGGAGATGGGTGGGTGAGAGAAGGAAGCAAGGAGATGGGTGGGTGAGAGTAGGAAGCAAGGAGATGGGTGGGTGAGAGTAGGAAGCAAGGAGATGGGTGGGTGAGAGTAGGAAGCAAGGAGATGGGTGGGTGAGAGTAGGAAGCAAGGAGATGGGTGGGTGAGAGTAGGAAGCAAGGAGATGGGTGGGTGAGAGTAGGAAGCAAGGATATGGGTGGGTGAGAGTAGGAAGCAAGGAGATGGGTGGGTGGGTGTAGGAAGCAAGGAGATGGGTGGGTGAGAGTAGGAAGCAAGGAGATGGGTGGGTCAGAGTAGGAAGCAAGGAGATGGGTGGGTCAGAGTAGGAAGCAAGGAGATGGGTGGGTCAGAGTAGGAAGCAAGGAGATGGGTGGGTCAGAGTAGGAAGCAAGGAGATGGGTGGGTCAGAGTAGGAAGCAAGGAGATGGGTGGGTGAGACTAGGAAGCAAGGAGATGGGTGGGTCAGAGTAGGAAGCAAGGAGATGGGTGGGTGAGAGTAGGAAGCAAGGAGATGGGTGGGTGAGAGTAGGAAGCAAGGAGATGGGTGGGTGAGAGTAGGAAGCAAGGAGATGGGTGGGTCAGAGTAGGAAGAAAGGAGATGGGTGGGTCAGAGTAGGAAGCAAGGAGATGGGTGGGTGAGAGTAGGAAGCAAGGAGATGGGTGGGTGAGAGTAGGAAGCAAGGAGATGGATGGGTGAGAGTAGGAAGCAAGGAGATGGGTGGGTCAGAGTAGGAAGCAAGGAGATGGGTGGGTCAGAGTAGGAAGCAAGGAGATGGGTGGGTGAGAGTAGGAAGCAAGGAGATGGGTGGGTGAGAGTAGGAAGCAAGGAGATGGATGGGTGAGAGTAGGAAGCAAGGAGATGGGTGGGTCAGAGTAGGAAGCAAGGAGATGGGTGGGTGAGAGTAGGAAGCAAGGAGATGGGTGGGTCAGAGTAGGAAGCAAGGAGATGGGTGAGAGTAGGAAGCAAGGAGATGGGTGGGTCAGAGTAGGAAGCAAGGAGATGGGTGAGACAAAGACCAATTCAGGGTTCAGACAGAGGTTAGCTGTGTCCGTCATTTTAAACAAGGACGAGCTGGTTCCCAAATGTAACTTTTCATCGTCTTAAATCAGGTGAAGAGGAAGTTGGCTAGGTAACCTCAGAATTACTGTCTAATTATCGACTTAGGCATAGATTAGTATGGTTTTTCTAAATGATGGGATAAGTGAACAGGGCATGTTAAACGTGAGAATGGTCCTAAGACTTCCACTTAGAATTGTGGGAAAAGACAATTCAGAAGGATGGTAGGGGAATTAGCAACACCACATCCACCAGTGCTTTAGTGGGGAGTTACCCAAGGTAAGGTAGTTGGGGAACTTTTACGGGAAAAGAGGAATTCAAAAATAGAGCTCTGGTGTATTAAGTCAGGCCATAAAAGCTGTCTTACGAATTGTCCATTTAGTGGAGACTTTGGGACCATGTGACTAGCACTCAGCGCATCCACGTAAGAAGGAGTTTAAGAAGGCAGATAAAGTGGTTTTGCAGAGATTGCAGACCAGGAAGACTTACCCGCTGTACTTACAGAGATGGCCGAGTTAAGTCTATGAGTGGCGTTCTTTGGGAACTTAACAATCCTTAAGTCTTGTCTTCGTTCGTTATCAATTTCCCACTACCAAACCCTGAAAGGGCTTAAGTGGCAGAATGTAGACCAGAGAACGCAATGCGCTGTGTCGTAGTTTACAGCTTGACTGCGATATTTGCACCGTTTCGGTCCAACACATCCAACTTCAGCAAGCATTTTTTGAGTACCTGGTTAGCATTCTCTCTTCGATCCCTTCTCCTTAGCCAGTCTGCCCTGCTGTAGCCTGTTATCCAGGATCACTGCGTGGATGTGTAGAAGGGTCTTGGCAGCTTTCGCTGGCCCTGACGCTAGCAGTCAGCTATGAGTCGCTGACCCCTGCAGCTCATGCGCTGCTCAGCATCTTGATCCCAATACTTAAGAGAGGTTGGAACATCATTAAAGTTAAAAGCTAGCACTAAATTGCCTTTGGATGACACTGATTGACTCCAGTGAGTATCTATTGTACGGCACTGTTTTGACCGCTTCCTTGTCAGTAAAAGGTGTATGCTAGACACCAGGGATCGCATCCCATTGTACAGAGTTCCTTTTTTTGAAAAAGGATAGGCAAACACCAGGGATCCTATTCCATTGCACGAAGTTCCAAGAATTTAGTTAAAATAGATGTTAGGGATAGAAATAACTAGGTTTTTAATCAAAGATAGAACTTAGTTAATGATAGTTGTATTGATGTGACCCTATCAAGTTATAGAAATAAACATTTGCATTTTATATTTGTGAAGAAATAGGTTTTCATGTTGAATATGCATTTGTTTTATGTGGGAGGGGAAATTATATCTAAGGGAGATAAGTCTGCTATATATCACTAACATTTAGCCATAGTGTCCAGGATAGCTAGTTGGGTTGAATGAGTCTGGTGACCCTTCTTTGGTTTTTATGGCTGATTACGGTGACTCCTCACAACTGACGTATACTTAAGAACACAACCTGGGTCCTCCTGGTGCAGGGCTACTTAGTAAGCTCATCACTATGGGGATTGTGGCGCATGGGTAATACAGCATTTCTATTTAATGTGGAATCAATATTAATGTTAAACAGTGAAAATATTTTTGACTATAATAAAATTAATTTATATTTTCACATTTTATTTTAATTTCTAACCGTTATATAGAAAAACTAAAAAATGTATTATGTTTACTTGAAGTAAAATTGCATTAAAAAATACTCAGTGGTCTCAAGGTAAGGTGTCTTGCCTCTTTTGCCGGATGTTATAGGTTTCAATCACGGTGGAGACTGGGATTTTTTCACGTGGATCTTCTGGTAAAAATTCCCCTGATCTCTGGGTAGTGAGACAGAACTCCCGTGTTCAGTGTCGAGCACATTAAAAATCACTTGGCAGTTTGAAATCGAAAAGAGTAGGTTTAACGACCGCTGCTCTGACAATTTAAAAATTCTAGTTAATCTACCCAAATTTTGTGTGCCTTCCCATAAGCCTAGTAAGCCGCAGGAAGTTTTACATACCAACTACAGATAGCCTTCGACTACCTGGTAACAGACATTAACATGCCTGTTTGAATACCAGGATTCTAAGTGAGTAAGCAAGCACATTTGTTAATCATCTCACAAACTTAATGTGAGGCATTACATCTTTTCACCAACAAACTTGTATTTTGAGGTCATATTTGTAGAAGACTTCAGAATGTCTTCCAAATGGGCATTGGTGAGAAGTTATTTTTTGTTCATACATGATATAAACCTCACAAATGTAGGTACAGCCAAAAATACTGAAAATTTTCATTGCAGCTTCAATAATTAAAAAAATATTAACATTTTTAATTTAATAATAAAATAATCACTCTACTTTTTACTGTCCAGAGCTCTGTAGAATCCCTGCAGATTTGTTTTCTCTGCGCTTATTTCTGTAATCTGTTAGGCATTGACAATCAATAACGTACACGTACAATTGGTATGTTGGGTATGCTGAACCCACTGAGAAAGGCTTTTCAATTGAATTTGTTCTCTTCTTTGACAAAAATTAGTATTCTCTTGAATTCAACCATTGAATTAATGTTCATATATTCTTTACCTATATATGTGTTCTTAGAGATATGCTGTGTATATGTATAAAACTGGCACATTCTGAAAAACTTACATTTCACATTTAAATCCGTGACGGCTGTGAAATGTTGAAATATAATCAAGCCACTAACATAAGGTGGAAGGGGTGACTAAGTATGCCAAGTCAACATTCACTGAAAAGCTAGCTAAGCAAGGTTATATACATTTATTGTCAATCATTAAATGAACTTTGAGTCAAATTTATTTTTAAAAAGTTAAAACATTCAAATTTGTTTTCAACTTAGAGTTTAATGTACATAATTATGAAAATTCTTTTCCAAAGTCAGGATCACACAGGACGGTCCTGGTGTTGTGCAGACCTGCTTTACTCAAATATACAACAACACAGCAGTCACTAGAAAGAATTTCATGTCACAGCTGACACAGACAACACACTGATGTCACTGCAGGCAGACACAGACAACACACTCATGTAACTGCAGGCAGACACAGACAACACACTCATGTCACAGCAGACCCAGACAACACACTCATATCACAGCAGACACAGACAACACACTCATATCACAGCAGACACAGACAACACACTCATGTCACAGCAGACACAGACAACACACTCATGTCACAGCAGACACAGACAACACACTCATGTCACAGCAGACACAGACAACACACTCATGTCACAGCAGACACAGACAACACACTCATGTCACAGCAGACACAGACAACACACTCATGTCACAGCAGGCAGACACAGACAACACACTGATGTCACAGCAGGCAGACACAGACAACACACTCATGTCACAGCAGGCAGACACAGACAACACACTCATGTCACAGCAGGCAGACACAGACAACACACTCATGCCACAGCAGGCAGACACAGACAACACACTCATGCCATAGCAGGCAGACACAGACAACACACTCATGTCACAGCAGGCAGACACAGACAACACACTCATGTCACAGCAGGCAGACACAGACAACACACTCATGCCACAGCAGGCAGACACAGACAACACACTCATGCCACAGCAGGCAGACACAGACAACACACTCATGCCACAGCAGACACAAACACACTCATGCCACAGCTGACACAAACACACTCATGCCACAGCTGACACAAACACTCATGCCACAGCTGACACAAACACTCATGCCACAGCTGACACAAACACACTCATGCCACAGCTGACACAAACACACTCACGCCACAGCAGACACAGACAACACACTCACGCCACAGCAGACACCACACTCACGCCACAGCAGACACAGACAACACACTCATGCCACAGCAGACACAGACAACACACTCATGCCACAGCTGACACAAACACTCATGCCACAGCTGACACAAACTCATATCACAGCTGACACAGACAAACACACTATGTCACATCAACTGACACAGACACACTCATGTCACATCAACTGACACAGACAACACTGACCATGTGACACGACAAACTCATGACAAGGAAGAAAATCAACAGATCTGATAAATAGTATTAGCTGGTAAAGATATCTGACCGTCTATGCTTGGCACATTAAGATTTTCATCAACCCAATGTCGGCACTCCATCAGGAACAAATAAAACATTTTGCTTTTGTCGACAGCACATCGTTTCACTTTATGGTAGCCAACAGGTTAACACTTCTGTCTGTTTTCTGAAAGAGTGCTCCGATCATATGCTTCACTTCCATCAAAGAATATGACAAAGCAAGTGGTCCTGTACCATCTGTCCAGTGGTCAGCGATTTCAGACAAGCTGGCACGTAGCATGAACTTCAGCTCCATCAGTCTGGACCACTTGGGGACGTGCTTGATCAGCTCGATCGACGCCACTTCCCCGGGCGAGGCTAGCAAGTTATCACATTCCTGCTCTATGAACATGAGCAGACTGGTCAGTCTGTGGGAGGCATCTTGAGTTATGACAACCAAAGAGGAGACGCTGCCACTCACGCTGACAGCCACTGTGTTTATCAGCTGGGCTGGTGATGGACAGGAAAGTAAAACATTTTGTTGTTGTCAGACATGACAAAACACATTTAACATAAAACTTTTAACATCCACATAAGTGTCTTTTATCATGTCTGTCAGTGACACTAACATTTACATACAGTGTCACTGACAGACATGATAAAAGACACTTAACATTTACATACAGTGTCACTGACAGACATGACAAAACACACTTAACATCCACATACAGTGTCACTGACAGACATGATAAAAGACACTTAACATTTACATACAGTGTCACTGACAGACATGACAAAACACTTAACATCCACATGTTTCAGACATGATACACTTAACATCCCTCTCTCTCTCTATGATTTAGTCAGCAGAAAAAAACTAACTAACCCAGTCATTATTGATGCTAATGACCAAGATGGAACAAATTATGTGTCATTACAAAATGATCATAATTTATGTTTGTTGGATTTCATTATTTTATAATTATGTCCAAGTATAATTTCTTCATAGATTTTATTGTATTTGTTATTACTGAAAAGTAACGATTAGCACAGTGCTAAACCACTTGCTTTTAATGGCAAAGGTACAGGGTATGAATCATGCTATCGGTACACTCCATTCAACCCAGCTGTAAATGGGTACCTGGAATACAACTAATGAAGCAAAAGGCAGCGAGGAAAGGAACTGGCCACCCTACCTCATACAAAATGTGGCTTAGTATACAGAAGTCTAATAACTTCATTTCCTGGCAGTAGTGTAACTACTATGGGATAAACATTTTTTACTGGTAATGGTTTTTAACTAGTACTGTTACTTATTGTATTTATGTTAGTTGTTTTGATTTCTAAATTGTAAACCGACTGATTTCTGATGTTTTCTCTGTGTTAATTGTATTACAGTTTGCAAATTCAATTGCATTTTTTGTACAACTAAAAGTTGACAAAGAGTGTTTGTTCTATTCCGACGCAATATCTGAACTATACTTGTCTATGTTATTTATCTGGTAGACTATCAGTAATTCCTCATCCTCACTTAACTTAAATTTAAAAAATGTTGCCTATCTACTAACTGGGAAAAAAACTGCCAGTATTATTTTCATTTTAATAAATGTTTTGAAACAATCATTAAAGGCGCATTTTTAAAGTTGTAAAGAAACAAACCAGACACCATTACTACACACACACCCTCTGCCAATACAGATATCCATCTTGGTGACGTTCCTACTAAAGGTCAGTTATTACAGATTTATTCTGTTAAACATCAAATGTGGCCCCCTCAGCTTCTCATAGAATGGGGGTCACACCATGTCTACATCCAGCCTGCTCTACACAGACCTCACATTTCTACATCCAGCCTGCTCTACACAGACCTCACATGTCTACATCCAGCCTGCTCTCTAAAAACCTCACCATGTCTACATTCGGCCTGCTCTACACAGACCTCACCATGTCTACACAGACCTCACCATATCTACATTCGGCCTGCTCTCTACAAATCTCACCATGTCTACATCCGACCTGCTCTCTACAAACCTCACCATGTCTACATCCGGCCTGCTCTACACAGACCTCGCCATGTCTACATCCAGCCTGCTCTCCACAGACCTCACCACAAGACACTCCTTTGAAACAACTCTCACGGCACACACACAAACCCCACAATATGACTTCACTGTATGCCCCAGGACATGACTCACCCATTGCCATCTTGTAGATTTCAACAGGTAAGACAGGTTCCCACATTTTCTGCAGATGTCCAAGTTGCAACATGACCTGTTTGATGGCCTTGTCTGCTTTCACAAATTGATTTTTCTCCTGGAGGTTACCAAATCCTATAACAGATACAGATATCACAACATAGTCCTACATTATTAGCACAATAAATATGTCACATACACGTACATCATTCCACATAGTCTTGTAGGCAACCTGACACTTGGAACAACTTCAGACAAGATGACTTACTTGTCCAGCAATTTTGTGACAATAATGGACACGTGTCTAGACCTGTCAACAATGGACACATGTCTAGACCTGTCAACAATGGACACGTGTCTAGACCTGACAACAATGGACACGTGTTTAGACCTGACAACAATGGACACGTGTTTAGACCTGTCAACAATGGACATGACTAGACCTGACAACAGATGTCTAGTATAGTAATGACCAACTGTTTATCCAGTGTCAGATCTTATCCGTTTATTCAACTTACTTTGCTTTTGTCCTGACAAGGACCTTGTGACAGTCTTCAAGATTGCGAGATTTGCTCCTTTCAAACTGACATTCGCATTTCAGCAAAGTATTTTTGTAAACCGAAGTTGTCTTCCCTCTACGTGTGTTGTGAAGCTTATTATAATCACAAAAATTGAAGCCAAGACAAAAACATTTAGATGGGGACGTTTTAGTGTGTTTTCTCTGGTTTGCCTTTCATACATATTTTACCAGATGAATTTGCAGAACAAAAGGATAACTTTTGGCTACCTGGCTACTGATCTGCTCGATTGAATACCAGGACTCCAGTCCTGTGCTGATATGTTGAAAGCACACAGTGAGTAGATTTACTCTTTTGCATGCCCTGAAAAGGGCTGTAAGTGCCAGTTTGTTGTAGCTTTCCTCACATCCCGAGCATGCTGAAGGTGGACCAGGTCCTCCAGGTGATTGTGCTATGCTTTGCTTCATCGGCATGTTGCTCACTACTACAGGATTACGTCAAACCCTAACCTCGTTAGCCAAGCTGCCATTAAAAACAGTTAAGTCGATTTCCAAGTACTACTGGGAAGTCGAGGTATGGGTCTTGGTCAGTATACTTTTCCTGACCCAGACCAACATTTAAGATAGTATATTTTGCCCAACCCTGACTAACATGTCTGATCAGTATATTTTGCCTGACAAAGCGTTATCTTCCTTCCTGTGCTGATACAAAAAACTGCCTCTTAACAATTGTTTGCCCATTTTCTGTGTTACTCTAGTCTCTCAGCGCCAAAATCGACGCACAAGGCAAAGCTTACAATTATCCAGTTCGACCGGCATGCCGCCACATTTTGTAGCTCTTGCATGCTCTCAAGTTCCATGGCTGCACCCTTCCTAGTAATTGTTCTGAAAATAGTCTCTCTGGGTCTAATTTGCTTCCTTTCACTGTGTGATTTTCACATATTCATCTGGTAATATACGTCTATTTTTTTTACACAAAGAATGTGCCGGTTTGTGCACAACGGTTTATTCCTGACGACATTAGAAACACTTTTGGTTGGACTGTAGTTTTGTCTGGTCCTTAGTCAAGAATTCTTTTCAACCAATTCCCAGTAGATGTATAAGGCATTTATTTGAAAATGCATTCAACTTTTTTCTTACTTGCTTAGTCGCTCCTCTTCTATCGTGAGGTGTAGAGGTTTGCCAAAGAGAACGCCACCCTGCTCTATTCGCCGTCTTTTTCCTGGCCTCTTTCCAATCCAGCCCTCTATCACTTAGGGATTGTCGTATGTTGTCTTCACAACGTACTTTGGGACGTCCTCGGGGTCTGAGTCCTTGACTTTTGATCTCACATGACCGCTTTGGTATCCGATCTTCTTCCATTCTACAGACATGGCCAAACCACTGTAGTTGGGACTGCTCCACTCGTGTCTGCAGGGGTTGAACTTCAAGATTGCTACGTATTGTCTGGTTACGGACCTTGTCCCATTTCGTCACCTGAACCGCCTTTCTTAGGTACATCATTTCTGAAATTTGTAATTGCCTTTCTTGAGCTGTAGTCATTGCCCATGACTCACATCCATATGTCAGGACAGGCACATAGGTCGAGCGGTATACATCCATCTTTGTTTTCCTGCTTATTTCTCTTCTGAGGAAACCTGTTTATTGCATGGAACAGTCTACCTGCTGCTGCCCTTCGTGCAGTTAACTCCTCTTTGATTCCTCCCCTGCTATCTGTTACCACTCCTAGATATTTAAAGTTGCTCAACTTTTTTCTACCAATATAAAACTCTCAACATTAATTATTTGTCTATTTTCTATATTCTCTCAAAACAATCCTATTGCCTGTCTGTCGTATTTGTCTCCAAACAAAGCTCTCATCTGTCTGCAATGGTCATGTCTCTAAATGAAGCTATTGTCTGTCTGCAATGTTTATGTCTCCAAGCAAACAAAGCTGGTGTCACTCACCATCAGCCTCAGTCAGGTAGCCCAGTAGCAGATCTCGCTGTCTGTTCACCTGAGCTATGATAACTCCCATTCCAGTGTGCTGTATCTTCTGAATGATATCTACAAATGTCTTACTTTCTGGTGTTGGCAGCTTGAGAGCAAACTGGTGGCCCAGTGTCAGGAGATGGTGTGCTATGAACATGCAGTTGTTGTGGTGGAGAGCTGCCAGTAGGAAGAGAAGCAATGTGTCAATCAATAAAAGCTAAGGAAGAATCAACTACAATGTGTATCAATAAAAGCTTCAGAAGAATCAACTACAATGTGTATCAATAAAAGCTTCAGAAGAATCAACTACAATGTGTATCAATAAAAGCTTCAGAAGAATCAACTACAATGTCTATCAATAAAAGCTTCAGAAGAATCAACTATAATGTGTATCAATAAAAGCTTCAGAAGAATCAACTACAATGTTTATCAATAAAAGCTTCAGAAGAATCAACTACAATCACTACAATGTCTATCAATAAAAGCTTAAGAAGAATCAACTACAATGTCTATCAATAAAAGCTTAAGAAGAATCAACTACAATGTCTATCAATAAAAGCTTCAGAAGAATCAACTACAATGTTTATCAATAAAAGCTTCAGAAGAATCAACTACAATGTTTATCAATAAAAGCTTCAGAAGAATCAACTACAATCACTACAATGTCTATCAATAAAAGCTTAAGAAGAATCAACTACAATGTGTATCAATAAAAGCTTCAGAAGAATCAACTACAATGTCTATCAATAAAAGCTTCAGAAGAATCAACTACAATGTCTATCAATAAAAGCTAGGTTTGTTTGTCACTATCTCCATACATCTGAACAAATAATACACATACCATAGACCTACCAGCTACCTGAGAGAGAAAAAAGTTGTGTAGACCAACGAGTGACCTGAATAAAAAGTTATGTAGATAGATCTAGCGACCTGAGGAATAGTTGTGTAAGTTGTGTAGATCTACCTGTGATCTGGGGAAAACTTTCAAAGTTATGTAGAGAGATCTACTAGCGACCTGAGGAAAATTTTCAAAGCTGTGTAGATCTACCTCTGACGCCAGGGAAATTTCAAAGTTGTGTAGATAGATCTACCTCTTGACTTGAGGGAAACTGAAAAGTTATGTTCATCTACCTCTGACCTGAGGGAAACTCAAAAGTTATGTAGATAGGTCTGTGATCTAGAGAAAACTTTCAAAGTTGTGTTGATCTACCTCTGTCCTGGGGGAAACTTTCAAAGTTGTGTAGACCTACTAGCGACCTGAAGGGAAACTTTCAAAGTTGTGTAAATCTACCTGCGAACTGAGGGACTCTCAAAGTTGTGTTGACTTACCTGCAAATTGAGGGACACTCTTAAAGTTGTGTTCATGGTGTGTGGGCACAACATGGTAAAACAGCTCAAACATACTCCGGACTGTGTAGAACATCTGTGTGGCACACTCTGGAGAGCTCTCCGTCACTTCATTCAGCTTTACATACGCCAGCGCCATCAAGGCTTGAATGTTCACGCTGCGGATAAGTTATTTCAACAGATGATTCAGTTCTGTTAAGGTTACTGCTAATCGGTGGTTGATCTCCAATTTTAAATCACTAGTTTGTTTCGGTATTATCTACCTGGTTGTCCCTGTATTATCTAACAGGTGGGGGACGGCACAGGCTAGTGGTTAAGTGACAGTTCACAACTCAAAAGGTGCTAGGTTCGATCCCCATCACAGCACCAGCCGTTACCTCGGGGAAGCAATCTCTTTGAAAATGCAGGAGGAAGCACACCCTTACATTAAACGCGTGCCGAAAAATACACTGGGCCGACAAGCGCAAAATAAAACCCGCAATGCAACACACTGCCTTGGAAAATAGAGAAATAAGGTGAACGCAAAAACCAACAACAAATATATATATTAGGTATTTCCTGTATGATCTATCTGGTTGTTCCTCTATTATCTATCTGGTTGTTCCTGTATGATCTATCTGGTTGTTCCTGTATGATCTATCTGGTTGTTCCTGTATGATCTATCTGGTTGTTCCTGTATGATCTATCTGGTTGTTCCTCTATTATCTATCTGGTTGTTCCTGTATGATCTATCTGGTTGTTCCTGTATGATCTATCTGGTTGTTCCTGTATGATCTATCTGGTTGTTCCTCCATTATCTATCTGGTTGTTCCTCCATTATCTATCTGGTTGTTCCTCCATTATCTATCTGGTTGTTCCTCCATTATCTATCTGGTTGTTCCTCCATTATCTATCTGGTTGTTCCTCCATTATCTATCTGGTTGTTCCTCCATTATCTATCTGGTTGTTCCTCCATTATCTATCTGGTTGTTCCTCCATTATCTATCTGGTTGTTCCTCCATTCTATCTATCTGGTTGTTACTCTATTCTATCTATCTGGTTGTTACTCTATTCTATCTATCTGATTGTTACTCTATTCTATCTATCTGGTTGTTACTCTATTCTATATATCTGGTTGTTACTGTTCTATCTATCTGGTTGTTCCTCTATTATCTATCTGGTTGTTCCTGTATGATCTATCTGGTTGTTCCTGTATGATCTATCTGGTTGTTCCTGTATGATCTATCTGGTTGTTCCTCCATTATCTATCTGGTTGTTCCTCCATTATCTATCTGGTTGTTCCTCCATTATCTATCTGGTTGTTCCTCCATTATCTATCTGGTTGTTCCTCCATTATCTATCTGGTTGTTCCTCCATTATCTATCTGGTTGTTCCTCCATTATCTATCTGGTTGTTCCTCCATTATCTATCTGGTTGTTCCTCCATTATCTATCTGGTTGTTCCTCCATTATCTATCTGGTTGTTCCTCCATTATCTATCTGGTTGTTCCTCCATTATCTATCTGGTTGTTCCTCCATTCTATCTATCTGGTTGTTACTCTATTCTATCTATCTGGTTGTTACTCTATTCTATCTATCTGATTGTTACTCTATTCTATCTATCTGGTTGTTACTCTATTCTATATATCTGGTTGTTACTGTTCTATCTATCTGGTTGTTCCTCTATTATCTATCTGGTTGTTACGGTTCTATCTATCTATCTATCTGGTTGTTCCTCTATTATCTATCTGATTGTTACGGTTCTATCTATCTGATTGTTACGGTTCTATCTATCTGGTTGTTACTGTTCTATCTATCTGGTTGTTACTGTTCTATCTATCTGGTTGTTACTGTTCTATCTATCTGGTTGTTACTCTATTATCTATCTGGTTGTTACTCTATTATCTATCTGGTTGTTCCTGTTCTATCTATCTGGTTGTTCCTGTTCTATCTATCTGGTTGTTCCTGTTCTATCTGGTTGTTCCTCTATTATCTATCTGGTTGTTACTCTATTATCTATCTGGTTGTTCCTATTCTATCCTTCTGCAAAGGATATTCATAAAGAAATGCTTCCTTCGATGCAATTGAAATATTTCATCCCCTTCTGTCAACATAACGTCTTTACACTGGTTTAGAAGACCCTGCTGAGTCTGTATACAACCAGTTTCATTTACATCACCTTGCTCTAAAAGTTATGCGCATCAAATTTATTCTTAAATGCATTAAGTGTCCCTGCCTCCACTACCTCCTGTGGCAATGCATTCCAAGCATTTACCACTCTCAGACTAAAAAAATATTTCCTAATATCTAATCTGGACCTCTCTTTAGTCAGCTTGTAGCTATGCCCTCTTGTTATTGTGGGTGGCTGTATTTTAAAAAAACTTGTTATAGTCTAATTTATCCATTCTTCTGATCATCTTAAAAACCTGTATTAAGTCATCACGAATTCTCTCTTCTAGACACTAAGCCGGTTTTCCTGAGTCTTTCCTCATAACTAATTCTGGAATCCCACTATCAGCTTTGTCGCTCTTTTTTGTATTCTTTCCAGCATGTTTATATCCACTCTATGAAAAGGACTCCACACCTGTACACAGCACTCGAATCTAGGTCTAACTAATACTTTATACATTTTGACTATCACTTCCTTGCTCCTATGTTTAATGTTATTTTTAAATCATACCTAACATTGCATTAGCCTATTTCACTGCTACCTGAACTTGCTCACTCATCTTTCCTGTATGATCTATTATAACCCCTAGGTCCCTTTCCTTGTGTATCTTTCTAATATTGTTCTCTCCCATTATGTAATCATATTCCATATTGGATCTACCCATGTGGATGACTGTACATTTATCTACATTAAACTCCATTTGCCAGATTACAGACCATTCTCGAATTTTATCTAAATCCGACCTCAATATATCCACTTCTGCTTTAGCTGACACTACTGCATAGTTTTGTGTCATCAGCAAATTTTGCAATCATGGATCCCATATCAATGTACAAATCATTTCTATATATCATGAACAAAATTGGTCCCAAAACCGAGCCCTGTGACACTCCACTTTTCACTTCACCATTCAAGAGTATTCCTTATTTATGTCCACCCTCTGCCTTCTTCCCGTTAACCAATTTTCAATCAATTTGGCAACTTCCTCACCTATTCCATGTGATTTTAACTTTTGAAATATCTTTGATGAGGTACTCTAACAAAGGCCTCTGCAAAATCTAGAGCCCACTGGCTCCCCTTTATCATTTTGGTAACCTCCTCCATGAATTCTAAAAGATTTGTTAAGCATGATCTCCCTCTAGTAAACGCATGCTGACTATTTCTAATTAGATTAAATTTGTCTAAATGCATTTCAATGTTTTCTTTGATTATTGACTAACAATTTACAGACTATGCTCGTTAAACTTTTCGGTCTATATATCGCTGAATCTGACTTTTTGAATAAGGGGATCACTCATACATCTTTCCAACCCCATGGAATAATCCCTTTTGCAAGTGATTGAGAACATAATATAGCCAATGGTTTTGCTAGTTGGTCTCTAATTTCAAACATCAATTTTGGATGAATACCATCTTGACCTGGACATTTATCCATTTTCAACCCCTCCAATTTTTTAAAAACAATTTCCTCTGTAATACAGATTGATCTTACTCTTTGAAAAATATCTATAGGCTCTGGGATCTTGGAGCCATCCTCTTTTATGTAGACTGTGCCAAAGTACTGATTGAGTAGATTAGCTGCCTCCCTATTCTCACTTATTATTTTCCCTGTACTGTCTATGAGAGAACTTACTTTGTCTTTTGTTCTTTGCTTATTTCTAACATAAGAGAAGAAGCTTTTACTATCAGTTTTGATCCTCTGAGCAAGTTTTTTTTTCGAAGTCTATTTTTGCTGTTTTATTCGCTTTTTGAGATGTTCTGTTTGTCCAAATATTTAAAATATGTTTCTTTTGATTTTTATTGCCTCTATATATTTTTTTCCATGCTTTATTTTTAGCTCTTCTACATTAACATCTCTTGACATCTGCCTTAGAGTAGTCGTATGTTCACGTGTTATTGTTTACTTCTTTCCCTGCAATAAGATCCCAACGGATGATTTGATGGTCACTTGAGGCAAACAGTTCCCCAACAGTAACGTTTTCAATAATATTTTCCTCTGTAGTTAAAAACTAGGTTGAGTGTGTTTTTGCCTCTGGTGGCTGCTTCTACATGTTGAATTTAAAAATTGTCAGTTATGCACTTAACAAAAGGTTTTGACTCTACAAGTGCTACTGCCATATCCCATTTTATTTCTGGAAAGTTGAAATTCCCCATTAATAATAATTTCCCTTCACTTGCCTTTGCTATGCTACTAATCAGCTCCTCTTCCGACTTTATGGACATCTATAGCACACTCCAATCACTTTTTTCACCCCCACTTTCTATTTCTCCCCATACACTTTCATTACCACATAAAAATCATCTTTGATCGTTATATTAACAGAATTTATACAGTATAATAAAACGCCACCTCCCTTAGTCTAGTCTCCAACTACCCTATCTTTCCTTAACATTGTACATCCCTCTATTTCAAGTTCACTATCTGCAATGTCCTCAAATGTCCATGATTGTGTTAACCGTAATCTCTCAAGAAATTCAAGGTTACGCCACGAGCAGGAAAGGTTATGTTTATTGTGTTGGATTCAAACGGAGTGATGTTGACCAATTACCAGGAGTAAAAAGACAATGTGAATGCTGTATCGTACTGTTAAGTTGCAGTTATGCTTTGGGTTACAATTAGACGAAAATTTCTGGGCCTGCTGACTAGAGTACTACTGCTCCATCATGGCAATGTCAGACCACATGCGACTCGATCAGCCCAGGAGAAAATTGACCAACTGGAGTGGACACTTCTTGTACACCTTACAACCTCGAAGAGGAGGACTAACGTCTGGTCAGGCACAACATACTGGTCAGACATGTTAGTCAGGGTCAGGCAAAATATACTGGACAAGACCCTCACCCAGGCTTCCTTAAAGCCCTTCCTGGAAACGGCTTTTCATGGCATCCTGGCTAAGGAGGTAAGGTATCAATGTGATCCCCGCAGTAGTGAGCGACACCCAGATGAAGACAAGCATAGCACAACTGCCTGGAGGACCCCGGTCCACCATCAGCACGCTCAGGATGTGAGGAAAGCTGCGACAAACCGCCACTTAACGTCTTTTTTAAGGCGCACAAAAGAGTAACCAAACTCATTGTAGGCATTCAACAACCTTACAGCCTCAACTTAGCTCCGAGCGATTTCCACCTGTTTGGTGCACTAAAAACCCACCTCGGCTGGAAATTTTTAGATGACAAAGAAGTTGAATGTGAAGTGCAAATATGGCTGAGAGGGCAGACTAAGGACTTCTATGGTGCAGGTTTTGGTGCACTGATAAAGCAACGGGATATGTGTATTGATATTGGCAGAAATTATGTTGAGAAATAAGGGACAATGTAAGTGCAATAATAAATGGTTTTCAAGTTTGTATCTCATTTAGTAGTTTTTTAAATAGCCTTTTGTGAGTTATTTACCGACTTTCCCTCATACATAGACATTCTCAGTACCCCCAGCCATCAACCAACCTGCCTGATTGACTGAACGATATAATAAAACACACCTGATTCTACATTTTGGCAACGGGCACATGTCACTCAGTTTATCAGCAGCAGCCGCTTGTCGAGCACTTTCCTTGAACCCGTCACAGGTCAATGATGGCCACTTCCCCATTGGTTCGTCTTCTGCCACAGCCACAGTGTCATTAAAGTCAGAGGTTATGAGAGCATGTGCTGCTTCCAGTGAGGCCTGGCTCGTCTTGTATGAAAACAGTACATTGACGTTCTGCACATACTCCAGGAGACTTCTGTTGTCAGCCTGAATGAAGCCCAGCTCCACCATACGTTCTGTTCGCCAATACAAACAATATGTTACAATCTAATCTATTCACCACTACAAACAATGGTCACCATCAGATCTATTCATCAATACAAAGTGTCACCATCAGATCTATTCATCAATACAAACAGTGTCACCATCAGATATATTCATCAATACAAACAGTGTCACCATCAGATATATTCATCAATACAAACAGTGTCACCATCAGATCTATTCATCAATACAAACAGTGTCACCATCAGATCTATTCATCAATACAAACAGCGTCACCATCAGATCTATTCATCAACACAAACAGTGTCACCCTCAGATCTATTCATTATTCAAACAGTGTCACCATCAGATCTATTCATCAATACAAAGTCTCACCATCAGATCTATTCACTACTGCAAACAGTGTCACCATCTAATCTATTCACCACTACAAACAGTGTCACCATCTGATCTATTCACCACTACAAACAGTGTCACCATCTGATCTATTCACCACTGCAAACAGTGTCACCATCTAATCTATTCACCACTACAAACAGTGTCACCATCAGATCTATTCATCAATACAACAAACAATGTCACTATCAATACAAACAGGTGTCATCAGATAGATCTATTCAATACAAATTGTCAACACGTGATTCATTCAACACTACAGACATTTACCTGATCATGAGATTGACACCGCTCTAATGTAGCCAAGTTCACCTGAGATGAGCACATAACATTGGTCCTGATAATAAAACCGTAGCTAAAGATGATGCTAAGTGACTACAGTAACAATGACAAAATTTCAATGATCATGACACTTCTACATTAAATTTATGCCACAGCAGAACACACGGAGACAGGTACGATGACACCAAAATAGCTCACCTTGTAGTAGCTGTGTGGAAGCGATAATTTTGCTAAAACCTTTCAGGTCATCGGTACTGGTAGGGACTGCTTTATCTAGGACAGTTTTTTGCAGCAGGTGTATCAACCATGGGCTGACATGTTGTCCAAACAGTGACATCAATGTGTCCTTATTGGCACACAACGACACAGAGCTAATGTCCAGCGTTCTTGAGTCAGACGGCGCATCCAGCTTGCTGGCATCATGACGCCCGTATTCCACATGAAGAAACATGGTGTGCAAATGTTCTAGAATTTTCAGAAGGTTTCCAAAAACATGTGTGTACATATTCTTCTTGGCTATATCCTTGGAATTATCGTTAACCACCGGGCTGCCTCCTTTCAAGATGGCGTGTTTATCTTGAATGCCTATGCATAAAGTCTTAGTGTGGTTAATTGTTTTTACAGCTATGGTCAGCTGCATGTTTTCTGTCACAAACGGCATTAAATATTTCTGGAAGCAACTAACAAATGATTTCATTTTACTGACAAGAAGGCTGGACACATAGAGGTCCTCGATCAAGCCATCTAGCTGTGAAGAGCAACATCCAACACTGGCTATAGAGATAGAGATCGCCTTCACAGATGTCTCGTTACCAGGTTCAGATGATGATGTAATAGTCCACTTCACCAAGTAATTCCACAAGTCGGTGAGGTCACACTCAAGCCTGGCAAACTGAACCTACAGGAATATAGCATTTTAGACTTGATGGTGTTCATGTTACGAGGTCACACCACCTACTCACGGTTTAACAAACCAAAATTCATAACTTCCATTCATGATGTAACAAGATAAAGTCACTTCTTCCACCCAAGGTTTAACAAGACAAAAGTTGCTCCTTCCACTCATGGTTTGACAACACAAAAGTCACAAGTCACTCCTATCATTCATTATTTAACACAAAAATGCTACTCCTTATGCTTAATGAAGACCTGATGCAAATTATGTTCAGGGAAAACAAGCAATTGAGCAAAGACAAGCACACAAACTAAGCAACAATTAACTGAAAAAAACCGCACAAGAATTGAACAACAACCACACAAACTAGTAACAACAACTGAACAAACTAGCAACAACTGAACAAACTAGCAACAACTGAACAAACTAGCAACAACTGAACAAACAAGAACTGAACAAACTAGCAGCAACAACTGAACAAACTAGCAACAACTGAACAAACAAGAACTGAACAAACTAGCAGCAACAACTGAACAAACTAGCAACAACTGAACAAACTAGCAGCCGGCATACGAAGAAGAAGAAACTAACAGCAACAACTGAACAAACTAGCAACAACAACCACACAAACTAGCAACAACAACCACACAAACTAGCAACTGAACAAACTAGCAACAACTAAACAAACTAGCAATAACTGAGCAAAGAACATCAAGCACACAAACTAGCAACAACTGAGAAAAGAACAACCACCCAAATTAGCAGCAACTGAGCAAAGAACATCAACCACACAAACTAGCAACAACTAAACAAACTAGCAATAACTGAGCAAAGAACATCAACCACACAAACTAGCAGCAACTGAGCAAAGAACATCAACCACACAAACTAGCAGCAACTGAGCAAAGAACATCAACCACACAAACTAGCAGCAACTGAGCAAAGAACATCAACCACACAAACTAGCAGCAACTGAGCAAAGAACATCAACCACACAAACTAGCAGCAACTGAGCAAAGAACATCAACCACACAAACTAGCAGCAACTGAGCAAAGAACATCAACCACACAAACTAGCAGCAACTGAGCAAAGAACATCAACCACACAAACTAGCAGCAACTGAGCAAAGAACATCAACCACACAAACTACCAACAACTGAGCAAAGAACATCAACCACACAAACTAGCAGCAACTGAGCAAAGAACATCAACCACACAAACTAGCAGCAACTGAGCAAAGAATATCAACCACACAAACTACCAACAACTGAACAAACTAGCAACGACTGAACAAACTAGCAACAACAACTGAACAAACTAACAACAACTGAACAAACTAGCAACAACAACTGAACAAACTAGCAGCAGGAACAACCACACAAACAACTACTGACTTCCAGCTCAGTTTGCATGGCTCCAATAATGGCAATCTTGTCACCCAGCTGTAGCTTGTTCATAGGCTGCTTCAAGTACGTTTCCAGCTTCACTAATGCTGTAGCTGCCCCCCTGTACATCTTAGCCTCCAGACATCTGGCCGAGATCTGTCGTTGACAGTATGTTCATGACATGGATAGTAAATGGGCTGACTAAACAACTGATGGTAATAGAATAACATCACATACAAAACAATCAGTCATACTGAATAAATCAAACAAAGATGTTAATTGTGTATGACTGCTTCCAATCAACCAATCAAAGCCCATTTCTGTGCACAAACAATTGACATCTAGCCCACATACAAGGTCCTGGGCTGCTCTTTTGTCTCTTCAGGTAAAATATTTTAACCTTAGTGCCTTCCACTTTACACCATATTAACTCAATGTGACAGGCCATTCTACATCACACTAACTCAATGTGACAGGCCACCCTACATCACACTAACTCAAAGTGACAGGCCACTATATATCACACTAACTCAATGTGACAGGCCACCCTACATCACACTAACTCAATGTGACAGCCCACTATACATCACACTAACTCAATGTGACAGGCCACCCTACTTCACACTAACTCAATGTGACAGGCCATTCTACATCACACTAACTCAATGTGAGAGACCATTCTACATCACACTACCTCAATGTGACAAACCACCCTACATAACACTACTCCAATGTGACAAACCACCCTACATCACACTACTTCAATGTGACAAACCACCCTACATAACACTACTTCAATGTGACAAACCATCCTACATCACACTACTTCAATGTGACAAACCACCCTACATCACACTACTTCAATGTGACAAACCATCCTACATCACACTACTTCAATGTGACAAACCACCCTACATCACACTACTTCAATGTGACAAACCACCCTACATCACACTAACTCAATGTGACCACCCTACATCACACTACTTCAATGTGACAAACCACCCTACATCACACTACTTCAATGTGACACACCACCCTACATCATACTAATGCAATGTGACAGGCTACTCAATATCACACTAACTCAATGTGACCAGCCACCCTACATCACACTCACACTAACTCAATGGGACAGATCGCCCTACATCACACTAACTCAATGTGACAGGCCACTATACATCATACTAACTTAATGTGACAGATCACCATACATCACACTAACTAATGTGACACTATGTTCTACTAACTGTCTCACCTCAAAAAGATCATGTACATCTGCAATGAATGTCAAACCAGCCAGAATAGCTGTGGCCTTTGACAGCTTCTGGTTGAGGCTCTGGGACTGCATAGCTGACGGATATAACTGACCGTTGACCTGTAAATGGACCAATGAAAAGACACACAGCAGAATAGTAAGTCCCCAAATCAGTGTGCATATGTGCGTGTGCTCGTGAGACATTACGTGAGTCAACTAGAAACTTTAGCTGTCTGTACGACTAAGTCCCCCACTCGTGTTCATTACCTTGAGTTGGTGGGGGGGTGGGGGATGATCTGTGTCTCAATGATCCAAAGGAAAGTGAAAGCTTCCAGAAGGCTCGCCTAAACTGGACAGGTCAAAGGGTAGAGATCAGTCTAAAAATGAACAACTCATTTTGAGTATAATAGGTTTGATCAAAGCCGAACTTGAGAAGATTATAAATCTACAATCAATGAACGATAGAAGAGACAGCAGCAGCAAGCAGAGAAATTAGGACTGACAGACCACCCAATGAACCAGAGACAATGGATTTGGAAAAGAGGGACTAAAATGGAGAAATTTTGTAGAAATGGCCAAAACAGATGAGAGAAAACCTTATAAACACCCTAACACCAAAGCCCATCCTTACTGTACACAAACATCTCGAAGCAGAAGATCTGTCCTGAGGAAATAGAAAATATACCAGGTATCAGATACAAGAACTAGCTAGAAACCAAATGCAAGAGGTCCTAAATAAAATATAGTCATGGACTCAAAAAAAATGGCAAATCACTATAAACGAAACCAAAACCATGTACACAATCTTCTATCTCCCAAGCCCCAAGAATTGATCCTAAAAGTAAATGGCCAGATTATCCCTTGACATGTCAAACTTATCTAGGAATAACAATGGACCCAAGGCTGACATGGAAAAACCAGATATAAAAAGCCACAAACAAAGCTAAGAACAGAATGGCTATAATGAGAAATATTGGGCTCAACATAGGGAGCGGACTCCGGCACACTAAAGAAACTACACATTTTTATGTGAGACCAGTGCTAGAATACGGGATAGCAGCATGGTCCAAGGCAACAAAAAATAACCTGCAAAATTTATACAACCCAAAACCAAGGTATACATATCACTGGAGCTATGAGAACACTAATAAATGCAATGAGGAACATTACAAGAATATAAAGTATGGAGACACACAGAGACCAAAAAACACTCCAGAAGGGGGAGAAGTTCAAACAAATGCCTGAACACCCAATATATGACAGATAAATCGCATAGGAAGAGGGAGATAAAATACATATGGCTCATCTAACAAAGCCACATTCAATGGAGGCGAAGGTTCTATTACAGACTAAGGAATGAAGAGAAAAAAAACGAAGAGCCCAACAGGTTTATTAGGGCCAGATACATGAATAAATGGGAAACAGCATACTGGCTACACAAAAAGTGATGCTTATTACCAGTTGAAGAGAAGAGAGCAGGTAGTGGTCTTCAGACTCCACACAAGCCACAACAGACTGAGGAACCATCAATTCAATAAACTGAAGATAGGTACTACTGACGAATGCATCCGTAATACTGGGAAAATTACCCCTGAACATCCGCTGAAAAATTGCCAGAGAACCAGAGAAAGCATATGTGGTCATCACCAGTGCCAACACAAGACAAGCTCTATGGCAGTGTCAACAGCCTCAGGATGACCGCTGCTTTCTTTGAATAAATTTCAATAATTTTAAGGTGACGTCTGACAGCGTACGAAGAAGGATCAAAGCCAACCCACCTAGATCCATAAAACATTGACAACTAAAAAAAAGGAAATGATCTTGAGAAAGGAAGTCTCAGAATATGAGAAGTATGATGCAGTGTGGTTAAAACCACAAGGAAACTACCGAGCTGACTACCCTTTTCAGTACAAAGAAACAAAATAGCCACATGAAATGTCAGACTGGCAGGAAAAGTACGCAGATAGTCAAGGAAATGAACTACAAGTTGGCAGTATTAGTCCTACGTGAGACAAGATGGACCCAAACAGTAAAAATGAGGTTGACATCTGGAGAAATGATTATCTACACAGGAAAGAAAGGAGAGGATGCACAACATGCTGAGGGAGTGGCAATGATGCTGTCTAAAGAGGCACAGAATGTACTAATACAGTAGGAGGTCATTAGTCACAGAATTATCACTGCAAGTTTCAAAACTAAAAAGAAAGACATTCTGAACATCATCCAGAGCTAAGCACCCACAAATGACGGAGCAGATAAAAAAAAGATTTTATAACAAGCTTAAAGAGGTCCTGGATTCACTGAAAAGATCTCACAATTTTGATGGGGGATTTTAATGCTGTTTAATGCCCACAACGAGTAAGATTACTCAAGTGCACCCCAAAAAAGGCGTTAAGTGGTGGGTTGTAATAGCAGACCTCAAGGTGGTTGTGTATGCTTGGCTCCATCTGTGCAATCCCATCTACTACGGGAAAAACGATCCACATCCCATCAGCCAGTTTTGAAAACAGCGTTTCCAGGTAACGCTATATGAAAGAGATAAGGTATTGGTCAGTATATTGTGCCTGACCCCGACGCGACGTCCTAGTCATACTATTATGCCCAACCTGACTAGCATCTCAGTTTCCCATTTTAATGCTATAGGAGGAGCAAACAACCTGGGGTATGAACAAATCATGGGAAGATTCGGAGTGGGTCAAATGAAAGAAAATGCAGAAATTTTTGCAGAGTTGTTTGCTTTAAACTAAACTGTCCTTAGCGACAGTGTTTTACCCACACAAGAGCAACAAAACCACATTGAGACCACAGGATCAAAGAATAAAAAACCAGATTGATATCTGCATTAACTAAACCTTCAGAACTTCACCGCAGGATGTAAGAGTAAAGAGGGGAGTGGATGCAGCATCAGATCCGTAACACACTACAGCTCAAGATCAAGAAGCATCAAGAAAAAGATACAAAGAATGAGGTATAATGTACCTCTTTTACAAAAACAGAATATGGTCTAAAACTAGATAACGGGATGAAGACGATGAGCAGCGCATGAGCTGCAGCGGTCAGCAACCCATAACTGACTGCTAGCATCAGGGCCAGCGAACCAGAGCTGCCAAGACCCTTCTACACCTCCACGCAGTGATCCTGGATAACAGGCTGCAACAGAGCAGACTGGCTAAGGAGAAGGGACCGAAGAGGGAATGCTAACCCAGTACTCAAAAAATGCTTGCTGAAGTCAGATGTGTTGGACCGAAAGGTGCAATAATCGCAGTCAAGCTGTAAACTACGATACAACACATTCCGTTCTCTGGACTACATTCTGTTACTTAGGCCCATGTCAGGGTTTGGTAGCGACAGATTGAGAACGAACGAAGCCAAGCCAAGCCAAACTAAATAACAGACCAGATACTACCAGAGCTATATGAGAACAATGGTCATGATATTAAGTGTGAGGATACAAACCAGAAAGTTGATAAAATCAGCAAAGAAACTATGGAACTTTTAAAAAGTACAACATAAACAATGTGGATTACAACAGAGAAACTGCAAAAGATTGTGGAGATAAGATTTAGGAAAGCGGTATTTAACAACTGTAGAACTTGTGCTACCAAAGCAGAAGCCAAGAAAAGCTGCACACTGACAGATAAAGAGGTCAAGAAGTATTTAAAGAAAAACAATAAGAAATATGTTGACAATGGCACACAAGGCAAAGAAAGCAGCTCACAGTGGAACACGATGCAAAGAAAGCAGCTAAGGAAAGAAATATGAAAAATCTATGCAATAACCAAGAAATTACCCCAAACATTTCAACAGAAATAAATAAATGAAGGATAAACAAAGCAAAATATTGACAAAGGAGGAGCAAAATAAAAAATTGGTTGAATACTTCCAAGAGTCAATAAGACCACCTATAGAAACATCTATTTTCCCACTAGTACCAAAAATGCTGAACTTGAATAGCAACAGACCAAGTAAAACAAATTTTAAGGTCCATATCAAAGCTTAACAGAGATAAAGCAGCAGGTCCACGACAGAGTGACAACAAAACCCATTCTGGCAGATACAGAAAAGGCCACAAATGAACTATATAAATTATTTAAGAGGACTTGGTAACAAGAGAAAGTGCCATTGGAATGGATGGAAGGACTTCTGATTAAACTGTGAAAGATGAAGACCTGACAGACTGCAGCAACTGCAGAGAAATTAAACTGCTATCAGTACCTGGCAAAATATTCTATAGAATTATAGATCTTGATGACCCGTTTCTCAGCGTAGCTGTAGGTCCAAACTGTCTCCAGTAGACTATGTCTTGGGCCACAGAAGTCCAGTGCGTGGTAAGTACTCTAGAGGAATCTCGGATGTTGCAGCGTACATAAAGGGACATCAAGGGAGTCTGACCAACGCATTGGAGGTCTTCCCCGCTGTCTCTTCTTACCTCTGGGGTACCAGACTGCTGCTGCTGTGCTCCATCGAAACATCGTTAACATGTAACCTGCCCATCTATTATCATAGATTACATAGAATTATCTTAGACAGGCTAAAAGTGGAAGCAGACAAGAAGCTCAGAAAAGAACAAGTGGGATTCCATCATGAGATCATGTATTGATTATATACCCACCTTGCGCATCAGAGCGGAACAAACAATGAATGGAATTCATCCCTATGCACATTTGATAGATTATGAGAAGGTGCTTCATACTATAGATCAAAGGACTTGTATGGATACTACTGAGACACTTCAAAGAAGTTAATATCGTTCATACAGAATATGTAGGAAAACAGTTTGTTGAGTGGTGCATGAAGGAGAAACAATTTTAAAGAACAAACTAGATAGGCAGGGATGTCTATTGTCACCACTCTTGTTCCTGGTGGTGATAGACTGAATTATGAAGACGTCACCGTCAGGGAAGATAATTGTATACAATAGTCTTTATGGTCACAGTTAGAGGACCTGGACTATGCAGATGACTTGGTACTGCTGTCAGTCATAGCCAGATGCAAGAAAAACTAAAGGTGAGGGAGAATTCAGACAAAATGGGACAATCTTACCTCAAACTGACATTTCCCCTCTATGGCACAGACACTTCTCTTACCTCAGACTGACATCCACCCTCTCCCACCCCCCACCATAGCAGACATCTGACTCTTACCTCAGACAAATTCTTTCCTTCCCCCCTCCCATGGCAGACACACTGCTCTTACCTTAGACTGACATCCCCCCCCCCCTCCCCTATCATATGGCAGACACCTGACTCTTACCTCAGACTGACATCTCCGCTCTACGGCATACATCTCTTAACTCAGACTGACATTTCCCCTCTATGGCAGATGCCTGACTCACCTCAGACTGACATCCTTCTATGGTAGACACCCAACTCTCACGTCAGACTGACATCCTTCTATGGCAGACACCTGACTCTTGCCTCAGACTGACATACCTCTATGGTAGACACCTGACTCTTGCCTCAGACTGACATAACTCTATGGTAGACACCCAACTCTTACCTCAGACTGACATTTCCTCTCTATGGCAGACAACTGACTCTGAACATCACGAACCCTCTGAATTACAGTTCTGGCAGAAAGCAGGTCAAGTTGAAAGAGAGGTAAATGATGGATGTATCTTAACTCTGTCAGATGGTGCATCTCCACCTGCAACTCACTCAGCTTCATGGTCAGAACATCCAGTTTGTCATGGATGGCATTCTGCTCAATCTGGCCTGGATTATAGAGAAAATTCTACAACACGAAGCTGGTAAACTGCAGAAAGTTCATTACATGTGTCCAAGTAATAGGTACAGATCAGACTTGGTACCATTGGTACCTTAAAAATTATGTCATGGTTTAAGTGATAACATTAGGTACCAGCTGAACTCAAGCATTGATCTCACATATTACCTACATGTATGCTAGCCATCAATAGTACATCAACTTTAGCAGATATCTATCACCATCAACAGTACAACTCTAACAAATATATATCACCATCAACACTACAACTCTACACCCCACCACCCCCCAACCCTCAACGACAGTACATCAAATCTAACAAATATATATCCCCCACTAACAAAAGTACATCAGCTCTAGAAAATATATACTTCCAACAACAGTACATCAACTCTAGAAAATACATCAAATCTAGAAAATATTTGGGTGGTCTCGATGTAAGACAACCTCGATGCTGGATATCCCAGGTTCAAATCACGTGCAAACAGAATTTTTTTTCACCTGGACTTTCTCGTATTTCCCCGGATCTCTAGGTAGTAGAGATGGGAAGCCCGTGTTCAGTGTTGCGCATGTTAAAAATCCCCAGGCAGTTGGAAATTTAAACGAGTAGACTTAAAAGCCGCTGTCCGGGCAAAATCAAAATTATGTTAACCTACCCAATCTATACCGGAATCCCCGCCGGTTTTACATTGTTTGTGCATTGTATGAAATTTTCGAAAAAATATTAAGATCTGAGCACTATGGGTTAAACTGTGTGCATGTCAACTATGCCAACAGTACCCACCAAAAAGAGTAGTGGTACAGTGGGTTCCATCCCACTGTAACATTCAAGGCAACGAGGAGGCAGACAGACTGGCAAAAGAAGGTGCAAGGTTACCTACCACAACCAGATTCTAGTGTGACCTACGAAGAGTCCAAAAGGTTTATTAGGGCCAGATACATGATGCATATTACCAGTTGAACAGAAGAGAGCAGGTCGTGGTCTTCAGACTCCACACAGACAACAACAGACTGAGGTACCATCTATTCAATAAACTGAAGATAGGTGGTACTGACAAATGTACCTGTGGTACAGGGAAAATGACCGCTGAACATCTGCTGCAAAATTGCCTGACATACGAGAACCAGAGAAAGCACATGTGGCCATTACCAGTGCCAACACTAGACAAGCTCTATGGCAGTGTCGACAGTCTCAGGATGACTGCTACTTTCTTCGAACAAATTCAAGTTGACGTCTGACAGCGTACGAAGAAGAAATCGTGTCCAATGGCGTTGATTCTTTAACTAAACTAAACAAGCAAATACCTACTACCAACAAACAGTAAATCAACTCTGGCAAATACATCTACCAATAACAGTACACCAACTCTAGCAAATATCTATCGCTAACAAACTAACAAGAATTTAACAACTGCGTCAGTTGTAAGAAAATATAAAGAGCATCAAAGCCTTTAAAGTCGAGTGAAACATTAGGAGGTTAATAGTTGACCAGAGTGTGCCATCAAAGTAAGAAAAAGAAAGTATTGGAGATACTCTTCAGCTAATGTACCATGTGGAGACAGCACTTGCTTGATCGGAGATGCTCTCCAGCTAATGTACCATGTGGCGATAGCACCAGACAGATACTCTCCAGCCAATGTACCATGTGGAGATGGCACTTGTTTGATTGGAGATACTCTCCAGCTAATGTACCATGTGGAGACAGCACCAACGGATACTCTCCAGCTAATGTATCATGTGGAGACAGCACTAACAGATACTCTCCAGCTAATGTACCATGTGGAAACAGCACCAACAGATACTCTCCAGCTAATTTACCACGTGGAGACGGCACTTGCTTGATCGGAGATACTCTACAGCTAATGTACCATGTGGAGACAGCACTCTGACTTCATTGAATCAATAACGTCAAGCTTCATATGTTATATTTACAGTACTACAACAGATAGTGCACATTCAGGTATATGTGCCAATGCAAGGGTATTTGATTGTTATACTGCATATATGACAACCTATTCCGAAGTAACGTATACTTTGGATCAATAAAAAATGTGCACAAAAAAATATTGACCAAAAAAAGGTGTTCATGAATTATACGAGTTCAAGGAATTAAATTAATTAAACAGGGGACGGCGAGGGCTAGTCGTTAAGTGATACAGCCCACAAACCGAAGTTGCTGGGTTCGCTCCCCAATCATAGCACCGGCCGTTACCCTAGGGAAGCAAACCCTTAGAAAATGCAGGAGGAAGCAGACCATTACATAAAATTTCAATGCCGAAATCGAATGCACTGGGCCAGTAGGTGCAAAATAAAAATAATTTTAAAAAAACCGCCTTGGGGAACAGAGAAATGAGGCAAACGACCACGAAAAAAAAATATTTAACAGATACACCGAAACAATTACATCTTCAAAATTGATTTTACTCTTGATTTAGTTCTGCGTTGTTCTCAATCTGCCGCTACCAAGCCCTGAACAAGGCTTTGCAAGTAGAAGGATGCAGTCCAGAGAACAGAATGCGTTGTGTCGCTAGTTTACAGCTTGACTGCGATATTTGCACCTTGCAGTCTGACACATCTGTCTTCACCAGGTTTGATTTAGTGTTCTTTATTTATAATCAAAATGTCCAGGTGTCTGCAACTTTCTAAATGTTTAAAGAAATTTACAATGATTCCTGATATTTAAAAAAATGCTTCCAAAAATGGGTTGGATTGAAGTCATTAGTTGAACAAAAGACCAAACATAAAAATGTTTTTTGAACATTGATTTACCCATTATTTCAAATTTAAAACAACTTTGTCATGATTGTACAGTCTGAAACTTCTGAAAAATACTACCAAATTTGGTTGAAGCTTCATTTAGGACTAAGTGATCTTCAAATGTGTGCATATAGAACATTCAAATTTATTATATTTGTCATTGTTGCGTATTCTATTTTAACAAGGAACAACTATGTAATTTCAAGTGTTATTTACACTGACAATTTTGTTTTATTGTGCTATCCATTTAAAAAATAATGCTATTTTTCATAATCTTTTGCGATCATCCAGAAAAGAACGTCAGTTTACAGCGAGGGTGCAATATCTGCCTTTTGGCCAGACACATTCAGTTCCAGCTAACTTTTTTGGGTACCGAGTCTGTCTTATCGCATGTTCCCTATTCTTTTAGCCAGACTAGATTAGTGAAACCTGTTTCCACTTGGAGATGCAATAGTGTCTTGGTCAGCTCTAGTTTGCTGACCCTGTTGCAAGCAGCCAGCTAAGATCACTGGCTGCTGTCAGTTCCTTCAGTGGTTCCCTGTATTGCATCTTCGACCCCACCCTTTTACTCTTGAGTGTTATCAGATGTCAATTCTAAATTTACATTGTTCAGATTTTAAATGCCATTATGACACAAATTTATGTGAATATGGTACAGTCTGTGATATTTTTATTATTTTACTTGGGCTGTTTCGTTCTGTGTTGGATAGATATCAATGATAATCGATGATTGAGTCATTTTCAACATTACATTGTTTGTATACACTCAATCACTATTGTGTTATCAGAATAATGTGTATCATTTGTGAAGTAGTTGACAACACGTCTACAGTGTCATATGATTGTCAACTAGTGTTAACTATTCTATACTCTATAATACTATTACAATATTACTACACAAACTCAATCAACAACGCTCAGTGACACATGATCACATACATGAAACACTCATTGTCGTGACACTCCTGAGTCACTGCAGTAGATAGTAGTCAGAGTAGTATTACCAGTAGTAATATTTAACGTAATTAGGGTCTACTTATTTAATTAATAGTACATCACTAAGTCTGTGTCTAGTCTTAGTTTGGTTCGTTCTTAATCTCCCGCTACCAAACCATGAAAGGGTTTAAGTAGCAGAATGTAGTCCAGAGAACGGAATGCGTTGTAGTTTACAGCGTGACTGCGATATTTGCACCTTTCGGTCCAACACATCCGACTTCAGCAACCATTTTTTGAGTACCGGGTTAGCATTCCCTCTTCGATCCCTTCTCCTTAGCCAGTCTGCCATGTTGCAGCCTGTTATCCAGTATCACCGCTAGGAGGTGTAGAAGGGTCTTGGCAGCTCTGATTCGCTGGCCCTGACGCTAGCAGTCAGCTATGGGTCGCTGACCGCTGCAGCTCATGCACTGCTCAGCATCTTGATCCCTAGTCTTAGTCTAGACCAGTGTTTCCCAACGGGGTCACTTAAATCAACTGACAGGATTTGCAATCAACCGAATTTTCATTACAGCTTGATGAAAGCACAGTATGCGGCAATGAAGCCTTGCTCCTTGCATGTGTTAGATTCGTGAAGAATGAAAAAGTTGTGGAAGAAATGTTATTCTAAAAATTACTGACAGATTCTAAGGGCTTGTCAATCTTTGAAATCATTGAAAAATAATTACAAAATATTCCTTTTTCTAATGTTATAGCATGTGCGACAGATGGAGCTCTTGCAATGGTTGGTCACTATCGCATTTTTCTGGGGCACTTGAAAAAGGTGGCACCAATTGTCTTAACAATTCATTGTGTTATTCACAGGCAGCACTTAGTAGTCAAAGCAACTTAGAGGCAGACTCAACAAATCAATGAGTGTAGTTATGGTTTGGCTTCGTTTGTTCTCAATCTCCCGCTACCAAACCCTAAAAGGACTTAAGTAGCAGAATGTAGTCCAGAGAACGGAATGCGTTGTAGTTTACGGCTTGACTGCGATATTTGCACCTTTCGGTCCAACACATCTGACTTCAGCAAGCATTTTTTAGTACCGGGTTAGCATTCCCTCTTCGATCCCTTCTTAGCCAGTCTGCACTGCTGTAGCCTGTTATCCAGGATCACCGCGTGGAGGTGTAGAAGGGTCTTGGCAGCTCTAGTTCGCTGGCCCTGACGCTAGCAGTCAGCTATGGGTCACTGACCAGTGCAATTCATGGAACTTGTTAGTGGACATCAACAAGAGCTGTTTGATCTACAAAATGACTGAGGCAAAGGCACGGTTTAGTAACGTTTATTATAAAGCATGTTGGATCCAGATTAGAATCAGAATGTATTATCCTCTTCTTTGGCAACAAATTAAACTGCTTTTAAGTTATTACACTAGTATTTCCAGCATCATATTTAGTATAGAAGGGTTAAGTTCTGTAGTGATGCTGCTGCAAAATGCAAAAACGCAATCGATTGCAAATATCTGAAATATGTGACATTGACAGAGGAGACTTCAGACTTCTTTTAAACCAGATATTGTTCAGTTAGCTGGCTGTCACACGAAGCGCCTGGATCACACTAAATTTAGACTAATTGCCGTGGTAAGTGATTTTTTAAAATAATACAAATCTTGCAATGAATGAGTGAAAGCGAATAATTCAAAGTAATGTGAGGGGCGTTTACACATTTTTCTTTAGAAAAGGGGGCGCCAGCTCATTTAGGATTTAACACAGCCACACTCATACTGGTATTATAGAAAGACTAAAAAGGCTACTACTTTACTAGTACTAATACTACTACTAACTAGTAGTAGTACTATTTAGTAGTAGCACTAGAGGCGGCAAACTACTAACTACTACTAGTTACTAGTTCCCTGAAAAGTGTTTAATGTACTTACCTGCATGCTCCAAAATTCTATCAACAAAAGAGCTTTTATCTTCTGGCCCGCTCATTTAATGACTACGATATATCTAAGACAAACAATCACTGATACACATTAGTCCACAGATTAGCAGACAGAAATTAATTGATTTAAGACACCGTCTACGTTTAAAAGTCGAATTTCCCGGACGGAATTGCCAGGATTATCTGAGAATGTCAGTCATGCACACTAAAATTCGGCACAGAAAAAAAGCCTTACTGAAAAATACCCACACTGACAATTGTTCACTCACACACACATGCTCGCACGGAAAAATACCCACTCAGAATATTGCTCACAAATACATACACCGAAAATTACTTATACGAAAACATGATGAATTTATATATTTTAGTTATACATCTCATCATGTAGCATGCCCATTGCAGAACATCACTAAAAAAACGGATCTGTAAGACTTTCGATCTTTGAATTTGACCAGCTCTCCTGTCACTGTATCCTTAGTCTTAGTCGACCTGTACTTCTACAGGGCATAAGCTCCTGTGCATGTCCCATCTTAATAGGCTCACACTAGAGAAAAGTAGACCCGACCTGTTAGACGCCATATATGTTGCTCTTAACAAACCACCAAACCATGGCCGGTGTTATGCCATGTACACGGTTAGTCGCCTCCTACCACATGCTCTCTGTTGAGATTTGGTGCAATTCTTGTCCCTGTCATACACATAGACCCCGGCAAACCACTCTGTATCCTCAGAACCTCTTTAATCCCCTGTGTTCATCTTCATTTCTACCATCCTTTGGTTGGGTTGCCAGGGACCATACACCAACAATCTCACCCCCTAGCCAGTTGGCGTTCACCTCATTCATTGTCGTGAACCCCAGCAAGATAAAGATGTTGAAAATGAACAAGTTGATGAAGGCTTGGTGTCCATTAATCGGGCAAGTTCCTGAAGGTTTGACAGCTCTAGTCTATGTCAGCTAACCACACAAGTTGATAAAGGTTTTACAGCTCGAGTCTATGTCCGCTAAACACACGCGTTCATGAAGGTGTGACACCTGAATCCGTGTCAGTAGTGTCTGCTATTGAACTCCCTTCACTGTATCACTCAACCCATCCCCCAACAAGTCATTGAAATGTTATGACACTCATAACCACACCATCCACGAAGCTGATATATCACTCAGCCGACTCTAATGTTCACTTATGGCAGTATATATTCGTGACAGTACCACATATCACTGATGGTATCACATGTCATTGATGGTATCACATGTCACTGAAGGTATCACATGTCACTGATGGCACCACATGGCATTGATGGTATAACACGTCACTGATGGTACCACAGGTCACTGATGGTACCACAGGTCACTGATGGTATCACAGGTCACTGATGGTACTACTAATAACAATAATAGCTGCACCTCACCAGTGAGTTCGGAGGTGGCTGTATAGTCCAATTCTGGCACGGAAGATCCTTCTACATACATAGCATTTAATGTCAGAATTGGATATGTGGATGTCAGTTGTTTTATCTTTACGCAACGTGTGTTTTTTCTGTGCTTCGGAGGTCCGGTGCTTCTCAGCAATGGAGGTGCCTCTGATGGTAGTTAGTTCTACGCCATGCCTTCCGGTCCTGTCCGAGATATTCCTATGCGTTTACATCGATGCTGAAGCCTGTCAGAGATACTTTGAGGGAGTCTTTGAAGCACTTCTTTTGGCCACCGACTTGACACAGCCATCTTTCAGCTCATCATACATTAGTTTTGGGATGCGGTTGTCTGACATACGCACGACGTGGCCGGCCCACCTGATCTGGGTCTTCTGTAACAATGTGTGGGTGCTCGGCATTTTTCCTTCATGAGGATATCGGTGTCTGGTACCCTATCCTGTCACTTTATTTTGAACAATCTACGGAGGCAGCTTGTATGGAAGTGGTTTATTTTCCTAGCACGCCTGATGTACACAGTCCACGTCTCACTGGCATATAGAAGAGTGGGGAGTACTACAGCTCGGTAGACTGAGTTTCGTATCAAGCCTGAGACCTCTCCGATTCCAGACACTGTTGCGCAGCCTCCCAAGGGCAGCACTGGCTTTGGAGATTCTGTTACTGACCTTGCAGTTAATAGTAGTTTCCCTGGAAAGAGTGCTACAAAGGTACATTAAATTGTCTACTGATTCGAGGCGCTCGTTCTTGACTCTGATATCTGGGTCGCGAAATGCGTTACTCGGGGCAGGCTGAAACATGACTTCGGTTTTTTTGGTATTAATTATAAAACCGAACATGTCGCAGGCCTCTGAGAACTTGTCCACGTATGTCTGCATGTCTCTTTCGGTGCTGGCAGTGAGGGCACAGTCATCAGCAAAAAGCAAGTTCGAGATGGTTGAGTAATTTACCTTGCTGTGGGCGTGCAGTCGCCTGATAGTGAAGAGTTTTCCATCAGTCCTGTATTTTATTTCCACTTTGTTTTCGTTACAACTCTGATAGCTAACGTTGAGCATGGCAGCACACATTATGCTGAAGAGTGTTGGGGCTAGTACACAGCCCTGCTTGACGCCATTTGTTGGGGCTAGTACACAGCCCTGCTTGACGCCATTTGACACAGGAAAGGCATTTGATGGTTCCCCATCACTTAGCACATGAGCATTCATACCTTCGTGGAATTGTTTGACGATCTTGGTGAATCTGCTTGGACAGCCGAATTTCCCCATGACCTCACAAAGTCCATCTCTGTTGACAGTATCGAAAGCCTTAGTCAGGTCCACGAAAGTCATGTACAGCCCACGAAAGCCTTAGTCAGGTCCACGAAAGTCATGTACAGCCTACGTTGCTGCTCTTGGCATTTCTCCTGAAGTTGCCGAGCCACGAATATCATATCCACAGTTCCGCGACCCGATCTGAAGCCACACTGGCTCTCTGGAAGAAGACCATGTTTTAGGTGAGTGATCAATCTGTTGAGAACTCGTGCCAGTATCTTGCCAGCTGTCGATAGGAGGGAGATTCCCCTGTGGTTATCGCAGGATTGACGATTTCTATTTTGCTTGAATAAGTGGACGATGGTAGCATCCTTCAGTTCATGTGGGACAGTCTCAGTGGCCCATAGTGTGTTGTGGGACAGTCTCAGTGGTACATATTGTGTTGTGTGCCAGTCTCAGTGGTCCATATTGTATTGTAGAACTCAGTTAGTCTCTGTGTTAGGACACAACTACCTACTTTGTAGATCTTAGCCGGTATTAGGTCCGCACCTACAACCTTCCCATTTGATAGCTGGTTGATTGCAGCTCTGACCTCCTCGATATTTGGAGGAACACCCAGTTCATTGTTCAGTGGTGTCTAATGCAAGTGTTCTATTGCATCGTCGCAGACGGAGGACGGTTGGTTGAGGACCGTGCGGAAGTATTCTGTCCACCGTTCCAGTATTCTCGGTTTATCTGTCAGCAGTTCTGAGCCATCTGCATTCAGAATTGGAGTTCCATACGACGGTTGAGGGTAATAAACAGTCTTTAAAGCATTTTGTGTCGTTTCTGTCAGCATAAAGTTGGATTTTTGTCTGCCTTGTTTCCCAACCACGTGTCCTTGATGTTCCTGAACTTTCCTTGGACAACTCTTCGTATACTTGTGAATGTCAGCTTTTTGACTGCAGACGTGTCCCTTTGATGAGCTCTAAATACAGGTGGCACCACAGGACACTGATGGTACCACAGGTCACTAATAATACCACAGGTCACTGATGGTATCACATGTCACTGATGGTACTACACGTCACTAATAATACCACAGGTCACTGATGGTATCACATGTAACTAATTGTACCACACGTCACTAATAATACCACACATCACTGATGGTATCACATGTCACTGATGGTACCACACGTGGTTTTAACCGCAACTGCATGTTCGCTGCCATGTTTGTTTAACCACAACGTTATATTTGACGCAGATTTACTGCTATTTTGGTTTATCGATTCAGGAGTTGATAGTCGTCTCATATGGAGAGCTGTGAGGCAAACACACCAGGTTCCATCCCCGGTCTGACACGCTTCAGTTTACCCTTCTGGAAACTGATACGTGGCATACAGTTAAGGATACAAGATGCATTTCAAAGAATAAAAGATGTCTATGAAGAGGCCACATGCTGAACACATCCACAAAGACAAATGATCAAAACTTAACGAGAAGATGAGAGGCACATTGGTAAGAGAAATCCTACAACAAAAGAGGCTTACAACAACCAACGCAACACACTTGGTCCAAAAAGTCATTTTCTCACGTCGCTTTACTGAACAGTTGAACAGACAAGAAATAGAGTAAGTACTTAATATAATAAAATAGAAAAAAATGTGACTTTTCCATTGTCCTTTGACCAACAATTGTCAGAAAATACTAAATGTGAATGGTATGTAGATACATCGATTGATTGGCTCCAAGCATAGTGTCACCAATACAGCTTACTCTTGCTCTCGAAACTTGCCTATGACCACATGTAGAAGTAGCTTCTATTGCAACTATTTGAACTGGTGAGGTTGTTAGCCGCATGCAAACCTCTTTTGACGACTTACAAGGTAGATTACATTGGTCTTATTCTTGTAAATGTGGGTACTACTGACGTAGCTAAGGTATTCAGATCGATATCGTAGATAAGGTGATTCAGATCGATGGGTCTGTAGCAGATTCCACTGTTTGCCCTAGGGTATTCTAACTAAAACGTTACCACACTCAACCACAACATTTATGACCCCACACAGCAAATGACATAGCACACAGCAGGTGGCATATTTATTATAGCATAATCTTGCAACACTATTAGAGTGCAATGAAATTACAAACACAATATAATACATATCTTGACTAAATATTCATTCAATACATATGTTAATATAAATATTTACCAAATCGGAAATTTTAAGCATTAGCTATTGATGGAATTCCCACTTATCAAAACCCAGTTTTATTGATGTACACACACTCTTCCCCTTATCTGCATCCTCAACACACTCTCAAAAACTCTTCCTCACTCAAATTCCCTCATGCGGGTGATCTGGACATAAAACATTCAACATATTCCACGTATACTCACATATGATCTCTCAACTCAGTCGATTTGCGTATACACACGCTCTAAAACATACATCGTTCCCTCGGTGTCTACACACACATCTAGATCTTTCCTTGACACAGCTGTACACTCGCACAAACCTAGAACATACCTCGTTCACAAGGTTTCCTGCGTACAACACACATTCAGATTACATCTATACACAAGAGCCCAACATACCCTTAATGAGCGGCTGGCCCAGACTCAATGCATATGCCGGTTGAGCGACCTGTTCTATCACACATTCATAAAAACAGTCTAACAATCACTCTTCTAAGTCGGTGAGCTAAACAGACTCCTAGCTAAACTCCCTGCCCTAAACGCTCATGCTCGGGCCGGAACTGTTACATTACCTCCCTAAACTACAGACCAAAACATGGATGGTCATTTTTTTCATCTGCCAAATGACCACCATTTTCGTCTCCACTATCCATAATGTATACGCCACTCCTGTTTACAACTCCACTCAAATCGTATATGCACCCCAAAACAATGTTATTCGCTACCCACAAACTTTTCGTAAAACATATACAACCAATGCAAAAAATAGAAACCGTGGCTGATCATTTCCTGCAGAACAACTCTGTTAGCTGTCTTAGCTGATTTTGGAGTTGCTTGTTGTCCCACTTCCTATCAAATTGTGAAGTTCTTACATGCTGCTTATAATATTCAAGATCGCCACACTGAAAAGTCTGGGGTTGGGCGTCTCTATCGGCCCGCTTCCCGGTCCTATGCACCCTTATATAGGCGCGATGCATTTCCTGTAGCAACATCAAGTGATACTCGTCACCCGTGTATTTCCTTCTATGTAACAATAGGTTATCTAGTGGAAGTACCGGCCCTCGACCATATAACAGTTGGCAAAGAGAATATTTCGTGCTTTCATTCACCCAAATGGCCGAGAGCGCTTGGTTTAAGAACAAATCCTAATCTTGGGTATTATTTTCCAGGAGTTTGGCTAGAATGTCGTTCATCGTCCTATGCTGTCTCATTCCTCCCGTTACTACGGGCCCAGTAGAATGAGGTACTGACGTGCTTGATATTCAAGCTGGTCATAACCTGACTGAACTCCTTACCGTTGTCTGTGAGGACAACCAAAACGAGTGATAAAATCTTCTAAAAATCTTCTAATCAGTTTCTGTGGTCTTGTCAGATATGTGTACTGCTTCAGGCGCTGGAACTATCCGCCGTCTGCAGTATGTACCTGTCACCAGAAAACGTGGTAGTATAAGACCCTGAAATGTCGATACTTATTTTCTGCATAGGATAATTGTGTATGTCCATCTCTTGGAGTGAACATTTAAACGCCTTCATGTTCCTAAGCTTGCATGGCTCGCCACGTATTCGTAAACCTCTTTATAAAGTCCCGGCCAGTAGTACTTTATCCTGCCGCCGAAGACGGATGTGTCGGACCGAAAGGTGCAAATATCGCACCGAAGCTGTAAACTAGCGACACAACGCATTCCGTTCTCCGGACTACATCCTGCTACTTGCGAAGACCTGTACAGGGCTTGGTAGCGGGAGATTGAGAACGAACGGAAAAGAACTTTATCCTAATCGAGTCAGTGGTCTTATCTTTCCCCATATGTCCGTTTCCATCGTGATATTGATGAATGACTTTCTGTCGCAAATGGGTCGGCACATACTTCCTTTCCCTAATTTAGTCTTCGCGCGCCCCAATATAGTACAGTTGATCAACTTCTACAGATACTACGAAGCTTTTTATTCTTGCCTCACTCTTGTTAGCCTTAATGTCCTTCTTGATTTTCATAAGTTCCTCGTCTTTTTCTTGTTCTCTCTCCTCACTCACTCCTATATTGAGTATTTCTATATTTTCTTCATCAGTCCAATCGATTTTGTCTGCGTGGACACTTTCATTCCCTTCGTGAATAGGCGCCTTCACCTGAAGTGGATCACCTAACTTAAAACCTTTAGCACTCTACGGTCAAGTGCAACTCGGCCTACAAAAACGGCGTGCGGAAATCTTTTTTTTTTTTTTTTTGTTTTTTTTTTTTTTTGTTTTTTTTTGTTTTTTGGAACGGAGTACTCCAGACAGCCATTTTTTACTGCTGAGTACGTCCTCCATATATACATGATATTTTGCCGGTTAAAGTATCGTATGTTCGATTACAAATAGCTTTTGAACAGTTTTAATTTTGTATATGCCGTTTGGAGCAAGCCGACTTTTTGCGAAAGGGGAAGTAGGTTGTTGGGAAAGATCTTTATCGAGTAGATCTGTTTATTTTGTTTTTTTAAATGAAAGAACTACGTTTGAATTGGAAACTGGGATCAAGATGCTGAGCAACGCATGGGCTGCAGTGGTCAGCGACCCATAGCTGACTGCTAGCATCAGAGCCAGCGAACCATAGCTGCCAAGACCCTTCTACACCTCCTTGCGGTGATCCTGGATAACAGGCTGCAACAGGGCAGACTGGCTAAGGAGAAGGGATCGAAGAGGGAATGCTAACCCGGTACTCAAAAAATGCTTGCTGAAGTCGGATGTGTTGGACCGAAAGGTGCAAATATCGCAGCCAAGCTGTAAGCTACGACACAACGCATTCCATTCTCTGGACTACATTCTGCTCCTTAAGCCCTTTCAGGGTTTGGTAGTAGGAGATTGAGAACGAACGAAGAAGAAGAATTGGAAACTAACAGTTGTGTAGATATTGTAAACAGTTTCGATACGTTGTTTTGGTTTCCATGGTTTTCTATCGGAGCGAGTGGTCGAGTCCAAATTTTTTCCCGAAATTTGTATAACTTCATCTGTTTGCAACTCAGAAACTAACAAACACACAACAAAAACAATAACATCCATAAGTTCTTTATTAAATTGTTTGTACACACAAGACATCATATTTATTGACAAACAAACAGAAAAGTTAAAAATTTTGAAAGTCGACGATCAGAGCGAAAAATAAATGTAATTTAATTCAGTCCAAAAATTGTTTTTGTTACGTCATGGTGTGCTAAAGGTTAAAGTCTACATCTGTCTCAATAAACGTTACTTCGTCGACAACTATATTGTGTTGTAATTTCATTGCACTCACTCTAATAGTGTTGTAAGATTATGATATAATAAATATGCCACCTGCTGTGTGCTATGTCATTTGCTGTGTGAGGTCACGAATGTTGTGGTTGAGTGTGGTAACGTTTTCGTTAGAATACCTCAGAGAACTTACAGTGGGATCTGCTACACATTATTACTTCTCAACTCAGTCGATCTGCGTATACACACGCTCTGAAACATACATCGTTCCCTCGGTGTCTACACACACATCTAGATCTCTCCTAGACACAGCTGTACACTCGCACAAACCTAGAACATACCTCGTTCATAAGGTTTTTTGCGTACAACACACATTCAGATTACATCTATACACAAGAGCCCAACATACCCTTAATGAGTGGCTGGCCCAGACTCAGTGCATATGCTGGTTGAGCGACCTGTTCTATCACACATTCATAAAAACAGCCTAACAATCACTCTTCTAGCCAAACTCTCTCTTTCTCTTTCCCTCTCCATGGCCAGCCAGCCTGAGCTAAACTTTGTCTAGTATGTTATAGCCTCAAGCAGTATCAGAGCTGACCAATGAAAATGGGGGGGGGGGGGGGGGAAGAATGGCTCCAATCAGTCGTTAATGCAACGAATTACTCTGAACCCTGTCACTCAAATAACGCAATAAGCTCTTTGCTGCCCACTTGTCTGTCACTCATCCCCCACTACCCAAATCGGAACGCCAATGGTCAGTTCATAGTCTACCTGGACTAAGTATTCTTTCCCTTACCCCGTTTTCCTTTGTTGAGAAGGTGAGTGACCTTGGCGTAATGTATAAACAGAGAGTGACCTTGGCACACATTCAGGTACGTTTGTTCTCAGAGTCGCCAGCCACATCACCCCTGCCCTAAACACTCATGCTCGGAACTGTTACAGGTCAGTTCAGGTCGATGGGTCAGTTCAGGTGATTTAGATTGATGTTGCATTAGCATTTATTCTTTCTGGAACTTCCACAAGGCATCGGTGGTTAGGTGCAGCCTTCACATGGATGGATAGGCAACAAAAGCAAGGATTGAGACAAGAAAAGCATTTAACCCATGAGGGGTTGGATTGGTGCGGACCAAGGCACATACCACTAGCAGGTGGGTTCTGTGTCCACACCTAAAGGGTTCCAACTACTTCTCAGCCCCTTGGTCTGGCCCTTCTCTCAGTACTCTTGTCGTCATGTGCTTCTTCGTTCGTTCTCAATCTCTCACTACCAAGTCACGAAAAGGGCTTTGCAAGTGTTTTTGTTCTCGTAGAACGGAATGCTTGACTGCGATATGAACATTTCTGTCCAACTTCAGCTGATAAATTTGATTACTGTACCGTGTTAGCCTTCCCTCTTCCTTAGCCAGTCTGTTCTGTAAAAACCTGTTATCCAGGATCACCGCGTGGAGGTGTAGAAAGGTCTTGGCAGCTCTGATTCGCTGGCAGTCAGTTATGATGCCATGTCATATTAAGATTTGGCAGAGACATGTGCAATCTCGTCATGTTATGCAACGGTATGTGGTGTTTTTGCTGTCATATTAAGATTTGGCAGAGACGTGTAATCTCGTCATGTTATGCAACGGTATGTGGTGTTTTTGCTGTCATATTAAGATTTGGCACACATTATGTGCAATGTCATCATGTTATGCAACGGTATGTGGTGTTTTTGCTGTCATATTAAGATTTGGCACACATTATGTGCAATTTCATCGTGTTATACAACGGTATGTGGTGTTTTTGCCATGGTATGCTGTTGTTTTGGGTGTCCTATCGTATAAGCTATTACGCCATGATGAAGTCTGTAATCTTCACCAGATTGGAGCGGCTGCCCCACGAAAGATGCAGAGCTGACCAAGACCTTACTCAGCTTGCAAGTGGCGGTTCTAAAAACAGAATTCACTAGTGTAATCTGGATAAGAGTGATGGGAGCCAAATCCTGTACAGGGTACAATAAAAAGTCTGATGAAATAAAATTCTCGCCAAAGAAATAAGAAAAAACGCACATAGTAATAGGCTTTATCTTCTCAGTTACTTATCTACCCCTTGTGGCGGTAGGAGTTATTTTACATATACGAGGGCGATTTGGCTTGGCTCATTCTCCCACTACCAAACACTGAAAGGGCTTAACTGATTAGCTACTGAATTGAAAAACAGGCTGTGGCAGAATTAAATTTAGGTACCATTTTCCCATTTGCAGGAGTATGTACAAATTTAGCTGCAGTTTTCTTAATTATTAACATATTTTTATGAATGATATACCATTTTGTAGGTAAATGAATGTTCTCTAAGATAGATCTAAAACAATTGTGTGTTATTTTTTAAAATAAATTTTTTAACAGAAAAGCATTACAAAATTATAAAAAAAGTGCCAACTCACCTTAAATTTTTGAATGTCCAAAACATTTAAGGGTGATAATTTTAGAAAATCATAAAAAATCAAAAAATAAACTTGGGACCTTGAGACTTTCAGATTGTGTTCGGACATGGTTAAGCTTAATAATTTTGACATCATCGCGTGACATTGTGTCACGTGACCTTTGCGGCCATCTTGGATTTTCACATTTTATTGTATAAAACAAGGATACATTCAAAGAAATTTTACAAAAAATAAGATAATTGAATTCAATGCTAAAAGACACTGATGACATGCTATGAAACATTATTTGATGTTTAAATCATTTCTAACATGTTTCTTTTAGTGTTATTTGGGTCTTGCAAAATGCTGTATTTTTCAGGTCAAAATTTTTGTTAAATAAAAAAAATTATATCATATAGTCTATATTTTTTCACATTTATAAGTCATGTTTCCATATCTACATTGCACATCTAACCTGTCTGTATGTACATATAGTCCATGGTTCATAATCCAAATGCTACTGCTGTTGGCGTCACTCCCCATACTTGTCCACAGTATGATACAATTCGAAGCATGGGACAACACACAAAGCAACATTGCATCCTTTACAGAAATATGAAGTGTTGGCTCGCTTCCCAGCAGCATTGCAAACAACACATCTTGGTTTGTGCTTGGGATTGTCATATTTGTTGACAAAGTGTCTGGCAGATAGACGATCCAAAGGTGCACTGGCACTAGAAGCAGAGGCGCTGCAAGCAACAGTTGCTGCCTCAACAAGGTTTGTGCTCAGGATTTGGCGAAACTTCTTAGATGACATTTTGCTGCCTGTGGTAGTATCTTTATAGAGAATATAGGCATTTACTATCAGAAAATGAAACAGCAGGATACCACTTTGAAGATTTGTGGAGGTGGGGGTAAATGCCAGAAATGTGGTCAAAGTGGTCGACACCCCCCATGTGAAGATTGTAGTTCTCAATCAATGCTGGCTTGTGTACAATTCTTCCATTGGGATGGCCTTTAGTGTGCAACCTTTTTTGTATATCATTTCCATCAACAATGGAGATAAGGCTTACCACTTGTTATCCATCCAACATGGACTAATCAGTTCTTACCGCAAATCGAGGAGGTTCGCCTTTCTTCAGCTTGAGATGTTTTTTTTTTAGTTGGTCTGGAAATTGTTTCCTGTTTTCAGAAACAGTCCCACAAGCTCCAGTGTTTGCACCTCTGAGTTGCATAAACAGTTCTGGTGATGTATAGTAAGAGTCGGTGAACACAATATGACCTTTCCCCTTGTAGTCTGCAAGAGTCGTCTCTTGCACTAATTGATTCACCTGGATCTCGATTTTCCTCTTTGCCTGTATAAATTTTCAGCTTGAGGCAGTAGTGGGTTAAAGAATCGGCCAGAACAAACACCTTGAACCCCCATTTTGTGGGTTTGGCAGGGAGATACTGCTTCATGTGCATACGTCCCTTGAATATTACCATTGATTCATCAATTGCAAGATGCTGGCCAGGAGTGTAGAATTGCCCAAATGTTGACAAAATAATGTCCAGTAAGCCTTGAATCTTGAATAAAGGATTGTATCCAGACTGTCCCCTATATATTCTTTGAACATTGTCACAAAAATGTAGAAATGAACAAAGAATTTGGTATCGGTTCCTACTCATGACTCTTGTGAACGGCGTTTGAGTAAGCCAATGAGCCGTTTCCCAATAATCACTTAGTGAAGGCTTTTTGCACAATCCCATTGCAATTTGAAGACCAAGAAAAGCTTTCAAAAGATGTGGGCTGCCAATTCTGTTTACGGGATTTACCCGAATAACTATTACTGTCGGCATGTTGTTCTGCATAGCGATTTGTCTCTTGGACAATAAGGGTGATTGCAGCGTCTAAGAAGTAGAGTCTAAAATAATCTCTAACAGAAAAGTTTGTTGTGTTTACCTGACTACCCTGTTCAAGAACATATTGAGGTGCCCAATTCTGTGCAAACACATCCTCTACAGTCTCTGGAACTTTCCATGTCCACTTTGCTTCATTATGTTTGGATCTAGCAGTGGCAGCGCCACGCCTCCTTTTTTGAGGTGGGGGTCCATCTCCCGTCCCTGCACCCCAAGAAGTATCTCCTGTCGACCTAACATCGTCATCACTTGAATTAACGTTCAGTTCTATATCAGATTCTGAGTCCGTTATATCACTAGAACTAGCTAAAAAGTCTGAAAGAGTCATTATGGACCTGGGTATCATCGCTCATTTTGAAATTTTTGTTTATGTATTGAAAAAATGCGATAAAAACGTTATATTTCGGACTGTAGGTGTTGTATTTTTCAAAACAACACGCGTAGCCATTTTGTAGACCTCTCTAACGTATGGAGGTAATATTCGGGTAAAATAAAACCGGTGTTTGTGCAGCGCAAATCACCGTAATAAAACCTCATACCGCTCGACGACTAAAGTCGTCCGTGGCACTGTAAGGGACATTGAGTTTGGACGAATTTAGTCGTCCGTGGCAGCGAAAGGGTTAATGTCTTTTACTTGGTGGTTATCATAAAGTATATCCAACAATAAGAAAAACAAATCCAAGAACACAGAAATTGGATAATATTTACGCTTCTAATAGCTAATGTAACCACATGTAGGCCAGATCAGAAAAAAATGTTTTGAAAAATAAACATATCTTTGGAAAAATTAACATTTAAAAAAAAATATATATCTCCAATTTATTTACAGTACATCAATGTCTTTAGTGAGCACCATCTGCAGGATCATGTGCATGGTACACTCTAAAATAGTTCTTCGGGTGGAGATGCGGCTTTTCTGGGCAACCAGTGCAATACAAATTTGTGCGGGCTCTCTTTGCAGGAGTTGAGCATACAATGCAGTTCCTGTCTTTGTCTGAGTGATCCACAGCACCCTCATATCTTTTAATTTTGTTTCCTTCTTTGAATTTTCTCCCAACTTTATTGCTGTTTGTGGTAACCTCCTGCGGGAGGATGAATGCAGCCTTCTCAGTCAGCTGATGGATCAAATTTTCTTTGAAGACTTTCAAGGGCATAGGCTTCTCATCAGCATGACAGAGCGTGTATAATATATGAGCATTTACCTGTGAAACCTCAATGATCCAATAAAATATTTTTTTCCACCATTTTCTTGTCGCTATGGTCACATCCATTCATACATATGTTGTATCGCTGCACCACTTTGGGTTTTTCAACTGTGTTGCCTCGTCTAGTTGTAACTTGCTCCATCTGAACTGTAGTCTTGGTGGAGACAACAATACACAGCTTTTTGGCTTTCTTATCTCGCCAAGCAACACATATCTGGGATCCAACATTATTTCTGTACCACCTAGCTTCTCGGAGCTGTAGAGAAATGGTCTTCAACTAAAGCAGAAAATTTTTACTGTTGATGTTGAGTGTGCCAGTATAATCAATACCCCTACTCAACAGATATATAATCACGGTGTCTACAGTGTAGTACCTATCCGCAAATACATGCTGGCCTTTTCCAATTCCTTGCAGCAGGTAATCAAACACCTTCATGGTCCGACTTGTACGGTCATTGGCAAGGAGATATGATGCGTTTTTCACCGAAGTATGTCAATACAGAGTAGACATACCCTGTAGTAGAATCACACAAGCCAAAAGTCTTGATGTGATACTTGCTTGGCTTGGAGGCATTGTACTGCTTGTGCTTCCAGCGTCCGTTATAGCCTATTACCATTTCATCAATGGCCAGATCCTGAAATGGATAAAATGCATCCTGGAACTTTGCTATTAGTGAATTCAAGAATGGCTCTATTTTGTCCTTGCCTACAGATTCAGCATCTCCAACATGCATCATGGTGTGGTAAATGATTTCAAATCTCAATCTGGGAAACATCTGACTGTACCATGGGTTGTAGTTGTGCGGTTTGTGTGCCCAATAATCCTTCACCTATGCTTTTTTACCTTAACCTATTGCAATAATCACAGCCAAAAATATTAACAGCTCATATTCAGTGATAGGCTTCCAACTTGCAAGTGTAGACTTTTGTAAAGAAACTTGTTTGGATTTCTTCAATTCTGCATATTCATTGATACCAATGAATCTGGTGTTATCAAGGCAAACCAACAATCTAGTTCAGAGGAAGATGCATCTAGTTTTGCATGCATACCTGGTTCACGAGTTGGAACAAAGGGAATACTGCCTGTTGTTTCACCTTCATTTACTTGGTGTCACTGTTCTCTTTCTTGAGCTCCATTTTTTACTAACTATTTGTAAATCTAGCAGCCGTCTTAGCATTTTTAGGGACTTTTAATGGTCCAGGACATGCACCATCTTCGCTATCACTACTTACGCTGTCAGTACTATTTTTTTCGTATACATCAAAATCAATTGAATCATTATTGTCGACATCTGTTTCACTTACCTTGTCTTCACTAGATGTATTATCTGTTGAAACAAGGTTCTAGCCTGTTCAATAGTTAGACGAGCCGTACAAGTGCTTTTGGTGACCTTATTGCTTGTTGCCATGGTAAACAATTTTTTTACAGTTCGGTAACTAGCTTGAAAATATGATGTTCTGAGGAGCACGTATGACAATCTGCGCTGCGCTTGTCTACATATATTTTGATAGACATCTTATATTTGTGTTGGAAGCACAGATATATCTGGTTGCTCGCCTGCAGCACCTTTCCTTGCTAGTGTGTCAGCTCTCATTTCCTGGTATTCTGCAGTGAGACGGTTACTCCGGAGACTGTCTCAACCCACTTTTGTGTTTTTTGTATTGAGCACAGAGACCTTGCCAATAATAGCCATTTTAAAAATTGCTGAATACATCACAAAGGCTTTTTGTCGGTAAAAGCCCGACTTTTTGGGAAAGGTGAAGTAGGTTGTTGGGAAGGATCTTTGTAGGCTAGATTTGTTTGTTTAGATGTAAAAACTACATTTGAATTGGAAACTAACAGTTGTGCAGATATTATTAACACAGTATGATACTTTGTTGTGGTTTCCATGGATTTCTATCAGAGCGACTAGGCCTAGTCGGGAAAGTCAAAATTAAAAAAAAGAAGAAATATTTTAACATTCATCTTCTTGTATCTCAAAAACTAACAAAGACAATATCACAGTAAAACTGGCCAATATTCAACCCACAGGGGATATGAACATGCCGATGACATACTAAAGTTCAGGACTGGCTCAGATGGGCAAGCGTTGGTCAGAGACATCCAGGAAACCCTGCACGCAATCTCAGTGGTGTGGCAACTCAAGCTCCAAGATCAATCCGAACAAGACCTGTATGATGTGGTGCCCTTTGAATAATTCCATATTAAAGGCGGGGCTCCCGGGCATCACTTTTGATGGTTGCACCGCTGATAGGTGCGACAGGTTGAAATACTTTTGATCGCAGTCTTTCCTATAATTGCCACATCGTACAAATATGCAAGAGAGGGTTAGCAGACCATAGCTACTGCCAACTTGGAACAACAGCTTCTGTTCATCCTATTTCGTCAGGTCGTGCTGTCTGTCATCGATTACGGACTAGGCATCCTCACACTGTCAAGAACACAGTGTGAAAGGTTGGAACGCATCCAGAATGAAGGTACGCGACTGCCATGGGCTGCACTAGAGATACCCCGATTGTGATGATGCGGCACATGTCAAAGCATATATGCGTGTCACCACAGACTCGTGGCACCCTCTGCACAGTAGTATCTTAGACATCAAGAAAGGGTTGTCATGTATGGCACAGGCTGAGACAACAATCGGACACGCCACTCCAGCTGAGACGATAGCCAAAGAGGAAGAATGGGTCCACACTGGCGACGGACCGACACTCCCCCCCCTCCCAAAAATGTTATCCACACACACACTAACAAAACACTTCAACTGTCTCATTTATAATGGATGTTTATTCCACAAAGATTACAAGCAGTCGTGTTGAAAAATAAATACAAAACAGACAATAATAAAGTGACATCAAGTACAGCAAAACAGAAATGATACTATGAGAAAACGGTCACTGATGATACAAGAAAAATGTGTCTGATGTAGCTTTGAGAAAACAGTCAACGGTAGATGATACAATGAGAAAATCATTACCAAGATGAATAGAGAATGACATAATGCTATGATACAGAGGATACTTCGCTCTCAATCTCCCGATACCAAGCCCTGAACAGGGCTTTGCAAGAAGCAGGATATAGTCCGGAGAACGGAATGCGCTGTGTCGCTAGTTTACAGCTTGACTGCGACATCAGCTTCGGAGGTGGACAGAGGGTACAACAAATGATAATTTACAGAGCACTACTTTATTTATCTTTTAAAAATGTGTTGTGTGAGTGAAATGACTATGAATGTGAGTGAAATGACTATGAATGTGTGGCTGTTAAAATCCAGTTTGTCAGATCACCATAGTGCTAACTAGCATTTGGGAAACTTAGTAACATAAATCTACTCTCAATAACTGGACTTGTCTAAGGTACTCAAGACTCGTATCTCTTCCTACAATTTAAAATAGTCCTAACTTTCCTACATATTAAATTTACATGTCATAAACTAAACAGCAGCAAAACTAGATCTCAATATTTTAAAAATCCCAAGTAACAAAATTATAGACCGGATAAGCATATCTACATCAATGGCTGGATATAAATAACAAAGGTTGACAATAACAGATTATAGACACTAAAATCAAGTTTGACCGACTGACTACCTGACTGAGCTGAGGGCTAACAGGCCACCCCTACTGTAGCAACTGCTGGACTAGATAGGATGTTTGCCCTAGGCTGTCAGCCATACAACCCTATCTAAGCTGATGTCTGCTTGCTTATCTTCCTCTCTTTCTAGTATCCTTAATCTGCTTACAACCTGCCTACCTGCCAATAAATCAAGTCAGGAAAGGAAACAGCAGTTAATACAGAGCTTCCTGAAGAATATGTGCTCATTTAAAAAAATGAATTCTAAACTAAACATAACAAAAGACATTAGATTAGTAAAGCATCATTAATTGTATACGGTACCAATGAATTGTACCTCTGCACCATACTATGCAGGTATGTGGTAACAGGTGACTAAGACCAATCAATGTGAGTGGCAACATCATATTGCCACAGAAAGCACACCTATAGAAGCACATAAATGCGTTGGACGAAGTTCTGTGTGCAAGGAAGCCATAGTCAATAAAGAAACCATGACTAATAATGGGTGCAAAAATGTACGAGTGACCATTCTGACAGAACATTTGATTGTAACATTTATCAAAAATGTTCCCACCACATCCAATCACCAAGATCATATCTCCACAAAGAACTACATTCATATATCTGGCATTAATACAATGATGTAATCTACATGTGAATGCTGACATTAAATGAAAGACATGTTTATGAGAAAGCCCTCTTTATGCGCAGACTTACCTGCTGGTCTAACAGTAAAATATTTATCGTCTGAAACCACTGCTGCCACCATAGCCTCCACTACCCTGTCCATAGCCACCTGTTATTGTGTAAAAAAAAAAGTATTTAAAAAATGCTTTATGGTGTCTAGACTTGAATGTATACAAAGAACTTGCAAATGAAACAACAGTACTGGTGACGGACATAATTGATACAATCTCATCGGCATGTTCACATTCATGTCCCAATTTCTCTCTTCTTGTACATAGGAACTTACATGCTTCAACTATTGGAGACAAGCACTCACCCCCATATGGTCCTTGACCTCTAGCTGCATAGCTGCCACCACCCTTGACTGGTCCACCCCCAAAGTCTCCTCCATAGTTGGACCCAAAACCTCCACCAGCACCGCCACCTCCCCAACTGTTGTCTAAAAATGACACAAAAAGAAGTATTAACATGTATTAGTTGTAATAAATTTGAAATTAAAATAAAATCGATATACTGAGACTGGCATGAAACGAGATGGAAAGGAGTAGAGGATAACAACAATTCACTTATAGAATGAATAGCAGTAAATTTCCCCGTTTTACAATATGTGTATCAAATTTTGCACGAAACTTCCATGTTTTTAACAGCTTTGTTGGATGTTTTTTGTTTAAGATGACATTTACAAAAGTGTCTTCATCTGTGTATGAGAAATGAGTGATTCAGACTGGAAGCAAGACAAGGACCGCCGACCATCGCATAATTAATTTTGCTAGCGCTATTTTTAGTAAGGATTAACTGCACTGCTTTTTATCCTCAGTCTCTTGTCTCGAGCCGCCCGACCCCAGTGGCAAGACTAGGGGGCTACTACAATATGCAGGGGACTCTACATCAAGCACCCGTGAAAAAGGCAGCAGAGTTGAACCCACACCACCTGATCACGAGGCCGACGGCTGAACCACTTTGCCATGGAAAAGGTTTTGCGCCAGTATGTGTTATGATACGTCTTGATTCCTCTAGCAATCTGTCAAAATAGCATCGCCAGGTTATTGGTGCCTATTCTTCATGTTTGTTCTATCTTTCTTCCATTGATGTTGCTTCCCGCTTTTCTTCCTTGTGACACTAAACATTTGCCAGGGAAAAACACCAAGCACAACACATGACACTTACTGTAATCACCGTAGCCACCACCGGAACCTCCCCAGCTCTGACTGGCATAACCACCCCCAAATCCTCCGCCACCATAGCTTCCTCCTGGAGGTTAAGAAAGAAACGGCATCAGATACAAAAACTACAATTTGCAAGAAAAGGAGAAAAAAAACCATATATAAAGATACACACATTGGTGGTAATCATTAGGATGTCAATAACATGTCGATGATTAAAATGGAGTTATTGGAAATGTCACAGATGTGGTAGAAATAATAGTGTAGATAAGTTTCAACAAATGACAAAGAAACAACTAAGTTCTTATAGAGCTTTAACAAGTCAATCTTAGTTATCCATATATTTTTTAATGAAAAATAGTGATATGTTGTGATTATTTTTTTGAAGATCATTAACCTTTAGCACGCCCTGTAAATTTTCTTTTAAAACGGAATTAAATTACATTTATTTCTCGCTATGATTGTTGACTTTCAAAATTTGTAACTTTTCTGTTTGTCAATAAATATGATTTCTTGTTTGTAGAAACACAATTGAACAAAGAACTTGTGGGTGTTATTGTTGTGTGTTTGTTAGTTTCTGAGTTACAAACAGATGGAAGTTATTCAAATTTTGTAAAAAAAAAAAAAAAAAAAAAAAAAAAAAAAAAAAAGGCTCGACCACTAGGCCTAGTCGCTTCGATAGAAAACCATGGAAACTGTTCAAAAGCCATTTGTAATCGAACATACTATACTATAACTGGCAAAATTCCGTGTATATATGGGGGATGTATCCAGCAGTAAAAAAAATGGCTGTCGGGAGTGGCTTCATTAAAAAAATAATTTTTCCCCGCGCACCGTTTTTGTAGGCCAAGTTGGTCAGCTAGCACTTGACCGTAGTGCGCTAAAGGTTAACCTGAAACAAAAATAAGACATCTAATTCTCTCCGAGGACCTGTGACTCTTGAGTTGGTATTTGTCTGCAGACAGCGTATTAGGGAAACAGCTTAGTGCCAATGTGTATGTATTTATATAAATATAGAGATAAAGGATTTAAAATGCGAATTTTAAACTTGAAAACATTTGAAACTACCTACCAAATCCACCATTGGTAGAGAAGCTAGATCCACCAAAACTATCACCTCGGCCTCTCCCTCTGCCAGAAGAACCACCGGCCCTGATTGATCCTGTCAGAGAAAAATAAAAATTGTGCTGCATGCTGCTAAGATCTATACAGTATCCTTTGGTGTGACATCTTAACCTTTAGGGCCCTTGCCCTTATAAAAGTAAGGAAGTTCCCGCAGCCGCTAAATTATTTACGAGCGTCGCGTTTTTCTAGGTTGTTCCCTTTGACAATCTGTATTTTTTTGTTTGTTTGTTGTATAAATATGATTTTTGTGTGTGTAGAGACATATGTGAATAAAGAACTACTTGGTGTTATTGTTTTCGATGTGTGTGTGTTAGTGTATGAGATTCAAGAAGATGAATCTGAAAATTAAAAAATCCGCAACATTTCGATCTTGCCCCATTTCGCAGGGAATCGAGACCGTTGGAATGTGAAAATCGTCACAGAACGCAGATATGTTTTTCTTACAAGATCGTGAAATCTGCTATTTTCCCTTACAAATGTAGTTAATACTGCTAAATAAACAAATTAAACAGATCGAGCTCCCAAAAATATGCAGGAACAACTTACCTTTATCACCCGCAATAATTAGCAAGTCCCGAAAAACGCAAGCACGTCGTTTCACTGTACGTCCATTTTGATTATTTACAACGGCAATGACGGCATCCCTATATATAGATTCAAAATGGCGGTGCATCAACCGGTGTTAACACGCGGCAATGCCCTAGAATAACCTTTTGATGACGATCTGCAAATTTTCATATCGCGTGTCCGTTTAGGTGGACTGGGTATTTTTACTTGTCCACCTATGCGGACATTAGTGCCAGAAAGGTTAAATGTTCCATGCAATGAAATCATTCTTACACTCATTTTGTTTAAAATATTTCAAATAATGTAATTTTATTTTCTTGCAGATGTTACCTATCCCAATAAATTAATTTAAAAAACAACACAAAGAAACAGGGACTTAAAACTAACATGCATTTTGTGCCTTTGCAAGTAACAAAATCATGTGTAGCAAATTTAATTAAGATTGTACAAATGGCCAATATAGTCAAGTCGCATGTAACACCACACAATTGATAGTCACAAAAGCTTATACATTTGACAGCTAAATGCTGCATATCCTTTGTATAGTCCCCATTCAATCTGTAATCACTCATCTGTTTTGTCCACGGGTTTTTTAAAAGACTGACCATGTGAACTGTTGCACATTTGTAAATAGTAATTGAGAACAGAACACACAACAAATAGTACACACCATCCATCTGGTCTTTTGATACTGCTTTCTTTACTTCAACTTTTCTGGTGTTCAGTTCATGCCTCTTCAACACTGAAAATATATATATGAAATTTTTCCAAACAATGTATTTTTCAATGAATATCTTGGCTCACGCCTCTAATTGCTAATGCGGTATTCATGTATGTTTAAATTATTGACTTTCTCCCCACATGGTATTAAATTTTAAACTTTAAAGAACCGATAGTTTTTGGATCAAGTCAATTTATAAATAACAGGATTAAATGTAGATGGAAATCTGATTTAGACCCTGATTGACTTTATGTAAGACAATTAGACTTATCTTGCAGGCCGCGAAATGCCAGAGCTGTTGACCACAACTAAAAGCGGAAAATATGTTTACGCTCTGGATTTTTTTTTTAAAATGGTGGCGCCTACACGCTTGCGCAGTCAGCGTTGTAACTAAGGTTTAGTTAGGTGTACATTTGGGAAAGAGCAATTTGATGCACGGGGATGTTCAGATAGTAACCACTTATTGCGCATAATCGAGAGTATTGTCTCGCATTTTGTGATAGTGTGGATTCAAAATGTTTATGGCAATCGACTGAAGCAAGATCTGCAATCAGGTTTTTTAAAATGTGAAACAAATCCAACCAATTGAAATTCTTTGTCATATCTATGAGAGCACACAAAAAAACTTGTGCTGCCATAAGTGTCTAAATAATAGACAAATAAAAAGTACAATCATTGGGGAACAATGTGTTAAAAATAATTTAAAAATCTTTTTCAAAACCCAAACAATTTATTTTCTGAACATCCCTCGTAGAATCATTTACTATAAGTAAAATTTTGTCACTAAGGCCAAACAAATTATTTTATAGCCAAATGATCATGCATTTGGATTATTCATGTATATCCAATATACGTTTGATTCAATCTTGACAAGGACACATAATTCGAAAGGTATATGTAAAATTAATTTACAGATATGTCTGCAAAACACATGACAAATGATTTTATCTCTAATTTCCACCTCTACATTAATGATTGTTTTTCTATCATATTATCAGACAAATATTGAATTATCACTGATTTACTGCAGTTAAGTTTCAAGACATATGCTAATATGGGAATTTTTAAAACTCAAAAATGTTTAATCCACATAATCATAGACCCATTACAAGTGTACACACAATGAAAACCAGAAGAACCGTAAAAATGACAACCTGACATGATTTACAATGTGATGAGGACGACGACAACTTTATCGAAGGTACAGAAATACAAATTGGAAACCCTAGCTATCTTGCTACTCTAAAGCGAAGTCAAAAGATAGTGCCCAGTATTGCACCAAGGAAATGAAAGGAGCAACATAAAATAATGTAAATATATAGCTGAACAGTGATGACCTTAAAGACAGAAGAGATAATCAACATTTGAGGGACTGCAACACTTGATATAGAACCTAATTTTGATTACAGTATCAAATAAGCCTAAACATTTTCAAAGCTCAGATACCTAGATGGTAGAATTATTCTCCCATTTCATCTGAAAAATATTGAATCCTCATTGCTTTTGCAGCACAAGCTTCAACATAAACTAATATAAGAGTGTACAATGTTACTCACAAACTGCCCTGTCCACAGAATCATAGTCCTTATACGTGACAAAAGCAAACCCTCGAACCTTGCCCGTGCTCTTGTCTGTGACAATATCTATGTTATCTATGGCCCCAAACTGACCAAAGACTTCCTGCATCTGCTCCTCTGTTGTGTCATCTTTCAGACCTCCAACAAACATCTTTTTCACAGTTTGATGGTTACTTGCTCCAGCAGACTGAAATAAATGTTACAAAGGAAAGCAGTTACAACAAGATAGCTTTAGATAAATTTATGCACATTGATGTATAGCAGTAAATAAAATGGCAGCAGCCGTGCACATCAGCATCGCCTGCAAATGGGCTAGATTTGTGTAGTCTTGGCTAAGGGAATATAGATCATAGAGGAAAGGCAAACATGGTCCCAAAAATGTGTGATGAAATGGCCAAAAGAAGTTAACGTAACTTCTTTTTCAGGAATGACGACAGAAAGAAGAAACAAGAACAGCAATAGAATGATAATCTTATAATCAATATTGTAATTACATGAATCTTACAAATATAGGTTCAACACAACGACGACCACAAGTTTGGACCTAACACAACAACCATTACAAATGTGGCTCCAACGCATTTGTATGATTTTTAATAAAACAATGATCACTAATCTCCCTCGCAAGCACCTCAGTCAGATACATGGTTGCTTCGTATAAAAGTAATTAAATATATTTGACCATTTACTTTGTTTCTGTCCACTAGAGTCAACTTATGCTGTTGGGTATTCTTTTACTCCACAAATCAGTTTTACCATTGAGTCATATTCTTTATTTGATGGAGAATTTAACCCTTCACTGTGCATTTGTTCTGTGGTGCTACAGCATTTTTGTGATGTTCAAATAAATTACCAGAATCACATAGAAAATGTAAATAAGATGTCCATATTAAGTATTCATTTTCTGAAAGCATATTGTACAAGGAATATTTTGGTATGAATTTAGTTTGCTACGAAATCTGATTCGTCTTCATCACTGTCCATGTCCTCAAAAGCACACCTAATATAACTTTCATTCGTCAAAATAACTTTAAATAATGAAGGTCTAGATTTATTATGTAGCTCTGATGGACCTTTCCATAGTCAGACATGCGACAAGCAACATTTTTTTTTTTTACTCGATTCAGATGCAAAACAACCATGGAATGTTACAATCAGACAAGAGTTTGTAAGCTACAAACAAGAAGAAAATAACAATTTATAGTACTCTCCCATTTCCTAACAAAAAACAGAAATTCGATTGCAATTTTTGAGATGGCCTATATCAATGGCCATAGCACAAAAGGAAGAGGCTGTTTGTTATGACAGTTGGGAGAATTGTTCTTTGCGATCGCCCACAATGAGTAGTTTACTCTTTTGTGCGCCCTGATGTTAAGTGTGGGTTACAGTAGCCTTCCTCACACCCTGAGCGTGCTTATGAAGGAGGACAGAGGATCACGTTACCTCACCTCATTAGTCAGGCTACTATGAAAATAGCCCATTTCCAGGGAGGGCTACTAGGAAGCAGAGATGATGGTTTTGGCCAGTATGCTTTGTCTGACCCTGGCTAACATGTATGATCCGTATATTTTGCCTGACCAGACATTAGTCTTGCTCCCCGTTGGGAGAGTTAAACTATATAAACAGTTCTTACATCTCTCGGCATAGCACGTTTGGTTTCCACTTCTCTGTTGTCAATTTTGTGGGGTCTGTTATTCTGTGCCTCGTCAATCATGCAAGCATCTTTGTATGTGATGAAGCCAAAACCTCTAGATCTGCAGACACGAATAAAATTTATCTTAGATGAGCATTAAAAAGAATGCAATACATCTTAGATGTAAATATATCCATTCTACAATATAGTCAGAAGCAGGAGCTCCCAGTGTCAGGCAATTATTCCTTGGAATAATAAGTACTTTTAATTACACTACTTTTTCAAAGGGTCAGAAAATATTGGGATGGACAAGAAACACACAAACAATAAAAGATGTAGGCGGTTTTTGAGGAACTCGGCTTATCATCAAGGAAATTGCTCAAAGCAAGTGTTACAAAAAAAGGGGAAAAAAAAAAAAATTCAGAGTAAGAAATAATGTATATCATCTCATTGCATAAGAGCACTCAAACATGGAGGTAGAGAGGCTAACAATCATTTATTTACCTCTTGGTGTTGGGATCTCTCATGACAACACAGTCAACTATTTCTCCCCACGGTTCAAAGTGAGTTCTCAGACTGGTCTCGTCTGTTTCATAGCTAAGACCGCCCACAAATAGCTTCCTGAATTGTTCTGAGCTTGGGTCAGCTTCATCATCACCGTACCTGCCTCCACCACCTCTACCACCTCCGCGGCCCCTGCCACCTCCACCAAAACGGCCGCCGCCGCCACCTCCTCCATAACCTCCTCCTCCTCCGCCTCCGTAACCACCACCACCACCTTGATACTGAAAGAAAAAAAGTAAAAGCAATGTGCAATCAATTTAAATATGAGCTTGTTTTGTTGAGGCTGTCAGAATATACAAGCAATTGAAAAATAGGCGCATGTTTGCAATCGAGTTTATGATTCAGGATAAAAGCGACAAGTGCCTTATAGAGGACAATGAAGTTCTGGCACTATGGACATTAATGTCCCGAGTTATACAACAATGAGGGAAACAATTCGCCCAACACCAACGATGGAGGATAGCCAACTGATAATGAAGGAGGTCGCTGCAAAAGCGAAGGAGACAAGAAGGCGGCCGATATGGACAATATACCAGCAGAGCTCTCCTTAAGGCAGGTGGGGAAGTAGTGATGGAAGGTCTGACAAGACATGCAACAAAATATGGGTGACGGGGAAACTGGGCAGACTTATGGACAAAATCAAGCGTCTGGAAACCTTGGTCATGGCTTAGATTAATCCCTGGCAGAGAACATCATTGCTTAGGAGCTGGCAGGGTTCAAACAGGGAATAAGCACTACCAAACATATCTTTAATTTAAGACTGCTAAACAAGAAATATCTGGAACAGAAGCAAAAACTATCATCTGTTGTTATTTCAAGAAGGCGCCTGATAGGGTATTGCTGGGCTTGGCTTCGTTCGTTTTCAATCTCCCACTACCAAACCCTGAAAGGGCTTAAGTAGCCGAATGTTGTCCAAAGAACGGAATGCGTTGTATTTTACAGATTGACTACGATATTTGTACCTTTTGGTCCAACACATCCAACTTCAGCAAGTACCGGGTTAGCATTCCCTCTTCGATCCCTTCTTAGCCAGTCTGCCCAGCTGCACCATGTCAATGACATTGTCATCCAGGATCGCTGCATGTAGTTGTAGAAGGGTCTTGGCAGCTCTGGTTCGCTGGCCCTGACTCTAGCAGTCAGTTATGGGTCGCTGACCGGTGCAGCTCAGCATCTTGGTCCGCGATGGGATATATGGCACAAAGCACTGTAAGCATCCACGAGGAGGTATAAAATCCAACGGAAATACACAGGTCCATGAACATCTATTTGACAAGGTGCCCTCCGCAGTTTTTGTGAACGATGACTGGTTTCGCACATCGGTCGGTGTGAGACGGCTGAACACTCTCCCTAACACTGTTTAATATACTCCTTGAGGGAATGAGTTAACAACTTGGAGATCACGATTCTGTCAAGATGGAGGGGGCCGAACGATTACCAACTTTCGTTTTGTAAATGACCTCAACGGATTAGCAGCACATAACTCCAGGAATGGAGTCAGAATGCTAGATGAAACAGCTAGACCACACTATGTTTGGGATTGACGCTGGAAAGACAAAATTAATGACCAACGAGAGCTTCAGTCTGGTAAAAGCTAATACAAATGGCTAGGAAGTGGTTGACCTCTTAAATACCTGGGTTCCATTATCAGTGATGAAGGATCAAAATGTGAAGTGTTGGCCAGAATAACAGAGCTTGCACAGCCTAAAATCTGGCAAGATAAACAGTTAACAATATGCATGAAGATCAGATTATTGCGTTCATTGGTCCTGTCAATATTCCTCTATCATACTCTATGAATTGAGACATGAAGAATTACAGCTGACCTGTAGCAGAAGACATACCTTGCTTGGTCAGATGAGATGTTTCCGAAGACTACTAAACGTCACATTCAAAGACCAAGTCACAACTACTAATACAAGAAATAATTACAACAGCAATAGGGCAGAGTGCTCTGCTGGGGTCTTGGTGTACAAGGGCAAAAATAGCACCACTGCCTCACAGTGTGGACAGAGAGCATGTAGTAAGAGGTGACTGTGTGACACTGACATGGCTAGGTGGTTTGTTTTTTTACCAGCATAGGTGGCACCTTAACAGCCTTGTTCTACTTTGCTCTACTATTTGAGCCTATTGTTAAGATTAACTCGCACCTCAGTTTACCATCCAACGCAGCGAAGTATTAAGCTGCTCAGTCAAGCCTAACACGCTAGGTAGCCTGCTAGGAAATCCTCCTCCCAGCTATATCAAGCTCATAACAAGTAGTACCTACACAGGGACATCTACCCCTGTAGAAGTACAAGTCGACTAAGAAGAATAGGGCCTTCCGAAAACCTCTTGGCAAACTGTCAAGAGAAGGAAACTCGCTTGGTACGGGCACATAGTCTATCGAGATCAAACGGTCTTGCAAATACTACTCTCATTCTGCACAGAAAGGTGCAAGGCGAACCGTCGCAGAGGTCGACCAAAAAAAATAAATATGGGAGGACAACATAAAATGAAAAGACTATTTTCCAGTATTCTACGGTAGTCGTACTAGTAGTGACATTGAACATTGATATATAATTGAATTACATTTTTTAAAAGACCATTAACTGATGTAATTGTAAAGCTATAGTGTTACTTGACAGAACGAAATGGTTTTTGGTAATGGCGGATGACGGCATAAATACTACACAACGTCAACTACAAAACAAAAATGGCGGACTTCAGTAACTTTAAAGTTAAAAGTGGAGGGAAGTAACGCTTAACGTAAAACATGTATCATTCTACTACTCCATACTAGCTCATTCTACAACTTCCTACTAGTAACATTTTAGTTCCATATAGATTATCATTATGTGTGTCCACTGTACCTCTACAAACATTTTACTTCTAGTTCAGACAACATGTGCCATAGAGTTGATAAAGTATCATAAAGAACTGCAATATGGCGAACGAACCCAGACGGACTTGTAGATAGCAATAATCTGACATGCAGTAAATCCAACTGTTTTATAACTGATTAAAAACGATGAACCATGTTATTCTTAAAATAAATAAAATATTAAAAACACAGACAACAAAACTTACCGGCATCGTGTCAAAAATGTGAGGTTAGGCTGAAAGCTAATAGAAATCCAACGCTTGCCGCCGGCTTGTCCCACGCGAAGATTTCGAAACGAGGCTAGTTACTGTTTAACGAGGCCGTTGATCACTGGGAACGAGGCTGATCACTGGGAACGAGGCAGCTGGTCAATGGGAACGAGGCTGATCACTGGGAACGAGACTCAGTGTCGATGTGCAAATGTTATAGCAATTTGCGTGACTTTAAAATATTTGTTTATTAATGAATCTTTGATCACATTTATTTTTGGTACTTACCCTAAATCTGTTGTGAAAATATCACAGTCAAGCTATAAACTACGACACAACGCATTTCGTTCTCTGGACTACATTCTACTACCCTAAAATCCTTTCATGGCTTGGTAGTGGGAGTTTGAGAACGAACAAAACCAAGCCAAATTCTGTAATTACCACAGTAATTAAAATTGTGGTTTTTGGTTGTCCAAATATGGCAATCTGAATGCCAAGAAATTTCCTTCTACTCCTTTTTTTGGTCCTACGTTCTTCCAGAAGATGGGTCGCAAAACTGAATACAACCATCTGTTCTACACATCTTTATATAAGTTTGTACTTATTTATAATTAATCAAATAAAATTATATTGACTTGTTCCGCTTTTAACCCGAAATGGAATGTCCTGCTACAATCATCAGCTGTCAAATACGTATGACGGTAACTCTGTTTGGGGTGAATTAAGACGCTAGTACATTATTTTTTCCCAGACTTCGTTGTATCTCTTGTCTATTTATTCGTTGTCTAAGAATTCTTCGCAAGCATCTCATTTCCATTGCGCAAGTTTTACGTTCTCATCATCATCATGTAGCATGTCCTTTTTAAAGAACGTCGCTCCCATCACAGTCTGTCTGAAAGAAACTCTTTCCCTTGCCAAAACTCCAGCCTCCGCCACAGTCATACTCAGGCATTCCTGGATATCTTGGTGCCATCTTCTTGGTCTACTTCTTCCTCTTTTGTCTGGCACCATACCTTACATCACTGTTCTCTCGAAACCGTTGTGTCTCTTGATGTGACCAACGTATTTGCATTTTCTAGCCCAAATGGAATTGATAAACCAGTTCTCCTCTATGCTCAACTCTTGCCGAATGTCTACATTTGTCTTTTTCTCTGTCCAGGGTATTCTGAGGATCTTTCTGTACTAGAAAGTGCCACAGGAAAAACATAGGCTCTCAAGATTTTTACTTTTATCATTTTGTTGGTGCTCTTCCATAATTTCTTCAGGCTGTTCAGTCTCTGCATTGCCATGGCTAGTCTTCTGATTTCTTTCGAGCAGTCGCCATTTTTGTCAATTCTGGAGGCCAGATATTCCAAATGTGTGACCTGATCTATTTTCCTCACCACCCACTGTAAATTTATGCTGACATTGTGTTTTGTCGGTGGTCATTATCTTTGTTTTATTTATGTTTATGAACAGATTTTGATCTTTACTGTGTCCATTTACGGCTGAAATTAGCTGCTCTAGCCCTTCTGCACTTCTTGATAGTATCACTCTGTCATCTGCGTATCGTAACTCTGGAATCTCGTACCCACCAATCGTAAATAGGTCGAAACTTTCAATGTTCTCGTCTTCTCGAACATTGTTCATTATACATTCCGCTTATATGTTGTACAGATAAGGTGAGAGGATACATCCCTGTCGGATACCCCTTTTGTACTGCAAACCAATCTGATGTTTGCCCAGATAATCGGACAGCGGCTTGTTGATCTTGGTATACTGTTTCAATGAGATGAATAATATGCAAAGGAAACCCCATTTCCTTCATGATTCTCAACAGATTTTGATGTTTTACCGTATCATTCTAGTGCAGCCAAATTTCACATTCACTGCACTAGGACGTATCTCTTTACACTTACATTAATTTTAATTACTAAAAATGACGTCATCAATGTGTGTTGCAGTCATGGTTGCAGTTACTGTGGTCATCATCATCTATCATGAAATCATCGCCATTTTCTGGCTTTTGACGAAGGTAATATTTAATAATAGTTGTCCATCGAAAGCGAAGATTGTCACTACTAACCCGGTACTCAAAAAATGCTTGCTGAAGTCGGATGTGTTGGACCAAAAGGTGCAAATATCGCAGTCAAGCTGTAAACTACGACACAACGCATTCCGTTCTCTGGACTAGATTCTGCTACATAAGCCCTTTCAGAGTTTGGTAGTGGGAGATTGAGAATGAACGAAGCCAAGCCAAGCTACTTTTAACCACAGAGTACTGGATGACATTCGTGTATTGTACGTAAACAGTGATGGTGTTGTACACAAAATGCCTGAATGACATATTGTTTCCAGTGCTGAGTAGTGTACGACGGGGTGTGTTCTTTCTCCACTTGTATTCATAATTTACATAGATAAAATCACGCAGTTGGCTAACACCAATGAGGAGTAAAAAAATTAGCTGTATTGCTGATGATCAGATCATCTTTTACCAAAATGGAGAAGACCTACAACTAACTTAACTTAACGTCTTTATACTGGTTTAGAAGACTCTGCAGTCTGTATACAACCATTTACATTTCATTCCTCTAAAAGATATGCGCACCCAATCTATTCGTAAATGCATTAATTGTCACTGCCCCCAGTACTTCACATGGAAATGCATTCTAAGCATTCATCACTCTCCGACTAAAAAAATATTTCTTTACTTAATTAATATGACCTATTGTTCTTGTAGGTGGTTGTATTTTGAAGAAAAAAAAATTGTTATAGTCTAATTTATCCGTTCCTTTGATTATCTTATAAACATGTATTAAGTCGCATCTAATTTTTCTCTTTTCTAGACACTGTAGGCCAGTTGTTCTGAATCTTTCATCATATCTGTAATCGCATTATTAGCTTTGTCGCTCTTTTTTTGTATCATTTCCAGCATGTTTATATCCCCTCTATGATAAGAACTCCACACCTGTACACAGTACTCCAATCTAGGTCTAACTAATGCTTTATACAGTTTGACTATCATTTCATTGCTCCTATATTTGTTTGTATCATACTAACATTGTATTTGCCTTTTTCACTGCTACCTGGACTTGCTCACTCACCTTACCTGTATGATCTATTATAACTCCTAGGTCGTTTTATTTTACTTTTCTATCTTTCTAATATTGTTCTCGCCCATTCTGTAATTATTTTCCATATTGGGTCTACCAATGTGGATGACAGTACATTTATTTACATTAGACTCCATGTGCCAGCTTACAAATCATTCTCAAATTTTATCTAAATCCAACTTCACTATATCCACTTCTGCTTTCGATGAGACTATTGCATAGTTTTGTGTCATCGGCGAATTTTGCAATCATGAATCCTATATCAATGTCCAAATCGTTTATTTATATATCAAAAACAAAATTGGTCCCAAAACCAAGCCCTGTATAACTCTACTTTTTACTCCACTCCACTGGCTCCCCTTTATCTATAATTTTAGTAACCTCCTCCGTGAATTCTAATAGATTTGTTAAGTACAATCTCCATCTAGTAAACCCATGCTTACTATTTCTAATTTGATTAGACTTGTCTAAATGCATTACAATGTTTTCTCACCAGTCTATAATTTGCTGGATCTGATTTTTTGCCATTTTTTTAAATAAGGGGATCACTTCTGCATCTTTCCAATTCCGTAGAACAATCCCTTTTGAAAGTGACTGAGAACATAATATAGCCAATGGTTTTGCTAGTTGGTCTCTAATTTCAAACAGCAATTTTGGATGAATACCATCTTGACCTGGACATTTATCCACTTTCAACCCCTCCAATTTTTTTAAAAACAATTTCCTCTGTAATACAGATTGATACTCCCGCTGTATCTATGAAAAATATCTATAGGCTCTGGGATCTTGGAGCAGTCCTTTTTTGTGTAGACTGTGCCAAAGTACTGATTGAGTAGATTAGCTGCCTCCCTATTCTCACTTATTATTTTCCCGGTACTGTCTATGAGAGGGCCTACTTTGTCTTTCGTTCTTTGTTTATTTCTAACATAAGAGAAGAAGCTTTTACTATCAGTTTTGATCCTCTGAGCAAGTTTCTTTTCGAATTCTATTTTTGCTGTTTTATTCACTTTCTGAGATATGTTCTGCTTGTCAAAATATTTAAAATATGTTTCTTTTGATTTTCCTGCCTCTATATATTTTTTCCATGCTTTATTTTTAGCACTTCTACATTTCACTACACATCTAGTTATCCAATTTTTACGCTTGGTGTTTACCTCCCTACATGGAACACATTCCTCTTTTAGCTTTTCTAGAACTGTTTTAAAACTCTCCCACTCTTATTCCACATCTGTTCCTCCGACAATATCTTTCCAGATTATGTGGTTCGCTGCCTCTTTCATCTTCTTAACATCTGCCTTAGAGTAGTCGTATGTTCGCATGTTTATGTTTATTTCTTTCCCTGCTATAAGATCCCAACGGCAGATTTGATGGTCACTTGAGCAAAACAGTTCCCCAACAGTAACGTTTACAATCATATTTTCCTCTGTAGTAAAAATGGTGCAATGTTGTGTTTGCGCTCGGCATCGCAGCCTAGCGATGTCGGCTAGCTCTTCTTCTGAGGAGCGAAAAATGAAAAGAGTAGTCTGCCGTTAAAGTGAACACACAAGTCAACCTCACCTCCAAATGGTGCACACTGGAAAAATTATGGCCGCGAGGCTGTAGGCAAACGAGGCAATGGCTCACCTGGGAAGATGGGCTTCTCCAGGTCAGATGCTGATGTTAGCCCGCACCGGCTTGGAGAGCAGATGGGGTCCGCCAATAGACAACCGCCCAAGATTCACCAACGAAGACACACTCACAATCAACCATACCGGCTCGGTCGCTGTCCGGGTTAACAATGACCCGGCCTGCACCAGGTCGGAGGTGATGTGTGCTACTATAAAGCCGAGGAAGGACAAGCTCATAATAAGAACATGGAATGTCAAAACACTGAACCCATGTGGTAAAATCAATGAGTTAACACACAAGATGAAGAACTACCGGTGGAACATCCTTGGTATATGCGAGGCTCGATGGAAAAACTTTGGTGAGATTACCAAGGAGGAGGGCCACACGTTCTACTTCAGCGGCAGGGAGGACAAACATTTACATGGAGTTGGGATACTGGTATATAAAGACACAGCCAGATGCATATTAGGTTGTCGTCCAATATCTAGACATTTTATCATCTTACGGCTAAAGGCACCACCGTTTAATATTACGATAAAACAGTGCTACGCACCCACTGCAGACAATGAAGATTGTGAGATAGGGGCATTCTATGATCAACTTCAGTCAGATAACCGAATCGCCAAAAAAGGACATATTGGTAGTCCAGGTGGATTGGAACGCAAAAATGTGAGAAAATGCAGTCCATGAATGGAAGGGAACATGTGGCCCACACGGAAACCGTATGACCGGGGCCACAGACTCCTAGAATTTGCACGATGCAATAAGCTGTTGGTAGCAAACACGTTCGGGTTTAACAATCCGCCTAGACGCTGAACAAGGCATAACCAAAACAATGAAGTGCACAGTCAAATTGACTATATACTGGTCCAGAGGAGGTTTAGATCTAGCATCAACACCGACAAAACGAAAAGTTTTCCCGGAGCGGATATAGGAAGCGACAACGATCTTCTTATGATGACTATGCGTCTGTGATTGAAGGGAGTCGCAAAGAAAGAAGTGACTAGACTAAAGTTTGACCTGGACAAAATAAAAGACCCAACAATCATCGAAGTGTTTCAATCAAGGGTAGGAGGAAGATTTGCTCCACTATTGGCTCTCAGAGAGGGACTGTATACCGATCCAGTAACAGTATTTTAACTCAGCACTCATAGCTACGGTAACAGAGATCCTAGGGTGTCATCAAACAAAAAATAAGCCATGGGTGACCAGAGAAATTCTAGACCTTTGTGATAGAAGATCATTGAAAAACCAAAAACATCCACTTGATGAAAACAGCAGATACAAAGAGGTCAAGAAAGCGATACAATAATAGATGAGTGTGGCGAAAGGAGCGTGGATTGGGGAACAATGTACAAACATCGAAGAGAGATTAGACAGACATGACGCTAAAGGAGCATACAAGGTGGTCAAAGAACTGTTAACACCAAGACAAGGCAGGAACTTTATGATCCAGGATACAAGCGGCAAGTGCATTATTGAGGACAATGACGTACTAGCACGATGGACAGAGTACTGTTCCAAGTTATACAACTATGAGGGACGGAACAAGCCTTCGGAAACAATCTCACCAACAACTATAGGGGATAACCAACTAATAACGAAGGACGAGGTAACTGCAGCGGTAAAGACATTCAAAAGAGGGAAGGACAATATACCAGCAGAGCTCTTACAGGCAGGTGGGAAGGTAGTGGTGGAAGGCCTTACACATATCTGCAACAAAATGTGGGCGACAGGAAACTGGCCGGACTTATGGACAAAATCAATGGTTATACCGTTATATAAGTCTGGAAACCTAAATCTGTGCCACAATTACAGAACAATAAGCCTCATCAGCCACCCTAGCAAGGTCATGCTTCGACCCATTGAAACCCCTAAACAAAGAACATTATTGCTGAGGAGTTCTGACAGGGAAGAAGCACTACAGAACAGATATTTAATTTAAGGCTGCTAAGCGAGAAATATCTTGAACAGCAGCAAAAAACTGTATCATGTGTTTGTTGATTTTAAGAAGGCGTTTGATAGGGTATGGCATAAAGTGCTATGGGCAACCATGAGGATGTATAAAATCAACGGAAATATAATAAAGGTCCTTGAACACCTGTATGACAAGGCGTCCAGCACAGTTCTTGTGAATGGGAGGCGAGGGGACTTGTTTCGCACATCAGTTGGTTGGTGTGAGACAGGGTTGTACACTCTCCAACTCTTCAATATATTCCTTGAGGGAATTATGAGTGAGGCACTTGAAGGTCACGTTGGTAAGGTTCCTCTTTTTGACTTGATGGACATCTATATCTTCTTCTTCTTCTGCGTTCGTTCTCAATCTCCCGCTATCAAGCCCTGAACAGGGCTTTGCAAGTAGCAGGATGTAGTCAGAAGAACGGAATGCAACGTGTCGCTAATTTACAGCTTGACTGCGATATTTGCACCTTTCGATCAGACACATCCGTCTTCGGCAGCACATCAATAGCATACTCCAATCACTGTTTTTTTACCCCCCACTTTCTATTTCTCCCTTTACACTTTCATTGTTGTTACCACATGATAAATCATCTTAGTTCGTTATATTTAAATTAGCTGAATTTGTACAGTATAATAAAACACCACATCCCTTAGCCTTGTCTCCAACTACCCTATCTTTCCTGAACATTGTATATCTGGGATCAAGACACTGAGCAGCGCATGAGCCGCAGTAGTCAGCGACCCTTAGCTGACTGCTAGCGTCAGGGCCAGCGAACCGGAGCTGGCAAGACCCTTCTACATGGTGATCCTGGATAACAGGCTGCAGCAGGGCAGACTAGCTAAGGAGAAGGGACCGAAGAGGGAATGCTAACCCAGTACTAAAAAAATGCTTGCTGAAGTCAGATGTGTTGGACCGAAAGGTGCAAATATCGCAGTCAAGCTGTAAACTATGACACAATGCATTCCGTTCTCTGGACTACATTCTGCTACTTAAGCCCTTTCAGGGAGATTGAGAACGAACACAGAAGGAGAAGAAGTATATCCCTCTATTTCAAGTTCACTATCTGCAATGTCCTCATTTGTCCTTGATTCTGTTAACCCTATTATATCTGGTTTTTCTTCTTCTACATACAGTTCCAATTCTTCTCTTTTATTTACAATGCTTCTCACATTTGCATAAAACATTTTAGTTTGTAATTTGGTTTGTTTCCAATCTTTGCTTTTGCTTTATCATTTTTGCTTTTCCGCTACTTATTTCACACTTTCCTGACCCCAACTCTCCCCTTTGACTGCATCCTCTTTAGCACCCTATTGTAGGCCTCCACAACTTCCTGTGACAATGCATTCAAAGCATTCACCACTCTCTGACTAACAAAATATTTGCTAATATCTAGTCTGGGTCTTTCTTTAGCTAATTTTAAACCTATCTCAAATTAGTTTGTAACGAATATGACATGAAGATCAGCGCAGACAAGACAGAGACTATGATGATATCATGTGAACACGTCTAGAAAAGTTTTCACAGCAGTGACACAAGTATCAACCAAAAAAAAAAAAAAAGAGTTCCAATACCTAGGTTCACTGATGACAACAGAATGGACAGAGAGATAGCACTTATAATTCAGAAGGCGAACAATATCCACTATAAAATTGCACCGATTCTGAATCACCCTAGAGTGCTTCTTTCAACGTCGAGGAGGCTGATAAATGCACTGCTTATCCCTACATTGTGTTATCAATGTCAACCTTGGTCCTTACTAGAAACACAACAGGGTAAGATCTGGAGCTGTGAGATGCACTGTCTGAGAAGTGCAGTCAGAAAGACAATCCATGACCGAATCCATTTAGTTAGAAGGCATTATTCTTGCAGCGAGAGCATAACATATGCCGGTCTCTGGCCCACGTACAACGGGCCAAAGGTTACACCTAACGACAGCACAAGCCTCACACCTGACGATAATAAGACACCAGCGCATCCCGTCTCTCTGCGATGTCTCTAGCCAATGGAAGTAGAACATAAATATGGAAAAAATCATGTTCAATGCAGTATTTGTCCAAAATTACCGTTTGAAATTAGAAACCTGTTAAAACAACCATGGCTACATTTTATTCTCAGTCCTTGAGAAGGAGGATGTTCCAAGGGATTCGAAAGATGAATGTGTCATCCCCTTATTAAAAAAAGGTCAAGAAATCAGATCCAGGCAATAACAGACCAGTGAGTTTGACGAGCATACTTTGCAAAATTATATAATAAATGATCAAAGACAGCATAGTTATGCACGTGGACAATGTCCTATCAGGAAGTGTCAGCATGGATTTACTTTAAGGAAAAGTTGGATTAAAAAAGGAGAAATAGAAGTTCACGTAAACGAATGACTGTCACGAACATTTAATAAAAGCTTGTAAAAAGAATGCAGTGTTTGTTGTTTGAATTTGATGTGACTCATTTGCACGATTCATAATAAAGATCATCAGCATAATGTAACATGTCCTTTGCAGATAGTCGCCTACATGACAGCCCTGCTGAAAGAAACTCTAGATCTCTTGCCAAATCGTCAGTCTGCTCAAGTATCATGCCCATGCATTTCTTGACATCTTGCTATCATTGCCTTTTTGGCCTGCCTCTTTCGTCCGGCACCATACCTTCCATTATCGTTCTCTGAAGACCGTTGTGTCCTTTTATGTGGCCAAAGTATTTCAATTTTCTGATCAGTATGGAACTTATGAACCAGTTCTTTTCTATGCCCACTCTTGTCAAATGTCTGCATTCTTCTTTTTTCTGGTCAATGGTATTCTGAGGACCTTTCTATAACATTTCGACTTGAAGGACTCGATTCTCTTCCTTAGGCTTGGGTCCATGTTTCGCAGCCGTATGCTGCCACTGGAAAAACACATGCTCTCAAATTTTAACTTTTGTTGGTATTCTGCCATAGTTTCCTCAGGTGGTGTAGCCTCTACATTGCCAGTCTAATTTTATTTAAGCAGTCGCTATTGTTGGATAATAAATATACATTCACAATATCATCTGTCTTGGTCAGTATGTTTCACCAGACCACGACGCAGTGATGGTGTCTTGGTCAGTATGTTTCACTGGACCCTGACATAGTGTCTTGGTCAGTATGTTTCACCAGACTGCGTGGTGGCTGTCTTGGTCGGTATGTTTCACCAGGCCCTAACGTTGTGGTTGTGTCTTGGTTTGTATGTTTCACCAGACCCTGCATGGTAGTTGTGTCTTGGTCAGTATGTTTCACCAGACCCTGCATAGTAGTTGTGTCTTGGTCAGTATGTTTCACCAGACCCTGACATAGTGTCTTGGTCAGTATGTTTCACCAGACCCTAACATAGTGATTGTGTCTTGGTCGGTATGTTTCACTGGACCCTAAAATGGGGTCATGATAATTATGTTGCCTAGACACCGACGTAATTTTTAACTGCATTCACATTCAATAAAAATAATACACTCATCTCTCAATGTGCGTGAGAGTGCAGTAAGACACCGAGCGAAAATAGAATTAGTATAAATAGAGCCGATGATGTCATCATACAATATGGAGTAGCTCTAAGGCTTTAATGTATGCACTTTTAAATAAGTATTGCCTAGGTACCTGGTACTGCAAATCATCATCATCAGTAAATGTTTCGCTCCAATGTCAAACACTGCATCCGGCCACTGTAAATGTAAGCCTGCTTCCACCATTTCGCTCCAGTGTAATGCATACATTTGAACTGCAGCTGGTCTAAATGCAGTGGCTGATTTTAATGGCAATTATTTTTACATAATAAGGTTGCGGTTCAAATTCATTTAAAAAAAAAAAGATTTTGGAAATGGAAACGGCACTAAATATTGACATTGCCAGAAGTCGCAATGAAGCTACTCATCCTACTAAAACCAGAAAGCTATGGGTAGAGATGAAACCAGTAAACCAACCATAGATTGTAATTCATCAAGGAGAAGTAATACTGCTGCCTTGAGGAATAACTGATGACAATTAAATCAGACATCAACAAACTGCAATGCAGGGAACAGAGCATAATCTTCCAACTTAGGACAAAACACACCGGATTTAACAAATAAATAAACAAGTTAGACCCTGCACAAGAACCTAACTGCTCCTAACCAGATGAGTCAGTACAACATGTGCTGCTCGCTCGCTCAGAACTTGCCATAGGGGGAGTCAAGTTTTTGTCGGGCACCTCAACAATTACTAACGGCTTCACCCGGCAGCTATGAAACACCAGAACATTTTCCAACTTGGCATTGGCTGTGAAAGAGCGAACTGCTTGGTAGACCTAGTTAGTTCAACTTGGCATTGAATGTGAAAGAGCGAACTGGTTGGTAGACCTAGTTAATTCAACTTGGCATTGAATGTGAAAGAGCGAACTGCTTGGTTGGTAGACCTAGTTAATTCAACTTGGCATTGACTGTGAAAGAGCGAACTGCTTGGTAGACCTAGTTAATTCAACTTGGCATTGACTGTGAAAGAGCGAACTGCTTGGTAGACCTAGTTAATTCAACTTGGCATTGAATGTGAAAGAGCAAACTGCTTGGTAGATCTAGTTAATTCAGCTTGGCATCGACTATTATAGGGCGAACTGCTTGGTAGACCTAGTTAATCAATTCAACCTAGCATTTACTGAAAGAGCGAACTGCTTGGTAGACCTAGTTAATTCAACTTGGCATTGAATGTGAAAGAGCGAACTGCTTGGTAGACCTAGTTAATTCAGCTTGGCATTGACTATGATAGAGCGAACTGCTTGGTAGACCTAGTTAATCAATTCAACCTGGCATTGACTGTGAAAGAGCGAACTGCTTGGTAGACCTAGTTAATTCAACTTGGCATTGACTGTAAAAGAGCAAACTGCTTGGTAGATCTAGTTAATTCAGCTTGGCATCGACTATGATAGGGCGAACTGCTTGGTAGACCTAGTTAATTCAACTTGGCATTGAATGTGAAAGAGCGAACTGCTTGGTAGACCTAGTTAATTCAGCTTGGCATTGACTATGATAGAGCGAACTGCTTGGTAGACCTAGTTAATCAATTCAACCTGGCATTGACTGAAAGAGCGAACTGCTTGGTAGACCTAGTTAATTCAACTTGGCATTGAATGTGAAAGAGCGAACTGCTTGGTTGGTAGACCTAGTTAATTCAACTTGGCATTGACTGTGAAAGAGCGAACTGCTTGGTAGACCTAGTTAATTCAACTTGGCATTGACTGTGAAAGAGCGAACTGCTTGGTAGACCTAGTTAATTCAACTTCGCATTGAATGTGAAAGAGTGAACTGCTTGGTTGGTAGACCTAGTTAATTCAACTTGGCATTGACTGTGAAAGAGCGAACTGCTTGGTAGACCTAGTTAATTCAACTTGGCATTGACTGTGAAAGAGCGAACTGCTTGGTAGACCTAGTTAATTCAACTTGGCATTGACTGTGAAAGAGCGAACTGCTTGGTAGACCTAGTTAATTCAACTTGGCATTGACTGTAAAAGAGCAAACTGCTTGGTAGATCTAGTTAATTCAGCTTGGCATCGACTATGATAGGGCGAACTGCTTGGTAGACCTAGTTAATCAATTCAACCTAGCATTGACTGAAAGAGCGAACTGCTTGGTAGACCTAGTTAATTCAACTTGGCATTGAATGTGAAAGAGCAAACTGCTTGGTAGACCTAGTTAATTCAGCTTGGCATTGACTATGATAGAGCGAACTGCTTGGTAGACCTAGTTAATCAATTCAACCTGGCATTGACTGTGAAAGAGCGAACTGCTTGGTAGACCTAGTTAATTCAACTTGGCATTGACTGTGAAAGAGCGAACTGCTTGGTAGATCTAGTTAATTCAGCTTGGCATTGACTATGATAGAGCGAACTGCTTGGTAGATCTGGTTAATTAATTCAACTTGGCATTGGTAGCACAGCTCACAAGCCGAAGATGCTCGGTTCGATACCCATCACAGTACCGGCCGTTACCCCAGGGACGCAAACCCTTAGAAAATGCAGGAGGAAGCAGACCCTTACATAAAATGCACGCTGAAGTCGGATGCACTGGGCCGACAGGCGCAAAATAAAAACCACAGTGCAACGCACACCGCCATGGGGATTAGAGAAAATAAGGCCAACGCAAAAAAAAACTTGGCATTGACTGTGAAAGAGTGAACTGCTTGGTAAACCTAGTTAATTCAACTTGACATGGACTGTGAACTGCTTGGTAGACCTAATTAATTCAACTTGGCATTGACTGTGAAAGAGCGTACTGCTTGGTAGACCTAATTAATTCAACTTGGCATTGACTGTGACAGAGTGAACAGCAGCTAGATAGGCCTAGTTGATCGGCAACAATCAAGGCTTCACATAGTTAAACCAAATAACAAGAAAGTAGGAAAGTTAAAGGCTCATATACAGAAGTTTAACTTTCAAATGTGGAACAATGTATCGTGTCATCCATTAGAGCGTATGTTCAAGAAGAAATTGGATCATGTAACGCAACGTAACCTAAAGCATTACTGACGTAGAGGTGTGAGGTGTTAGCGGTCTCACATTTCAAAGGCTCGGCTATATGAGGGCGGTAGCCATCTCCTCTCCCTCGCCGCTTTTACTTCCTGGACTGAACCGGTGCCTATTTAAGAACGGGTTGACCCAGGAGCCGTTGTGGTCTGAAAAATCATTTTCGGCTCAGCTGGGGAATGAACCCAGGACTACTCAGATGCAAAGCCAGCTCGCTAACCACTGCGCTATGCGGCTCCCGATCATGTGACTAAGAATATTTAACGATCTTCTTCATTCATTCTTAATCTCTTGCTACCATGCTCTGAAAAGTGCTTTGCAAGTAGCAGGATGTAGTCTGGAGAACGGATTGCGTTGTGTCACTAGTTAACAGATTGGCTGCGATATTTGCACCTTTCGGTTCGACACATCCATCTTCAGCAGCGTTGTATCGTGGTTTACAGCTTGACTGTGATAGTTTCACCTTTCAATCCAACACATCTGACTTCAGCAGGCATTTGTAGTACAGGGTTAGCCTTCCCTCTTTGATCCATTCTCCCTAGCCAGTGTATTCCATTGCAGCATGTTATCCAGAATCACCGTGTGGTGATGTAGAAGGGTTTTGAAATCTCTGGTTCGGGACCAAGATGCTGAGCAGCGCATGAGCTGGAGTGGTCAGCGACTCATAGCTGATTGCTAGCGACCCAAAGCTGCCAAGACCCTTCTACACCTCCACGTGGTGATCCTGGATAACAGGCTGCAGCAGGGTAGACTGGCTAAGGAGAAGGGATCGAAGAGGGAATGCTAACCCGGTACTCAAAAAATGCTTACTGAAGTCGGAGTGTTGGACCGAAAGGTGCAAATATCGCAGCCAAGCTGTAAACTACGACACAACGCATTCCGTTCTCTGGACTACATTCTGCTACTTACCCTTTCAGAGTTTGATAGTGGGAGATTGAGAACAAACGAAGAAGAAGAAATCTCTGGTTCAATGGCCCTGACGCTGGCAGCTAGCTTTGGGCCGCTGACCACTGCTCGGCATCTTGATAGCATTTGGCTTGGCTTCGTTCTCAATCTCCTGCTACCAAACCCTAAAAGGGTCTAAGTAGCAGAATGTAGTCCAGAGAACGGAATGCGCTGTGTCATAGTTTACAGCTTGACTGCGATGTTTGCACATTTCGGTCCAACACATCCAACTTCAGCAAGCATTTTTTGAGTACCGGATTAGCATTCCCTCTTCGATCCCTTCATCTTAGTCAGTCTGCCCTGCTGCAGCCTGTTATCCAGGATCACCGCGTGGAGGTGTAGAAGGGTCTTGGCAGCTCTGTTTCGCTGGCTATGACGCTAACAGTCAGCTATGGGTCGCTGACCACTGTAGCTCATGCGCTGCTCAGCATCTTGATCCCCTGATATCATTTAATGATCAAATTCTGTGCCAATATGTCACATAAGGACCAGCTGTTCATGCAGGTCATGGTTGATTGGTCTACTGGCAGGATACATAGAATGTTGAGAAATATAGTACGACGGACTGATGTACTCATTAGTTTTAGTTGTTTAGCCGTTCCTTCTCCTCGGCGAAAACTCGATTAAATGGTGACGTTTCTTTTGATTTTCTTCGGTTCAGAATGAATTATTCTAATATGTAGACCAGGCATATGCAACTTCATTAGGAGCACAGGCCTGAGAGCAAATTGTTAATGGGCCAAGGCCATTTTATATTATTTGAAAACATAAATATGATGGTACCGTATCTACTTTATAATCTGTAGTTTTTTTGGTTAATTTTGTCATTTTATGGAAGTTGTGTCTTTAGTATAAAATGTAGGAGGAAATACTTTCCATAAACGTTTTATTCAGCTATTTATTATTTAATAATCATATTTATTATTTAATAATCATAATTTTGTAAAGCTCTTTTTACGAATACATTTGGTTGGTTAGTTATTGATCCAGCGGCCGATGGGCTCCTGCCCTTTGGTCCAATGCCATATAGTGTTATCTGCAAGTGTTTGTGAGCTGTTGTTTAGTTCCGTACAAAGTGTTCCATTTGTCTGGCCTGGAATTAAAATGATGAACAGTTTCATAGGAATGTGTGCACAGCCAACACTCTACGAATATATTTAAGTTAAGCTTATGCCAGATCAGATGCATTCAATGGGATGTTTGGGATTCTCCGACAGCAAAAGCTGCGTTCAATACTGCTCGCAAAGCTGTCCAGACCAGGCTTAGAGAGATGCAAGACTCCTGGCTCAGCAAAAGAGCTGACGAAATTGAGATGTTCGCCGAGCGTCATGACACCAAACGGTTTTACGAGGCACTGAAAGCTCTCTACGGCCCGCAGCCCTCTAGTAATACTCCAGTTCGCAGTGCGGATGGGGTACTGCTAACAGATAAGGTTCAGATTCTAGACAGATGGGCAGACCACTTCTGCAAAATACTAAACCACCCATCATCCATAAATAAAGAGGCCATCCGGCGAATGCCGCAGGTGGAACTGAACCTGGCGTTGGATGAAGTCATTACTGAGGAGGAAGTCGACAGGGCAATCAGTTCACTATCTATAGGAAAAGCTCCAGGAGCTGATGCAATACCAGCAGAGGTATATAAGACAGCTGGCCCATCCCTCACCAGAAGGATCACTGAACTCTTCTGTCACATGTGGGCTGAAGGTAAAATTCCGCAGGAGCTAAAGGACGCCTCAATCGTTCACCTATACAAAAGAAAAGGCAATCGTCAGGAATGCGACAATCATCGAGGAATATCGCTACTCTCCGTAGCAGGCAAGATCCTAGCGCGCTTACTGCTAAACAGGCTCAACAAGCACCTTGAACAAAGCCACCACCTCCCAGAAAGCCAATGTGGATTCAGAGCCGGAAGAGGAACAGTGGACATGATTTTTGCCGCTCGCCAAGTACAAGAGAAGTGTCGAGAACAAAATCAGGCCTTGTACACCACATTTATTGATTTGACAAAGGCATTTGATACCGTAAAAAGAGGAGGGCTGTGGATGATAATGTCTAAGTTTGGCTGCCCCAACAAGTTCATAACAATGGTGAAACAGCTACACGAAGGCATGTGTGCTCGTGTACTGGACAGCGGTGCAATCTCTAAAACGTTTCTAGTATCAAACGGAGTAAAACAAGGATGTGTACTCGCCCCGACTTTGTTCAGCATGATGTTCGCGGCCACGATGACAGACGCCTTCAGATCATTGGAGCTTGGAATACCCATAAAGTACCGCACAGATGGCAAGTTACTCAATTCCAGAAGAATGAAGGCCAAAACCAAAGTTGCTGGCGACATAATCAGGGAACTTGTATTTGCTGACGACTGTGCTCTAATGAGCAACTCAGAACTGAACATGCAGGTTGGAATGGACCAGTTCTCTGCCGCATGCGAAAATTTTGGCCTGACCATAAATGCCAAAAAAACAGAGGTCATGTACCAGCCAGCACCAGGCATGCCGTACACAAAACCAGAGACTACAGTCAGCGGGCAGACGTTGAATGCCGTAGACAAATTCACATATCTGGGCAGCACGCTGGTAGATCTGTCAGCCTAGACGATGAGGTGGCAAGCAGAATAGCAAAGGCCAGCACAGCCTTTGGTAGAATGCGCTCGATGGTCTGGGCACGTCGTGGCATCAGCGTCAAGACCAAATTGAAAGTCTACCGTGCAACCATCATTCCAACCCTACTATACGCTTGCGAAAGCTGGACTGTATACTCTGGACATGCAAGGAGGTTAAACCACTTCCACACAGGTTGCCTGAGGCGAATATTCCACATCTGATGGCAAGATCGTGTCACTGACATCGAGGTTCTCTCGAGGGCTAACATGCCCAGCATACATGCACTGCTAGAAAAAGCACGACTAGGATGGGCCGGACACCTCGTCCGTATGTCAGACGAGCGGCTCCCAAAGAAGCTTCTCTACGGCGAGCTGAGAGAGGGATGGCGCGAGAGAGGGCGCCCAAAGAAACGATTTAAAGACGGTCTGAAGGACTCACTAAAAAGTTGCCAGATAGACTTCGACACCTGGGAATGTCTTGCGAAAAACAGATCTGACTGGAGAAGTGCAGTCAAATCGGGTGTAGCTGCCGGTGAAGATGACCGTGTTGTGAAAGCCCAGAACAGACGCGAGACGCGGAAATCCCGAGCAGCGGGAACACCATCCCCTTCTACAAACCTCGTGTGCCCGATATGTAGCAGATGTTTTCGTGCTCGCATTGGCCTGTTCAGCCACATGCGCACCCACACCCAACAGGGAAATCTGTCGGCGGTCCTCATCGACAACGATGGACAGCTATTATTATTATAATTGTTAACCCCATTGAGGAAGAGGACAGTAAATGCCATGCATGTCAATAGAAGTGGATTGATTACTTTTTTTGTCACGCAGAAGGAAAATCTCATTTGTTTGATACTATTTCTAGTGTGAAAAAATTCAGCCTAGGAAACTTGCTGTGAGAAAAGAAAGAAAGTTTATTTGCTCAAAAGATTCCAAGAAAGGAATGATGAATCTGACAAAGTTGTTAGGGCCAGTTTTATTGTCTTTGAAATAAATGGTAAGGATTCTTTTTCTTCTTCTACGCCCTGAAAAGGATGTGTCGTAGTTTATAGCGAGGCTGCGATTTCTGCACTTTTTGGCCCAATACATCTGATTTCAGCGGAGTTAATTTTAGTACCGACTTTGCCTTCTCACTGCGATCTCTATTCCTTGGGCAGACTACACTAGTGCAGCCTGTTTCCAGGGCTGCCATGTGGAGATGGAATAGGGTCTTGTTCAGCTATGGTTCCCTGACCCTAATGCAAGAAGCCAGCTGAGTCACAAAGGATTCAAAACCATATTCTGAAGGAGACTGTCAAAGAATGTCTTGGTGATGTCATTAAAGTACTGATTCCTGATAAAAGCATGGACATTGAACAAATATGTATTTCTAGGTAGACTATGGCGGTAGGTTCGACAACATAAAATGGAACCTCAAGGAACTCGTCTCACAATTTGAAGCAGTTTAAAATTTCTCTAGATGACAGCACAGGCATGACTGATACTGCTCAGTTGGATATGCTAAATTCAACTGTACGAAAGAATTGCTGGTAACTGAACTGATCTGATCAGCCAACCTTCAATGTGGAGATAACTGGTATATTCTTACATAAAACAGCAACATGATTATAGATGGTTATGTTATGATCTTTCCAAGCAGTCATCAATACCCATGCCATCTTCAAGCAGTCACCAATACCCATGTCCCAATCTCTTCAAGCAGTCACCAATACCCATGCCATCTTCAAGCAGTCACCAATACCCATGTCCCAATCTGTTCAAGCAGTCATCAATACCCATGCCATGATCTCTTCAATCCGTCATCAATGCCCATGTCATGATCTTTTCAAGCAGTCACCAATGCCCATGTTATGCTGTTATGATCTCTTCAAACAGCCGCCAATGTCATGTTATACTGTCATGATCTCTTGATAGTCCCCTTTAACAACAAGTTTTGGAGGCAATATTGGTTTTATATTTTATGCATGGATCCACTTAATATCTTCTTCTTCTTCTGCGTACGCAGTCAGACAGTAACCATTATTTTTTCAAAAAAAGCGGCGGTCATCCTGAGGCTGTCGCCACTGCCATAGAGCTTGTCTTGCAGTTCCACTGGTGATGGCCACATCTGCTCTCTCTGATCCTCGTATGTCGGGCAGTTCTGCAGCAGATGTTCAGCGGTCATTTTACCAGTACCGCACGGGCATTCGTCGGTACACCCTATCTTCAATTTGTTGAATAGGTGGTACCTCAGTCTATTGTGGCCAGTGCGAAGTCTGAAGACAACGACCTGCTCTCTTCGATTCAACTGGTAATAGGCATCGTTTTTGGTATAACCAGTATGTTCGGTTTCCCATTTGGTCATGTATCTGGCTTTGATAAGCCGTTTTGACTCTTCGTACGTCATACTGGTATCTGTTTGTGGTAGTCTTGCACCTTCTTTTGCCAGTCTGTCTGCCTCCTCGTTGCCTTGGATGTTGCAGTGTGATGGGACCCACTGTACCACTACCCTTTTTGGTGCGGACTGCTGGCACAGTTTGCAGAGTGCTGCTCTTAAGTCATTAAGCTCAGTGTTTTTCTGGCTTTTTAGCGCTGTGACTACGGCGAGAGCATCTGTCAGCAGGACTGTATGGCTTTCATTTTCACTGTGTGTCACCATTTCTTCCACTGCCGCCCTCAGTGCCTCTGCTCTGAAATTGCTTGTGTACTTACCAGTAGCGAATGACAGTGTTATTTTTCTGCCATTTGGTAGGTTCAGGAATGCTCCTGCCCCTCCGTTCTGTGTTGTGTTTGTTACAGAACCGTCGGTGTATGCATGGGTCCAGTCCATGCTTGGGTAGCTTTTCGTTATGAAGCTTAGGGTAGTATCTCTCCTTTCTTTTTCAGTCTGGCAGTTTTTGTTTGCAATACCTGGTATATTTTCTACCACCTCTGGAAATATATCCTGCCTCCACGTAGGTTTTCGTACAGTAGTGATGGGTTTTGGTGTTGTTAGTGCGTTTATGGGATCTTCGTGCATCTTTGCTTTGGCTATTTCTGCAAAGTTTCTCCGCTTTAGTTTCCCATTTCCCAAATTGTTTAGTCTCTGGTGCATTGGATGGTCGGTCAGTCTTCGGAGTTTCTCTGACTGCAGCTGGGCTCTGCAGTCTCTTCTATCGGTCATGGATTGCAGTTTCGTAATCTTTTCAAGTTCTACAATTGGCGTTGACTTCATGCCACCTGTTATAATTCTCATGGCTTGGTTTTGAAGTTTGTTAACTTTATCGAAGTTCGCCTTCGCTGCTGTTGTCCATGCCGCAATGCCATACTCGATAACTGGTCTCAATCTTCCAGTGTACAGTTTCTTTAGTATGCCTTCGTCTGCTCCCCAGCTTGTGCCAGCAAGTTTCCTCATGATTGCCATTCCTTCTCTGGCTTTCATTCGGTTTCTCTCAATCTGACTTTTCCATGTCATGCGCCGATCAAATGTGACTCCCTGATAGGTTGGGTTGTCGTTTGGCTGTAGGAATTTGCCATTTATACTTAATTTGGTACTTTGGGGTTTTAATGAAAGCGAGAATATTGTGCATGTGGTTTTCTCCTCGTTTATTTTGACCAGCCATGAGTTCGCCCACTCTTCCAGCGATGTTAGGGCCGTCTGCATCCGATTTCTTGCTATGGTGAGATTCTTTTCAGAGGTCCACATAGCCAGATCGTCTGCAAACATTGAGCTATGGACTCTTCTTGGTATATTCTCTGTAATATCGTTTATATATACCAGGAAGAGTGTGGGTGACAGTACTCCCTGCTCGAGTGTCACCTTTTTGCTCATCTGCCCTTGTACTTGGACTCTGGCCGTTCTTTGTTTGAGGTAGTGGTTGATCCACTTGTACATCTTCCCACAAACATCACTTCTTCTTAGCTTGACTCTAAGTCCATCTTTCCAGACTTTGTCAAATGCCTTTTCCAGATCCACCCAAACAGCTACTGTGTGTTTCTGTGCCTGGTAGGCATCTTCTATCTCCTGGGCTATGAGGATGACCTGGTCCTCAGTGGATCTGTGCTGTCTAAAGCCGGCTTGCTGTGGAATTAGTATTCGTTTTTCTTCCAGATGCCACATCAGTCTGGTGTTTATCATCCGTTCCATCAGCTTGCCGACACAGCTCAGTAGGCTTGTGGGCCTGTATCCATTCGATCCACTTAATATAATGTCCCTCATTTGATGTTATCTCCATGAGACAAAACATTTAATGGTTTTTGATAAAAGAAATGTATTTTATCAGTTGCCTAACAATTAAGAAGCTCCAACTTCAAAATATCCCTTTTGTGTGTTGGCCTTTGAAACAGACAACAAAAGTGGTAATGCTTTAGAGTGGAATGAGTAAAAATATATAAAAAAATTATGTGGTATGCCTGCCCACTTTTGCAATAAGGACATTTAACACTTAATATAAATATATATTTTTATTATGAATACTTCATGTCACATTCAGATTGATTAAGATACATAGATTGTAATTTTAGCTTGATATATTTAATATTAATGAATTTCATTTTGAAAAATGAAAAAATATTTCTCATACAGAGTTACGACACGTGCCGTGGACTATCAGACACAAATAGGCCGGGATGGAAAGAGTTAAAATATATTTTCTTTGTAGATGTTTCACAGGGAACCAGATGGAATAACTCAAGTCGGCACAAGTTGATGTTTCACAAGAAACCATATTGACTAATTCAAATCATGATACAAGATATTCCATAGGGAACTTGATAGGCTAAATCAAATCGTATTGGCATTTCTCACTGATTGACATAAAACAAGTCGACATTTACACACAATATAAATAAAATATGACATGACTCTTTGGAGTGTGTGACTGAGTTGTAATGGGAGAAAATGGTCATACATGTTTGCTGGCGTGACACGAAATGATACAGCCACTTCTGGTATAAACATCTGACGCTTGGAAATAAAAGTGACGCTGAGAAACGAGGTCAGCCAATATTGGAATATAATTAGGACAAGTAGAAAATTGTACATGCTTGCACAGATGTTTGGTTGCCGGGGGCAACCACGCTCAACGTGATGGTCCGACGGCCAAGAGAGGTGCTGCTGACAGGGAGAGCTCTACTAGGATCCTGGTCGGGCATCATTTGTCTCCCTTTTCTTCTTCCTCGCCGGATTCTGGAGACATACAAGACAAATATGAGGAACAAAATAAAAACAAGGGCAATATATGAAGAGACATAAACAATAACATTCAATACAAATAGCATAGAGAACACCAAGAGTCTCATATAGCATAAACTTGCCAAGCAGAAACCAAGCGACGATATTCAGATGATAATCTGGCATGTTGAAATATGTTTTCAACAAATTCAATATAGGACATAAAGATGTTTTCACGTACAGAGGAAAGACAAAGATAACATGTTCAATATGCACGAAGCATTTCCATTGTGATCACTTATGAGCGACTGGCACTTTGGTCTAGAGGTATGATTCTTGCTTAGGGTGTGGAAAAGTCATAGGTTCAAATCCTGGGCAAACCCAAATATTTTTTTCTTTTGAATTTTTATGGCAATACAGTACACTAGGGGTGATGTGGCCAGCATTTCATATAATATTTCTTAAAATTGAGCTGTCACTATAAAGTATAACCAAACAAGGTATGATTTAAACCAATACAACAATTACTATGTGAGGAGTAACGTAGATGATGATGATAATGACATTGTTGGTTTTAACAGGCTGGCTGGCTGTCTATCCTCTGGCTAGTCAGCTGATGCCACCCCCGACATAATAAAGTGCTCATCGCAAAGAGCCATGTGCCAAGTTAGTACGGAATTGAAACTGGTAGTTATCTACCTTTTTTCGGTCTAAAAATTATCATGCAGCCCTATCTGTATTAGATTACAAAGTATCCCTCTTCAGGGCTTGGTAGAGGGAAATTGAGAACGAAGATTACAAAGTACTATTCGGTCAAATATAAATAGTTCATTGATTGCACTATTCAGCACTGAATATAATATTCAGTGCATTCCTGATTGAAAGTATTTAGATTTACTGAAAGTGGAAATGTTCAACTGAAATGTGCCGGGTTAAAAGGTAATCGGGGACTGCGTGGCCTAGTGGCACGGCTCACAATCAGAAGGTGCTGGGTTCGATCCCCATCACAGCACCGGCCGTTACCCCGGGGAAGCAAACCCTTAGAAAATGCAGGAGGAAGCAGACCCTACATAAAATGCATGCTTAAGTCGGATGCACTGGGCCGACAGGCGCAAAATAAAAACCACAGTGTAACGCACACATGCCTTGGGGAATAGATAAATAAGGCGAATGTGAGCCAAAAAAAAAAATAAAAAAAAAATAAAAAGTAATGATACTGCTGTCCAACATGGCACAACAACAATCAAAATTGTAAACATTTTTAAGGACTCGTTTGTACAAGGAGAAATGTTGGCGGAGGGAGAGAAAGAAACAAGAGAGAGAGAGAAAAAGAGGAGGAGGCACTACTGTACAAGATGACAGACAAGAGAATAATCTGTGAGGTTTGTTGTAACAACACAACAAGTGTCGAGAGCTTCCTCAGACCTCTACAAGGTATGAGACAAGAGAATGATGATGATAATAGTGACAACACAACAAGCATTCAGACCTTCCTCAGCGCTGTGGAGCCACTCCACAAATTTCTTCATCTGATCCAGGAAGACGCTCTTCCCCTTGGCGCTGTGACTATCCTTGTACCACTTGAGGATAACGTCCTCACTGATCACTTCGGCTGTCGGGACACAAATGACACATAAGAATCACACAAGAATGGAAGCAAAACTATAACTATAAATCTAGACACAATGGAAACTTTGCTTCTGTGGCTGAGAAGTCGCTGTTTTTATATTGATTGAGTGGCCTTTTCCTTGCAAGTGCACACTGCAAAGGTTAATCGAACAGCTACATGCTGGAGCAAAAGTCCGCCTGGCTTACCATCTCTAGTACAGGTTCTCTACATCATCTGGTGTCCAGCAAAGATGTGTGCTCGTCCGATCATTGTTCTATGTCAACTATAATTTCATTTACCTAGGCAGTAAACAAAACTCCGACACATGAATCCACTTACATAATTCAAAGAGTCAGACTGGCAGCCACCTGTATGAACGCCCTGTATCGAGTCTAGAACTGACAAAGGATTTCACTAAACCAAGCTAAGAGTTAACATGACCTGTAGCTTCTCCACCTGGCTGTATGGTTCAGAAATCCGGCTATTCTGCAAGGCGATCAGAAGAGTTTTTGAAACCTTCCACATGCACAGCCAGAGACGATCCAACGGTATGACCAGGTTATCACCTGGTTACGTCGAATTGGAAAGACATTGCATGCGGCCTTAGACTCAGTCATCATGCTCATGGACAGTTGGTGTGACGGACCCTTGTCACCTAAGAGGGCTACCTACTTACCTTACAAATGATGTTCAAGGTCATAACTACTGCTGGCCTCTTTATAGGAAGCCTGCACCACAGCATTGGTTTTAACCTCTCCTCATTTGCGACATGCTTGGAAGGTCACAGTAGCTCTATTCCTTTCAACCTGGGTGGTGTTCTCAAATATCTATCTCCCTCATAAAACAGGACGTCTTTCTCAGACTTCTCTCAAATAAACATGATTTAAATAACCATCTCCATCATAAAAAAGACTTCCATACTTCTCTTAAACAAACATATTCATCTCCATAATAAAACAGGCTATGTTCCAGGCTCTACTCAAATCTACATTCCTCATAAAATGGAAGATCTGATTATTTTGGATTGAATTCTGATTTTTGCAAGAATGAAAGTGTTATTTTAAAATAATTTATTATAATGAAGAACGTGAAGTCATTCTGAAACAGACAGAGTAGAGGAATGGACTGCTAACACAGTGTGGGGTCATCTATATTAAGCTTACATGTGGGGGTTCTATATACCAAGTTTACATATGGGAATCATCTATATCAATATTACATGTGGGGTCTTATATACCAAGTTTACATATGGGGATCATATAAACGATTTGGGAAATCTAATTATTCTGCCCTGTTTCTAAAAATTGACGTCACTGCACTCTGGGCATACCCATAGGTGCCCAGTCTCTAATTCTTATCATGAACAAACATAGTCCATTTGACCCACAACCTGTGTCACATGTCACCACCACTGCCCATGAGTATAGTCTCCTTGTCTTGGTCAACTGTGAAATCATGGGAAACTACTAGGTCAGAAGGTATTGGATCTAGATGGGGGCAATCGTGAGCTGGTTTAGTTGTTGGTGGGGACAACCAGGTTTTCTTAGACCTGTAGAGCTAATTAATGCCACAACACATACTACCATAAGTTTTCCATTGCATATATACGACTGACAGTGCGTTTCTGCAGTCACAATGGATGGGATGTGCTGTTCGCATGCCCGATGGGCTTTTGTAGGGTGATCTCAAAGTTGACAAACATGTTCCGGTGGAGTGAGGAAAAAGGAGAAGGGAGGAAATGCAAGAGACTTCTTAAGAATGTCTCTAAAGAGCTTCAACAACAATGTCACCTACTGGAATATGCATGCACAGCATCATTCCACCTGGCTGCTTGGGGTCACACTTTGTGCTCAGATTGCAGAATGAAACGTCATCGGTGAGCCGCCTGAAAGAACAATGTGCGACAAACCCACAGCCGACTCCTTGTATGTGTTCCAGGTACAGCAGTGTCTGTCATACTAGTATTAGACTTTACAGTCACATGAGAACACATCTCGCAGCAAAAGTTTTATGATGTCACAATCTTTTCTTGCGGTGGGCAACTACTATCTCTCTCACTACCCACACACAATCTACCCATTCTCTCTCTCTTAACCACTACTTACTCTTGTACAAAAGCATGACAATCTTTTGAAAAGATTTCAGAAAGTTCATGTTGTCGTAACAAAAGTCCTGAACCTTGAGAATGAGAGCCAGCTCGGACTTGCCTGACCGAGCGGAGACCTTCAACAGAGGACAGTACTGCTTGAGGTGTTTCAAGGCCTGCTCGGCCACCAGGTCTTCCTTCTTGTTCCACTCCACTGCTGCCATAACAGAGCTCCAGATCTGGAAGGATAGCACCAGCATTCATATCACTCAAATAGTCTCCCTCAGTGTTTAAGCAATACACACATATAAGATATAAAACATCAAATATACTGTGGTAGACCACACATCTCCCTCAGTTGTTAGACAATAAAAAAAATCTAGACTTGGTTTGCTAACCCTTATAGGACCCTCACACTGTTGGTAGCTGGAATGAGGATACTTACTGAAATAGTGACCTCAGTATCTGACATTCCTTGCTTCTCTACCAGGTCAGTCACGTACTCGATCATCTGAAAATGACAAACACATGACACATCATCATAGTCAGCAATTGTGGGGGAGCTAAGTTGTGTTCAATCTTGTTCAAGTCAGATGTACATCAGCTCATTGAAGGAACATCACCTTCTTTGTTGGTTGCTCTCAAATGTCTTGGCTTGGTTAGTTCTCAATCTCCTGCTACCAAGCCCTGAAAGGGCTTTAACCCTTAAATTCCGACCCGCCAAATGACGTGTCGATTAGGCAGCCACGGAATTACATTAAGCCAAATAGCGTGGCTCGCACTCTTTGCAACGTATTAAATGTATTTAATATGGGTTTAATCCAAATCCAGCAAGTATAAACCCACAACAATGCCATTTCAGATTCCATTTCTAGAGCGTGAGTTAACATTATTATCAATTATGTACTACTAAATTAAAAAATAAAAATGTAAACAAAGTTATTTTGTCTACTTTTTTTACTTGAAGAAATGGCGTCCTCCCTCCCCATTCTCGTGGGACACGATTTTCGGCAGTACGTGTCTCACAGATAATTCAACCATGACTTGAAATAGGCAGACATGTAGATAAAGAAATATTTAGCATGGACAGTTTTAATTCGGAAGGAAATATTCATAATAAATTGTTATCGGAAAGTGCGTCAGTGATATTTTGTTTCCATGAAATGGGCGTTGTCGCTCGAAATGTACCAACGCCAAGTTTTAAATATTTTTATTTCCTATCCAACATTTTAAACTACTGCAACGTCATTTCCTGTTCCTGTCCTTTTAAGCATCTTACGGCGTGGTTTGGTAAGCTTTTGAGAATTAATTTGGCACATTTTGTTCAATAATCTAACGAAAGTAGCGATTTTTTTCATTTGAAGAAATGGCTTCCTCTACCAATTCTCGTGGCGCACGATTTTCTGCTGTTCAGGCCACTAAGATGATTCAAATCTGGGCTGAAGAAGATACAGATGACATGACTTCTGACACTGACAGTGAAAGTTCTCATTCAGATGAAGAAGGGGATGTTAGAAATACATCATTGTACAGTGCCACCAGGGATAGTTCGAGTGAGCAAGAGGAGGAGTCTCTCATCCATAGTAGAGGAAAGGGTAAAGGTCCTATGCCTAAGAGAGGACGAGGAGCAAGATCAAGATCTGTACTTGATAGGAATCCTGGTCCTAGGCCTAGTACTAGTACCAGCAGTACAGTAGATCCATCTACAGTGTCTCCTGTCCCAATGGCAACTACTAGGGCAGACGCTCAGGTTAGTGATGAAGGGCAATGGAGGGAGGTATTTGAGGGCAGCACAGACAATACCTTTCGGTTTATTCCACCTCAGCCAAGAATCCCTGGTGTCAATCCTGACATTATTCCAGAGAATGCATCACCCTTATTTTGCTTTAAAGCTTTATTTACTGATGCCATTATGGAAGACCTTGTCAGGTCAGTAAATGATTATGCGGCCCAACGGTGCCTGGCAATGAAAGAAACAACTGCAGTACGGTCAGTTTTTCTAACATGGTCACCAGTGACTGTGCCTGAGCTACATAAATTCTTTGTTGTCATTACTGTTATCGGCTATTTAAAGAAGCCTAAAATTAGTGACTACTGGGCACATGATGAGACTACAGAAACACCTTGGTTCAGGAAGGTATTCACGAGGGACAGGTTCCAAGCTTTGTACCATACAATGTTTCATGTAAGCAATCCTGATTCGCAGGGTAAAGCCAAAATTGAGCCATTTGTGCAGAGCTTGCTACTTCAATTTCAAAAATCATATTACCCATTCAAGGAACTTTCTGTGGATGAAATGGTCATTGGATGGAAGGGAAGGTGGGCCCATAAGATGTTCAATGCATCAAAGCCAAAAAAATACCACGTCAAAACCTTTGGCCTCTGCGACAGCAACACTGCTTATGTTGTCAACATATTGATATATTTTGGCAGCAATACATCTTACAATCCAGACCTAGATCCAAGCAGTCAACAAGCCGTCAAAATATTTGACAAGCTTTTAGAACCTTGTGGGAAAGGCCATCACATTTATGCTGACCGTTACTACACCAGCTATCCGCTGCTGCAGTACCTTACCAGTAATGGCCATTACTACACTGGTACGGTCAACATAAACCGCAGAGATTTTCCACAAGCTTTCAAGACAACAAAATTGTCCTTTTTACAAATGAAATGGTTTCTCCATATAGAAAGAACATTCCTCTGCGTGATGTTCAGAGACAAGAAGGCTAAAAAGCAATGCTTGCTTGTCTCTAGTGAAGCCTCGGTGACCACCAAACGTTTAACAAGTCGTTCTGGTGTAGTGAAGGATAAACCATCAATGATTGATGACTACAACTACCGCATGAATGGGTGTGATAAGGTTGATCAGTGTGTCGCAACATATGGTACCTTCACTAGAAGAACAAGGAAATGGTGGAAGAAAATTTTCTTTTGGATTTTTGAAGTAGCTCAGCTGAATTCATTTATTTTGCATGCCCTGACGAGGCCTGCAAACACAAAAAAGCAGCCCTATCTACAATTTAAAAAGCAATTAGTTTCTGAGCTTCGCCTTTTTGCAGCTACAGAGACGCCCAGCTTGCAGGTGGAACCTTACATCAGCAGCCATGCAAACAGACACAGTGGAAAAAGACACATTATCAAAAAGTCTACACTGTGTCATCAATGTATTGTTTGCAGTACTCCAAATGCTAGAGTTAGGACAACATTTTTTTGTCAAGGATGCCCAGACCAGCCATTTCTTCATCCAAATCACTGTTTTGAACAGCATCATTTGAAATAAATGTAAATTAAAATCAGCTGTACATAGATCATTTTTTTTTTCTTAGAAAATTTGTGCCATTTTATTTTTCAATTTACCAAACACTGCTGAATGGTCATAATAATGTTATTTCTGATCCAAGAGTGATGAAACTTCCCAATATTGGGTAAATATGGATATATTATCAAAAGAAAGAATTTTTGTGTGTCAACATTGTGAAGGATTCATTTGAATGAAATGGTAAGTGAAAAAATGTTGACAAATTATTTATTGTTTTTAATTTTTGTTTACACATTACATAATTTTTTGCATGCAACTTCACTGTACAGACATCTTTTTGCACTGTTTCTAAAAAGAGCAATCATTCCTGAACATTTTGATATATAAAACATGATCACACAATAAAAGATAACAGATATATGAATAATTTTGTCACAGCAGTTAGGTGTGAACATTTTTGTAGAAAAATAGGCGTGTAAAATCGTGGTTTTTGGCTGCGTATACTAAGTGTTAAGTAGCAGAATGTAGTCCAGAGAACGGAATACGTTGTGTAGTAGTTTACAGCTCAACTGTATTTGCACCTTTCGGTCCGACACATCTGACTTCAGCATGCATTTTTTTGAGTACCGGGTTAGCCGCCTCTCTTCGATCCCCTCGTCTGCTCATTTGCAGCCTGTTATCCAGGATGTCGTGGAGGTGTAGAAGGGACCTGACGCTAGAAGTCAGCTATGGGTCACTGACCGCTGTAGCTCACGAACTGGTTACTCTCAAATAAACACATTATTTACTTAGCAAAAAATAGATGGCACGACTTGAAATTTTGTAATTACGTTCAGCTGATCCCACGCTCTTATTACGGAGAACATGTTCTGCTGTTTGCATACCCACTCCAAATGCGTACACATTTGTGGTGCAATTGTTGAATTTGTTTACTCTTTCCAGTCCCCGCTAATTTCACAGAATTGTGTCTTGTAATGCATGTAAGTACTGCAACTCCGTACGCCAAATAGTTATCGTCCAAATAAAATTAAACAAAAATAACAATCTTATTCCAGAGAGAAAAATAAGCACACAAAAAACACACCGGTTGTTCCCATTGCTCCAGATTTCCAGAGTATTATTCTTAATAATTCATTTTATTGTGTGGTTACTGCAGGGTCTATCCAATTGTGCCAATACTTCAATGCCAGAAAACAACAAAAAAACTTTAACATACTCAATACACAAGTAAATACTGGTGCAATGTTACCATTTATGCATTAAACGAAAGGGGCACATGCTATCATTTAAGTCTCGTAATCAGCGAAAGTTCGTTACTTTTCAAAAATCGCCTAACAAAAAAATCATGCCAGAAACAAACATCAACCCCTCACATCGCGCACAGAACCCACAAACTTGATCATGCCAGAAACATGTCTAACAAACATCAAGCACTCACATCACACACAGAACCCACAAACTTGATCATGTCAGAAACATGTCTAACAAACATCAAGCACTCACATCAGGCACAGAACTCTCATCCTTGATCATGTCTGCCAGGCCTTTCTGAGCCTCCTTCTTGGCTTTCGAAGCCATCTGGGCAGTCTGCATATCTGCAATGGCCCCAAGGCCTCGCTCCCGAAAGAAGGCAGCAAAGTTTTCCTGATTACGTTTGTTAACTGGGAACATTTCCTGTTGGGCAGAGGAATCATATTGTTTACAAATAATAAAATATAGTCACCTCAAGAGGGCACACGAAACACCATCACATATAGTCACCTCAAGAGAGTATACGAAACACATCACCCTCAAATAATAAAATAAAGCCAAATACTGAAGATACATAAATATGGCCAAATCAAGAGGGTAGAAGAAACACATTACCACCTATACTCAAATATAGTTTTCTTCTGACTCCCCATGAAACCGAGCTATTGACTCCTTTTACCCTGCATAATAAATTATGCAATTGTTTCTTTCAAGTCAGAAGGCTACTTTAAGACCAGAAGTTAATGAATGAGCTGACAGCAGCCAATGACTCCATGGCTGGCTGCTTACATCAGGGGCAGTGACACATATCTGACCAAGACCCTATTCCATCTCCAAGTGATGATCCTGAATGGAAACAGGCTGCAAGCGTACAGCCTGGCTAAGAGAATAGGGATCAAAGGAGAAAGGCAAACTGGTAACAAATGATGTGCTGAAACTAGACATGTTCAGCTGAAAGATGCAGATATAGCAGCAAACTACGAAACGTCTTTATCAGGCTGAAGAAAAAGCAGAATAAAGAGCATTCTGGCACTTTACTACTGTCCTACGACATTTTTCCCATTGCTGGGGTAGCCGAGTTTTTTGAAGGCTGAGGATTACAGGCCGCCACGCCGTGTTTTGGCTATGTTTGTTTATTTCCCCCCCAACAGATAAACAACACATGTCATACCGGGGATTCGAATCGCTGCCCTCCTTGTCGGCAGGCAGGCATCGAAACCATTCGGCCACACGCTCCTCTCACTGGCACATTACAGGGGACAAACAGATAATTTGAGAAGGCTTTTCTTGGCTTCTTGTTGTCCCTTTTCACTCCAGTGGGAATATAGGGTGACCATTACAGTTGGCTTCTATTAGTAAGCTTGCATCAAAGCATTTTGTTAGATCTTGCAGTGGTGGTTTCTGTAGCAATATTTTTTACATGACGAGATTTTAGTTTCCTTTTTTTTACATGCATGGTGGTACAGCTATCCTATTCTTTCCTCCCCTATAAGAGACCCAATCCCGGAAAAGGATTTTTTATTATCTTGTCTACATCTGCTTTGCTATTAAATTTATTAGTGCTTGGCTAACAACTTTTTCAAAATTAAACTTAAAAATCCTTGAACAGTGGGTGTAGAACAATGCTCTACACTTCATTAGTGGGACAATGAGGTCTGCACCCAACAGCAGCTCGTCAAATTCACAGAAATGTGGAACCCCTTGGATTGCAGAGAGATAGAGCAGCTATAGAAGCTTATGAATGAAACAGCAAGATGAAATAGAAGCAGCCCAACAGGCATCTTGTTGAAAGTTGGCAACCAGAATTAAGAATGGCACACAGATCAAATACTCCACCACGCCAGTGAAATCAAAGACTGATAACACCCCGTTGAAAGAATACTGGAAAGTTCAGATCCAATTAAACTCACGAAGGCATCTTAAAGAACTAATCTATGTCTATCCCGATGAATGGATACAAATATATACTTGATCTGCATTCAATACCACAATCAAGCACATAATGGGATCTATATACAGTACTCAGAGATAACCTCTGATGGATTGTCTGATGTTTGTTAGGTCTGCTCCAACTGTGGAGCTGAAATCACTGCAATGGAAGCTACCTTGTGCCATTTGAAGATAGTTTTTATGACTTTCTCTCAAAGGTCCAAAACATTGTTTTTTTTAGATTCCATGTCCACTCAAGGATATCATAGACCAGATTTGATCCAATACACAGCTAACAAGGGATCACAACACGAACAACTACACATAGCAACATCTCTTTAAACAACTCTTAAGAACAGCAGGGGACGAAGCCTAACGTCTGGTCAGGCACAACATACTGATCAAACATATTAGCTAGGGCCAGCCAAAATATACTGGCCAAGACCCTCACCTCGGCTTCCTAGTAGTCCTCACTGGAAACGGGATGTTTTCATGGCAGCCTCGCTAACAAGGCGAAGGATCGATGTGATCCCCATAGCAGTGAGCGACACGCAGATAAAGCCAAGCATAGCACAACCGCCTGAAGAACCCCGGTCAGGATGCTCTGGAAGCTACTGCAACCCGCCACTTTATGTCCTGTCCAAGGCGCACAAAAGAGTAACCTACTCATTGTGGGCATTCGCAAACAACTTAAGAACAGAAAACAAGGAAGCCTGTCTGAACAGATAGACCATAGGAAACACCAGATGAAAGGTCTCCAGACAATGGCAAGTCTTAAACTTAATTCATCAATTGACACATATGGATGGTTCAGATCAGGATTTTCTGGCTAACAACTCAACATACCCCACTTAACGATCACCTGAACAGATTTCAAAGCCAACATGCTACAAAGTGCCAGTTGTATATCTACTGATACGAGAAACCATCGATCATCATCTCTTTGAGAGACTAGTTCTAGCGATGTTAGGAAAATGCTTCTTCCTTAGGCCAAATACCCAGAAAACTTTATGTGGAACTAAGCAACGACTAACAAACAGGTAGTCATATCATTACAGTGAAACCTGCTGGATACATAACAACATGTTAAGTCCAAAAGGTTTTCATCAGAGATGAAAGGCAACACTAAAAGTTAGATATATGCATTTGTGTTTTCCAGTTCCAAATAGTGTTATAGCTGAGAGTAGACACGAGGACAATCTCACTTCTAACACATAGTCTATGACAGCTACAACTGACAGGATAAGGGCTGAGGTGCAAGTCTCTGATGTCTATCACAATTATCTGAGTAGAGTGTTGATAACTTCTGGTGCCAATAACACATGAACCTAGTGTCAATAAAACGTGAGCCTTGTCACTAATGCATGAAACTAGCATATACAACTAATATGAGCCTAGCGTCAATAAATTCCCATGAACCTATGATCAATAACTCTAGACCCTAATGTTAACCTTTACCACTCTACATTTAAAAATTCATGCAACTTCCACTGCTGTGACATTATTTTTCATGACGTCACGTCGTTTAACTATTGTTGCTACTTTGAGGGCCTGTGACATTTTTATTTGACGGTCTATTGATATGATTTGTTTGTGAGTTGAGAAATAAATAATTTGTTGGTATTATTGTTGTGTGTGTGTGTTAGTTTCTGAGATAAACAAAATTAAGGTGATAGTGTTGAAAAATAATGGCACACTTAGACTCTCCCGCTTCCAGTGTACATCGGTTGAAAAAAATATTTAAAAAATCGCAGACAACAGATTACTGTTTGCCGTAATGTCTATGTCTGTCACTTCGACTATAAATGTAATTATTGTATCTAAATAAACAATCTAAATAGACCTACCTGGCAGGAACTTGACTCCTTCATTCTAAAAAATCGGTCAATCTTCAAATCCAAGCAAATAACAGAAGAAATCATTTTCAAACGCCTAAAACTAATTCCACGATTGCCATTGCTGGGATATAAATGTACATTACGGAAGAAGGAACTCTCTACAATTAAAGAACAGTATTTTTCAGACTATTACTATGTAGCAGTTCATTTTTAAGTTTGATTAGAATGGCCGATAGCTATGGAACGGCAACGTAAGTCGGCCAGGCTCGTCGTGTGCGTGGTAAAGGTTAGTAGCTCCCCATGAAAGTGTCAGACTCACAATGAGCCTGATGTCAATTACTCACAAAACAATCTCATGTCAATAACTCACCATGAGCCTGGCATCAATCTGCTGTTTCTTCAGGGCTGTACAGATGGCGCTAATATCCTTCTCCTTCAGCCATGTGGAAAACATGATGGCAGCAAACTCCAGAGAAATGCCTGGACAAATCATTAGATAGAGAATAAAGCAAGGATATACGACTTGTGAGCATTGGTTGCCATCATGTTGATGTCAGACTGAACACAATTCTATTTGTGTGTATGTGGTAATGAACTGGCACAATACTGTACGGTATGTGTGGTGGACCCATGAGCAAATGCCAAAATACTGTACGTGTGGTTGATACATAGCAACTGACAAAATACTGTGCGCGAGGGTGTAGTGGACCCATGAGCAACTGACAAAATACTGTATGACATAATAGGATGGATGAAATGAAACCCACCTTCCTTGACAAGATGATCCTCAAATAGACTCAGCAGGATCCGAGGTGTACAAAGACCGTTGGCCAGAATGATTCCAGTGATTGCGGCCAACTTTTCTCTTTCATTGGCCTGAAAGCCCTTCTGGAACATTAGGATCTGGCAACACAAAGAGTAATTGTAAACACACATACAAAGTGGGTTATTGTGTACACACATGGGTCTTTATACATACATGGATGACTTTCATACATACATATTGGGTCTTTGTACAAACATGGTGAGATTTATACACACAGAGTAGAGTTTCATAAATACAGGGTAGTTTTTGCAAATACACAGGGAGTGTTGTTCTGCGTTCGTTCACAATTTTCCGCTACCAAACCCTGAACAGGGCTTTGTGAGTAGCAGGTTGTTGTCTAGAGAACGGAATGCGCTGTCGCTAGTTTTCAGCTTGACTACGATAATTGCACCTTTCGGTCAGACACATCCATCTTCGCCAGCAGTGAGTGTTCATACATGCAGTGTAGGGTGTTGGTAAAAGTGTGTGGTAGTTTTAGAGAACTATCTAGCTCATGATTCCATGGATAGTCTTGAGAGGTTCCGCCAGTTCATGGTTCAATAAAGTACAAATTTAAGAAAACAATACACTTACTTACTTAGTCGCTCCTCTTCTACCGTGAGGTGTAGAGGTTTGCCAAAGAGAACGCCACCCCGCTCTATCCGCCGTCTTTTTCATGGCCTCTTTCCAATCCTGCCCTCTATCACTTAAGGACTGTCGTATGTTGTCTTCCCAACGTACTTTGGGACGTCCTCGGGGTCTGCGTCCTTGACTTTTGATCTCCCATGACTGCTTTGATATCCGATCTTCTTCCATTCTACAGACATGGCCAAACCACTGTAGTTGGGACTGCTCCACTCGTGTCTGCAGGGGTTGAACTTCAAGATTGTTACATATTGTCTGGTTACGGATCTTGTCCCTTTTAGTCACCTGAACCGCCTTTCTTAGGTACCTCATTTCTGAAGTTTGTAATTGCCTTTCTTGGGCTGTAGTCATTGCCCATGACTAACATCCATATGTCAGGACAGGCACATAGGTCGAGCAGTATACATCCATCTTAAACAACACACAATTAAGTTGATATTCGTAGGCAGTCCTTTATGTCAGTACACAATTTTCTGTTGGTTCCGTTTTGATCTATGGTTTTCAACTGTTATTAAGTGACTATATTTACTGTTTAACAATATTCCAATAATTTCTGGCAAATACTATCACAGACTGAGCAATTAAGAAGACATGAGCACCATCATATCTGGTCAACCCTGTAATTGGATTGGTCATATCCTAAGAGGAGAGCCTGATACCACTGCCAGAGCCGTCATGACATGGATCCCAGAGGCGAAGGAGAAAGATAGGTTGGCCTAAGACAACTTGGCAAAGAGCTGCAGAATCCAAAATGGAAGTAATAAACCAGTCAGGGAACTGTATGAAGGATGGCTGTAGATGCAGACCTGGATTAAATTTGTTGCTGCTTTAAAGACAACACCATGAGTGACCGAGACTAACTGATTTGTCAGTCACTGACCAAAGATCTAAGAAGATATTTACTGATCCCACTAGAATACTTGATTTGTAGGTTAAATCAATTAAAAGCTGGGGTTCTCAGTTTTCAAGAGTTCCTTCACGATAAAATGGTTACGAAATGATGATCTGAAAAAAGGTTCTTTTAACTTTGAACATCTCAGAATTAACATTCATTAATCGTTATATAAGACCATACATTTTCAAGATAAAATGTCAAAACTAAATTGATAGAGCAAAACTACTACATCCTAATATGGTGGATACAAAGGTCTTTGATTTGGAGGACAGAACAAAGTTACTAAACCATACTATTTTATAAAAATTGACAGCAGAGAGTTGTGCATGTGGTTGACAACCTTGGTGTATTAATTCCAGTTCTCTATGGAACATAATGTTGTAAGCAAGTCTCTCTGCCGAATCCTTTTGTGCATTGTCCCCTTTATCTCTCCAACCATCTAACTCAGTCAGACATCATTCTCTATTCTTCACTAGACCTTCTCTTTGTCTATTCTTCACTATTCTTCACCAGACCTTCTCTTTGTCTATTCTTCACTAGATTTTCACTATTCTTCACCAGACCTCCTCTTTGTCTATTCTACAGTAGATTTTCACTATTCTTCACCAGACCTCCTCTTTGTCTATTCTACAGTAGACTTTCACTATTCTTCACCAGACCTCCTCTTTGTCTATTCTACACTAGACTTTCACTATTCTTCACCAGACATCTTTCTGTATTCTTCACCAGAATTCCCCATTCTTCAACAGACCTTATTTAGCCTCATCCCCTGACTCACAATCCAGCGAATGTCTAATTATATCATAAAGATACCACATGAGTTGCAAGTTCTATCCACGTTCACTATCTCTCCCAAATGTCCAGATGGTAATCATGCCTGTGTTAACTTCATTAGAAATTCAGTACAGGAAAACGAAACAAAAAATAGTTATACATAAGTGAGATCCCAGTGCTGAGCATCTCACTCAGAAAATGGTGTTAGTATGGCTACTAATGGTCTCTGTAGCTTGCTGGTTGTACACACCCCTTCTCTGCACACCAAGTCACATGTTAAATGATTTCAAGTCTTAGGTTGACCAATGTTACTGTGCCGATGGACTGGAAGGACACTTGGTGAGTATTCAGATTGGTGGGTTATCTGGATTGCAAGCACCAGGCTAGAGGACTTCCTAAGGGAAATCCCATCTCTCTTCCTGAGAAAGGTAGCTCTAGGACCACTCTTTCTTTCATAACACAACAACAAAACTGGTAAGTATATACCTTTTTCAGCATATCCTATCAGGTCTACCCTCACTCTTTCATGCACACAGCTACAACAACACAAACATAACCTTTACCATACTGCCGACCGTCTCATACAGCGGAATTTGACTTATTTTTCATTCATAAATGAGAAAGCGCGGAGAACCCACCAACAGCCATTTTTTTACTGCTGAATATACCACGTCCACCTACACAGGTTTTTTGCGGGTTAAAAGTATTATATGTTAGATTACAAATGGATTTTAGACGATTTATCTTATTGCGGGGATTGGAGCTGGCCAATTTTTTTAAGAAAGATGAAGTATGTTGTTGGGAAAGATCGTTATTGGGTAGATCTGTTTATTTCATTTGTTTAGATGTAATAACTACATTTGAATTGGAAACGAACAGTTTATGTGGATACTATAAATGAAGTTTCGACACTTTGTTGTGGTTGTGATGGATTTATATCGGAGCGCCTAGGTCTAGAGTTTTTGGTTTAAAATAAAATAAATTTTCAGCTTCATCTTCTTGTATCTCAGAAACCAACAAACACACAACATAATCATATTTATTGACCAACAAACAGAAAGGTTACAGGATCTCAAACTCAATAACCATAGTAAAATACAAAGTTTTGTTGAAAAATTAGTGTCGCGTCATAAAGGTTAAATTGAGTTACATACCTTCTTCAGGTCGTCCTCAAATGCTTTTTCCAGATACTTGTACCTTCGGATGAGTTTGTAAAATACCTGAGAGGAAGAAAAACAACATCACAACACTGGTTCACTTGACTCGGTGGGGGAAGGAAGCCTAACGTCTGGACATGTTAGTCAAGGTTAGACAAAACATACTGGCCAAGACCTTCACCTCAACTTCCCAGTAGTTCTCCCTGGAAATGGGCTGTTTTTATGGGAGCCTGGCTAACGAGGTGAGGGATCGATGTGATCCGCGTTGTAGTTAGCGCAACGTGCAGATGAAGCCAAGCATAGCACAGCTGCTTGAAGGACCCCAGTCTACCATCAGCACGCTCGGATTGTGAGGAAAGCTACAACAATCAGCCACTATACGTCCTTTTTAGGATGCATTAAAAGAGTAATCCTACTCTTGTGGGCATTCAATAACAACAACTTGACTCAGTCGTTCCCTTTCTACCATGGGGTACAGGGAGGGGGGGCGCTAAGAGCAATCCGAGTCCAGTGAAACACACTGATTTAGATACAACCTCACATCTGTGATCATGCTGCCTGGAAATATGTGCTGTGTTAAAGAAGTCTGGCTAACGAGATGGGGATCAACACTGCAATCCCATAGTGGTGAGTTTACTGAGGGGTCACGCTTTGCACTACAGGCCTGCAAGCATAGAGACGCCAAGAGATAAATTAACTCAAGTATGAGTGGCTTCTACAACAACCCCCAAGGTTCTCTTTTCTTTCTTGTGGTGTAAACACATTTTTGACTCCATAATGCTAACCCTCACCATCAGTAGGTTGTTCTTGGGGTCCACCAACTGCCTGGACAGCACTCCCATCCTCCAGATAGTGGAACATGTTCAATACCTAGTTATTGCACAATAGACTGAGGTAACACATGTCCTGGTCTTAACTTGATTAGATGGGAAATTTGAAAGGTGCTCTGATGATTCCATGAGCTAACTCAGAACCAAGGAAACATTATTTAACCTGCATATTTCTTTTGCGTTAGTCCTGAAAAGGTTGTGTCATCATCTACAGCGAGGCTGCGATATCTACGCCTTGTGGTCTGACAGGTTCAATTTCAGCGGCTTTATTTGAGTACTGAGTTTGCCTTCCCACGGCAATCCCTATTCTCTTAGCCAGACTTCTGTAGTGCAGCCTGTTTTCAGGGCCGCCGCTTGTAGGCAGAATTAGGTCTTGGTCAGCTCTGTCTGGTTCACTGACCCTGATGCAAAGCAGCCAGCAATGAGTCGCTAGCTACTGTTGGCTCATTCCCTGTGATGAATCTTCAGACCCAACACTACACATTTTAAAAGCACCATGAATTCCATACCATGTCCTAGAAGATGTTAAACAAGAACTAAATATTTCCCAAACCAAAACTTTCTGCTGGAGCACATTCCTTACTGTGATGGAGACATCAACATGAAAATATTGAGGCTCACAGAAGGCACTCCATAAATTGGGTCAGTTATATGTTAACAATACTAGTTGCCATCTTAGCAGCTAAATATCCAGTCAGTCTATGCCTGGATCTAGCCTGCCCATGTCTGGACCTAGCCTGCCTGTCTAACAAGTCCTAACAGAACAAACCTACACATCTAGCCTAGTCTACATATTTGTTGTACTCACAGCGTAAAAGTTGCGGAGCTGATCCAGTCCATCCTCCCACCTGAACACGCAAATATCCGACCTGACAGGCTTGCCAGACTCTGTTCCTTCCACTATAAATCCACCAGGAGCTGTGGACAAGTCAGTTTTAATTGTCAACAACTTTACATTTTGACATTTACTATCACCACGTAATAGACATTTCCTATTGTAGCAGCTCCAGCTGGCGGAACTACCGTAGCAGATGGTGCCAGGGGTCTGCACTAACTATATTCTCATTTCAAACAAATTAAGTATGACACTAATTGAAATTAAAACACAACAATGACACTTTAATTCTACAAGTTCACATCTGACTCTGCAATCTCCACTCAAAACAAAACCTGTTTGGCTGTAAGAAACATGAACTAAACTAAACTAGAATAAACGAACTGTAACTTGATAAATGAACAGTTACTTGATAGTCAAACTGTAGTTTAATAGACTGATCACTGGATTGTCACAGGATGGAAGATTTGTGTCTGTTCTGCAACCCAGGTGATAGTAAAATATCTCTCTAGTTAGACGTTGGATTCTCATCAGCGATGCAAATGAATAGTAAGATGACTTCCTATAAGTGGGTCTACCACTTGCTATTGTGGAACATAAATTTCATTACTATCTACCTCTCCCTGATACGCTGCTGCATCTGGACTCACATGGAAAGATTGTCTGTCGAAACCTCTCTCTCTCTCTGGGCTCCTAAAATCTATCTGTTTTCTCTTCACCGTTATCAAGGTGGTCCTGTTCTCCTAGTTGACCACTGGCAACTTGTTTCTCCGATCTTCGCTCTAGAATGAATCTGTCCTCTCTCTCCGCTATCTCGCACCACAAAAGATCTAGACTTGTCTCGCCAATCTTCGCTGTGAAAACTGACGACTTGTTCCTCTGCTCTTCAATCTCCAAATGATTTGGGCTCCCCTAGCTAGCTATATCCGCCACTTTTTCCAGATCTCGAACCTAATCTTGAATCTCGAGATTCAATTAAAAACCAGCTAATAGCATCCATCCGTCACTAGCGATTTTGCTATAACGGGTGTCATTATGTCGCTTTTAACATCTGCGTGGCTTGGAAACCATCGCTATGCATTCCAATATCCAAATTTGAGTACATCTGTTCTGGCTAGCTTTGTTAGTTTTAATTCTATATGAAACAACAGAATGGCTACTGACTATCAATGCACTCACCCTTTCTAACTTTAATAAAACATGTCTAAAATCATACCGCTAATAAATCTACACAGCTAAGATCTGTTACACTATCACCGCGTATTAGACATTTACTGATGCTGAGCAGTGCCATGAGCTGCAGTGGTCAGCGACCCATAGCTGACTGCTAGCGCCAGGGCCAGCGAACCAGAGCTGCCAAGACCCTTCTACACCTCCACGCGGTGATCCTGGATAACAGGCTGCAGCAGGGCAGACTGGCTTAGGAGAAGAGGGAATGCTAACCTGGTACTAAACAAATGCTTGCTGAAGTCAGATGTGTTGGACCGAAAGGTGCAAATATCGCAGTCAAGCTGTAAACTACGACACAACGCATTCCGTTCTCTGGACTACATTCTGCTACTTAAGCCCTTTCAGGGTTTGGTAGCGGGAGATTGAGAACGAACGAAGAAGAGAGAAGACATTAACTATCACCACGTATTGACATTTAACTATCACCACACATTAGACATTTACTATCACCACGTATTCACCAATGTATAGTGTTTCCTATTCACATTTAAGATGTATCTATTGGCAACATAAGACAAGACTAAATACTTGATCTGGTACCAGCAGATTTTCAGAGAGTAACATTAAACATTCAAACTGACAGATAGTAACATTAAACATTCAAACTGACAGAGAGTAACATTAAACATTCAAACTGACAGAGAGTAACATTAACACTTAGTATACGCAGCCAAAAACCACGATTTTACACGCCTATTTTTCTACAAAAATGTTCACACCTAACTGCTGTGACAAAATTATTCATATATCTGTTATCTTTTATTGTGTGATCATGTTTTATATATCAAAATGTTCAGGAATGATTGGTCTTTTTAGAAACAGTGCAAAAAGATGTATGTACAGTGAAGTTGCATGCAAAAAATTATGTAATGTGTAAACAAAAATTAAAAACAATAAATAATTTGTCAACATTTTTTCACTTACCATTTCATTCAAATGAATCCTTCACAATGTCAACACACAAAAATTCTTTCTTTTGATAATATATCCATATTTACCCAATATTGGGAAGTTTCATCACTCTTGGATCAGAAATAACATTATTATGACCATTCAGCAGTGTTTGGTAAATTGAAAAATAAAATGGCACAAATTCTCTAAGAAAAAAAAAATTATCTATGTACAGCTGATTTTAATTTACATTTATTTCAAATGATGCTGTTCAAAACAGTGATTTGGATGAAGAAATGGCTGGTCTGGGCATCCTTGACAAAAAAATGTTGTCCTAACTCTAGCATTTGGAGTACTGCAAACAATACATTGACGACACAGTGTAGACTTTTTGATAATGTGTCTTTTTCCACTGTGTCTGTTTGCATGGCTGCTGATGTAAGGTTCCACCTGCAAGCTGGGCGTCTCTGTAGCTGCAAAAAGGCGAAGCTCAGAAACTAATTGCTTTTTAAATTGTAGATAGGGCTGCTTTTTTGTGTTTGCAGGCCTCGTCAGGGCATGCAAAATAAATGAATTCAGCTGAGCTACTTCAAAAATCCAAAAGAAAATTTTCTTCCACCATTTCCTTGTTCTTCTAGTGAAGGTACCATATGTTGCGACACACTGATCAACCTTATCACACCCATTCATGCGGTAGTTGTAGTCATCAATCATTGATGGTTTATCCTTCACTACACCAGAACGACTTGTTAAACGTTTGGTGGTCACCGAGGCTTCACTAGAGACAAGCAAGCATTGTTTTTTAGCCTTCTTGTCTCTGAACATCACGCAGAGGAATGTTCTTTCTATATGGAGAAACCATTTCATTTGTAAAAAGGACAATTTTGTTGTCTTGAAAGCTTGTGGAAAATCTCTGCGGTTTATGTTGACCGTACCAGTGTAGTAATGGCCATTACTGGTAAGGTACTGCAGCAGCGGATAGCTGGTGTAGTAACGGTCAGCATAAATGTGATGGCCTTTCCCACAAGGTTCTAAAAGCTTGTCAAATATTTTGACGGCTTGTTGACTGCTTGGATCTAGGTCTGGATTGTAAGATGTATTGCTGCCAAAATATATCAATATGTTGACAACATAAGCAGTGTTGCTGCCGCAGAGGCCAAAGGTTTTGACGTGGTATTTTTTTGGCTTTGATGCATTGAACATCTTATGGGCCCACCTTCCCTTCCATCCAATGACCATTTCATCCACAGAAAGTTCCTTGAATGGGTAATAGGATTTTTGAAATTGAAGTAGCAAGCTCTGCACAAATGGCTCAATTTTGGCTTTACCCTGCGAATCAGGATTGCTTACATGAAACATTGTATGGTACAAAGCTTGGAACCTGTCCCTCGTGAATACCTTCCTGAACCAAGGTGTTTCTGTAGTCTCATCATGTGCCCAGTAGTCACTAATTTTAGGCTTCTTTAAATAGCCGATAACAGTAATGACAACAAAGAATTTATGTAGCTCAGGCACAGTCACTGGTGACCATGTTAGAAAAACTGACCGTACTGCAGTTGTTTCTTTCATTGCCAGGCACCGTTGGGCCGCATAATCATTTACTGACCTGACAAGGTCTTCCATAATGGCATCAGTAAATAAAGCTTTAAAGTAAAATAAGGGTGATGCATTCTCTGGAATAATGTCAGGATTGACACCAGGGATTCTTGGCTGAGGTGGAATAAACCGAAAGGTATTGTCTGTGCTGCCCTCAAATACCTCCCTCCATCACTAACCTGAGCGTCTGCCCTAGTAGTTGCCATTGGGACAGGAGACACTGTAGATGGATCTACTGTACTGCTGGTACTAGTACTAGGCCTAGGATTCCTATCAAGTACAGATCTTGACCTTGCTCCTCGTCCTCTCTTAGGCATAGGACCTTTACCCTTTCCTCTACTATGGATGAGAGACTCCTCCTCTTGCTCACTCGAACTATCCCTGGTGGCACTGTGCAATGATGTATTTCTAACATCCCCTTCTTCTTCTGAATGAGAACTTTCACTGTCAGTGTCAGAAGTCATGTCATCTGTATCTTCTTCAGCCCAGATTTGAATCATCTTAGTGGCCTGAACAGCAGAAAATCGTGCGCCACGAGAATTGGTAGAGGAAGCCATTTCTTCAAATGAAAAAAAAAGTTGAAAAAAATCGCTACTTTCGTTAGATTATTGAACAAAATGTGCCAAATTAATTCTCAAAAGCTTACCAAACCACGCCGTAAGATGCTTAAAAGGACAGGAACAGGAAATGACGTTGCAGTAGTTTAAAATGTTGGATAGGAAATAAAAATATTTAAAACTTGGCGTTGGTACATTTCGAGCGACAACGCCCATTTCATGGAAACAAAATATCACTGACGCACTTTCCGATAACAATTTATTATGAATATTTCCTTCCGAATTAGAACTGTCCATGCTAAATATTTCTTTATCTACATGTCTGTCTATTTCAAGTCATGGTTGAATTATCTGTGAGACACGTACTGCCGAAAATCGTGTCCCACGAGAATGGGGAGGGAGGACGCCATTTCTTCAAGTAAAAAAAGTAGACAAAATAACTTTGTTTACATTTTTATTTTTTTATTTAGTAGTACATAATTGATAATAATGTTAACTCACGCTCTAGAAGTGGAATCTGAAATGGCATTGTTGTGGGTTTATACTTGCTGGATTTGGATTAAACCCATATTAAATACATTTAATACGTTGCAAAGAGTGCGAGCCACGCTATTTGGCTTAATGTAATTCCGTGGCTGCCTAATCGACACGTCATTTGGCGGGTCGGAATTTAAGGGTTAAACATTCAAACTGACAGAGAGTAATATTAAACAATCAAAATAACAGAGAGTACCATTAACTCATTCACTCCCGTAAGCAGATCGACTGTGTTCACAAATCAGATATTTTCCCATTCTTAGTTCTCCTAAATGTTTTATTTTGTTGGTTATTGGCGGAATTTCAGATTTTGTACTTTTCATTTCCGAAAGAGAAAGTGTGTTTCTTAAAAAAAATGTTTATTTTCGTACTTGGAAACCAAATTTTTTTTTGGGAGGGCAGGTTGAATCTAGCCCATGTCCCTTCAGTCGGACTAAATAGAGTTTTTACAGTACAAGCTCGGTAAAAGTTAGATTATATTATTGCTAACAGTAGTGATGAAGATATTGATAATTCTGATAGCGATATTTTAATTTCTTTATCTAGTCTTAGTTCTAAGTCGAGCGATGAAAGTGAAACTAAATCTACTGACGAGGCGGCGGTGCCCTCCTTTGCCTCAGGCAATGGTAGTAACAGTTCACAAATTCAGTAACGGTTCAAAATCCTCGACAGCCATACCAGTGCGTAAAATATAAATTCGCATACAAATACAGTTAACCTCTATAAAGCCGCAGGCACGAGTTACGTCCAAACTCGGCCTATAAAAACGGTGTGCGTAAATTTTTATTTTTTTTACGGAGCCACTCCCGACAGTCATTTAAAAAAATACTGAATAGGTCACCATATATACACAGCATTTTGCCGGTTATAGTATCATATGTTCGATTACAACTGGCTTTTGAACAGTTTTAATTTTGTATACACCGTTTGGAGCAGGCCGACTTTTTGCGAAAGGTGAAGTAGGTTGTTCGGAACGATCTTTATCGAGTAGACCTGTTTATTTTGTTTGTTTAGATGAAAGAACTATGTTTAAATTGGAAACTAACAGTTGTGTCGATAGTGTAAACACAGTATCGATACATTGTTGTGGTTTCAATGGTTTTCAGTCAGAGCGACTAGGCCTAGTGGTCGTTTCTAAATATTTCCTAGTTTTTCATAAATTTTCAACTTCATCTTTTTGTATCTCAGAAACTAACCAACACACAACAAAAACAATTACACCCACATGTCCGTTATTCAATTGTGTTTCTACACACAAGAAAATCATATTTGTTTACAAACAGAAACGTTACAAATTTTAAGTCGACTATCATAGCGAGAAATTAATTAGGTCAAATTTCCGTCATAAAAAATGTACCGTGCTGAAGGTTAATACAGCAGGAACATTCTTTCTCGGTGTGAGTAAATTGTAAACACTCACGCTGGTGATTAGTGCTTTTATTTTTGAGCATGTTTTCAACTTCACATGCCTTCAGTAAAATATGAATACTTGTGAAAACAACTGCACTAAATTAGGTGTAACTTTCAGAACAACATCTCTTGTGGATTACCGTCAATAGAAAGTCATTTCGTTTTTCATGTATTGGTCTAGAGCTGAATAATGTGTTGATGATGGGAACAATTTTTTCATAATTTCAAAAAATAAAAACGATCATGCAACTATAATCTCTCGTACACAAATGTTCACCTCAATTTGCAAAATATGTGTGTTCTATTGAATTCTGGCCGCAATTGTGAACAGTTTGGTGTATATAATATGTGTCATTTCAGGGAACTTTTATTGAAGAAAAAAATTACATCCAAAGGTACAAAATATTTGGGAGTGAATGAGTTAAACAATCAAACTGACAGAGGGTAACATAATAACACAATCAGACTGATAGAGAGCAATGCGTTTGACAAAAGTAGAGAGCTGATATGATAAACTACAAAGACCTTACCAAGAATGCCTCCAGCAAATAAGATATCAAAGAGGACCTCTGCATATCTTCTGTAGTCAAGCTTGGACCCTTCCTTGTCCAGATAACGAGAAACCTGCTCCAAATCTCTCCCACATTCACTTAGCCCTGCGATGATGGAATCTCGAAAAGCAGTTGGGTCGTATTTCTCTTTTTCATCTAAGACAAACCAACAAGAATAAAAATGATATTCTTTGCTTCTCAAATAAAGTGCTTCTACTTATACACTTGCAATGCTGGTACACAACCAGCATTGTATGCTAACAGTTTTACAAAAAACCTTACACTGTTATATAGGCTGAGCATTCCTCTCTAAAACCCTGGAGGCAGAGGAAGTGTCTCAGATTATGTTTGTTTTTGGAGCATAAGCATATGGTATACCTATCTGCCCATGACGGATGTGCCGAACTGAAAGGTGCAAATTTCACCATCAAGCTGTAAGCTAGCGACACAGCGCATTCCGTTCTCCGAACTACATCCTGTTACTTGCAAAGCCCTGTTCAGGGCTTGGTAGCGGCAGATTGACAGCGAACTCAGAAGAAGATACCAATGTACTGAGATAAATTGAAAATAAAAACACCGAAACTAGACACAAATTGTAGGGAGATAGTAGATCAGTTGTGGTAAACAAAATTGGTACACAGGTAGTGGTTGAGAGAGATGGTGCACCATTGTAAGAATAAAACATCTGTAGTATAGATGATGGAGATAGTACATTATGGTGCGAAGTAAAATCTGTAGTAGAATAGGATGGTACATCAGGGTAGAAGGAAAATCCGTAATTGATGGAGATAGTACATACAGGTGAGAAGAAATATTGGTAGTTGATGGAAATGGTACATCATGGTGAGCAGGAACATCAGTAATTGATGGAGATGGTATATCAGGGTGAGAAGGAACATCAGTAGTTGAGTAAGATGGTACATCAGGGCGAGAAGGAACATAGTAGTTGATGGAGATGGTGCATCAGGGTGAGAAGGAACATCAATAGTTGAGTAAGATAGTACATCATCACTGTAACTATCTGTGTGGGAATAAATATCTACAACCTTCAGGAACCTTCTAGAACATCCCAAGAGTGATGTCATATAAAAATTGCACTGAACAAACTGAATGGACATTTTGGGGGATTTCTTCATCATCTATGTGTGTGTTTGAGAGAGAGAGAGAGAGCAAGGATGGGAGTGAATAATGCTGCCCACAACAGGTGTGTTATGAAACAGAAGTGTACTCTAATGGTGTAATATAAATGAAAGTCTCACCACTGATACTGTTGGTGGAGATCACAAATGGGGACTTTATTGTACTAGGTCTTGTTTTTTGTTGTTGTTGTGAGGTGAAGTGACCTGTCCCTTTCCTTGCTGCTTTGTTTTAGTGAAAGGTAATAGTAGTCCCATAGTCGACACTGCTATTAGTGATAATGTGATTAGTGATAAATAAGCCATCAGTGACTCCGATTAATGAGCTATTAGCGACTGAACAACTTTTGATACCAACAGCTTCTGTCTTCTTCTTCTACGTTCGTTCTCAATCTCCCGCTGCCAAGACCTGAACAGGGCTTTGCAAGCAGACGGATGTAGTCCAAGGAACGGAATGCATTGTGTCGCTAGTTTACAGCTTGATTGTGATATTTGCACCTTTCGGTCCGACACAGATTCTGTCTATGTTTTGTTAATTGCGGTGCATCATCTAACATGCAGGCATTTATTGATTTCAGTTTGGTTCCCGTATCCATGTCCTCACTTTGGATGATGTCCAAATCAGCATTTCTGCTCTTTCATTGTGAATCCCAGGATGGTCAGTAGATCAACCGCAAAATTTGCAGATGACCCAAAATTATGCAGAGGTGTCTCATCTTAAAGCAGAAGTGGAAATATTTAGGTCGGATTTAGGTAAAATTTGGGAATGGTCTGAGAGATGGCAAATGGAGTTTAATGTAGATAAATGTACAGTCAACCACATGGGTTGATCCAATATGGAACACAATTATAGAATGGGCGAGAACAATATTAGAATGACAGAAAGGGAAAGAGACCCACGGGTTATAGTAAATCATAAAGGCATGGTGAGTGAGCAAGTCCAAGTTGCAGTAAAAAGGCAAATGCAATGTTAGGTATTATAAAATGATTATTAAACAGACACTTGGAAGTGGTAGTCAAACTATATAAAGCATTAGACCTAGATTGGAGTACTGTGTACAGGTATATAGTCCTTATCATAGAGGGAACATAAACATGCTGGAAAGGACACAAAGAGCAACGACAAAACTGATAGTGGGATTCCAGAATTATAGTTATGAGGAAAGACTCAGAAAAACTAGCCTACAGTGTCTAGAAAAGAGAAGAATTCAAGGTGATTTAATATAGGTTTATAAGATAATCAATGGAAAGGATAAATTAGACTATAACAAGTTTTTCAAAATACAGCTGCCCACAATAACAAAAGGGCACAGCCACAAATTAATTAAAGAAAGACTTACCAGGAAATGTTTTTTTAGTCAGAGGGTGGTGAATGCTTGGAATGCATTGCCACAGGAAATAGTGGATGCAGGATAAAATTAATGCATTCAAGAATAGATATTTTTAGATCAAGTGAATGTAAAAAAAACTGGTGCAGTGCATACAGACTCTGCAGTCTTCTAAACCAGTATAAAACATTAAGTTACTGAAAGTTTAAGGTCTTTACACCTGCTATCAGTTTCCTTGTCAAGATGAAACCCAGTAAGACCACAGCAGCAAAAGATGATTACAAGCGAAGACGGCAACAGCTTCAGGTATATGTAGTAAAATATGACCGTACAGTCCAATCTTAGCATTACAAACTTTCCCACACATGTGGACGGTGTTGGCAATAGGGCTGTCTTGCATTGTCCTCAACTTGACAATGTGAGCGGCTTGTGTGATGACAGTGTAGCAGGCTGAGCGGTCCAAAGCAAGCAGCTCCCAGGCGGCAACATCAGTGATGAAACTTTCAGTCTTTTGTTTAATCCCCCCCGAGCATGTATGTATTGAGCTCACTGTACAGCGTACGAAGAAGAGCTCACTGTACAAGTTACTTAGGGAAGGGTGTTTATTGGACAGACAAACAACATGCTCAGTCCATCTAATTTGAGCTCTGTGGAACAGAGTATGGATGCCAGAGAGCCTACAATTTGGGATGAAGTAGTCATCTCACCTTGGCTTTCTGAACAGGAACTCAGGTTAAAAGAAACTTGGCTTCCTGGTCAAATATTACTTACCCCTTTTTCGGGTCTTCAGACGGGTGCCTGATAGTGTTGGTTTTTCTGCCTTTTGACTCATATACCTGTAGACAAAAAGATTTGTTCTAAGTATGGATATAAAAACTGTATTTTGATCCACCCTATTTGAGACCAGTATTACACTTGTCAATAACACACTTTTGTTTATATGTGACCTGTGTTAGCCCTTTTTTTTCCCCCACAGACTTTACGATCTAGGCCTCAAATCAGAAAATTCATCTACTACTCTCAAAGCATTTACCATTGAATTGAAAAAAATTATTTAACCCATTCAATCCCAGCTGATCAGAAAAACCCACAACTGAATTCCCAGGGCAAGGGGAATAACTCCGCAAAAATTAGATGTACTTGCGCAACTGTGCCAGCAGTCCGCACCAAAAAGGGTAGTGGTACAGTGGGTTCCGTCACACTGCAACATCCAAGGCAACGAGGAGGCAGACAGACTGGCAAAAGAAGGTGCAAGGCTACCACAAACAGATACCAGTATCACGTACGAAGAGTCAAAACGGCTTATCAAAGCCAGGTACATGACCAAATGGGAAACCGAACATACTGGTTACACCAAAAACGATGCCTATTACCAGTTGAACCGAAGAGAGCAGGTCGTTGTCTTCAGACTTCGCACTGGCCACAACAGACTGAGGTACCACCTATTCAACAAATTGAAGATAGGGTGTACCGACGAATGCCCGTGCGGTACTGGTAAAATGACCACTGAACATCTGCTGCAGAACTGCCCGACATACGAGGATCAGAGAGAGCAGATGTGGCCATTGCCAGTGGAACTACAAGACAAGCTCTATGGTAGTGGCGAGAGTCTCAGGATGACCGCCGCTTTTTTCGAAAAAATAATGGTTACTGTCTGACTGTGTACGCAGAAGAAGAAGAAGAAGATGTACTTGCGCAATAAAATTAATAACAAATACAATTTTAAATTTATTTGTGTGATTCAAACTCCAGTTTACAGATAAATGGAAGAGGTACTCTTCTGTGCACATGTTATTTGTGAGTGACATGTATGTTGGATGCAAACAATTAAACAGGTGAGAAAAAAAATGTGTCAATATAAAATGTGTTTCACACTTGTCAATTTTGCTAATAAATGTTCAAGCGAAAGGCAATCTCCTTTGGTTCATTGCAACTAGTACATCTTTCATCTTCTTGTCCAATGTCTGACTTTCCAGTATACGCCTCAAAGTTATAGAGGTATCTAGTATGAGGATCTGTGGCACACCAAATTTTAATTCCTCAAGGATCTTTTTTCCCTAAAATTCTGATGCATTGGTTTGCTCTGCCAAGTACTCAAAAAAGGTCTGAAGTAGAAAGAATGAAGGTGAAAGGTAATCAAAAGCAGAGTAATCTTGATCTGGATCTATGTCATCTGCAGGACCTGTTCCCTCACTAATTCCTTCAATAATGATATTACTCCGTTGCTTTGACCATTCTCTATCCCCACTTGGGCCTGCCTGTGGGGCGGGTCATGTTGCCACCGTCTTCTACCGATAATTCGTCATCACTACCGAGGTCAGTGTCGCTTTCATCTTCTGAGTCCTGAACTTATTCCTCATCGACGTCTGATTCGTTCTCATTCTCTTAAACTCCATCAACAAATTCGCAACTACTATCGTCTGACTCATTAGTATCTTGTTCGCACCAAGTTTTGAAGGTCCTTTTAAAAAATCACGGCTCGAACACCATACCTGATAGAAACGATCTGTAAACTGCAATGGGAGCCGCCATTACCGGTAGTCACGTGAAGGCTAAATTTAGGGTGTCTATTCGCAGGTAAAACGTAATGAAAAATAATTTAAATCAGCATATCCACGGCGGCCCGCCCTCTGGGCTGGGAGCGAGTCGATAGCAGCCGTCGCCGGCCGGGCTGATTGAATGGGTTAAATATCTTAAAACATAAATGACATGTTCAGCTATATAGAAAAAGGATACACTGTCAGACAAATATAATATGTTATCTGTGATAAATAATACTTTATGCCGTACAACATTTTTCCCATTGCTGGGGTAGTCGAGGGGTTTTGAAGGCTGAGGACTACAGGCCGTTTCGCCACTGCTGTCGCAACGTCGTGTGCTGGCTATGTTTGTTTATTTCACCCCCAACGGAAAAACTACATATGCCATACCGGGGATTCGAACCGCTGAGGTAATCAGCTACATTATTGATAACTACATTATAGCTTACGCCCTACTGCATGACCCATTTAAATTTCCAGTGCAGAACCTAAAATTCAGCATGTAGACAGTATTGAGAGTAATAACTAATAAGTCCCACCCAGTTAGGCTAAATGTTATCTTAAGTGACTTATTAAAAGTGACTTAAGGAATGGAATGGCAGAAATAGGTTTCATGTACTACTTTAAAAATATACTAAAATTTGAACTGTGACTGATTGCATTAAATATTGAAGTGATTGTGACTTAGATTTTAGAATTCAGTTCACAGTGACTCAACTGCTACTTTACTGTTCAGTGTTTCTCCAAGAACAATTCCTCCAAGCCCTCCAGAATATTGTACAACCCTACAGTCCTACACATTAAACTACCACCACCAGCCATGGTGTCATTGCGGATAGCGACAAAGGAGACAGGAGATTTAATTTTATGACATAATCAAGTAAAAATATTGTTAATCGCCAGTATAAAAGTTAATATTTTAAACCATCTCCGCTACCGGTCACATGATAAAGTTTTGGTTTAGACTTTTACTAGCTACACTTTCAATCCATGGCTGGCTGGTGATTAGTGATGACGAAGAAGGAGGAAGAGAATTAAATAATCATGACAGATTATAGATAAGAACGTTACAAGATATCCCTAGATCACTGAAACGAACACCTGCTATGTTACCAAAGATGTACACACGTGTCAGTCCATAATTTAGCCCACCTGTTGTTTTTTTACTTGGATATTTGCCGGCTGACACTCTCCTAACAGTCCAAGCATGGAAGGTTGATATCTCATCTCGTCCAGCTCTCGCCCGACATCGCGGCAACCATCTCTACACATTTGTCCGACAATAAACGAATCACTGTTAACGAACAACCAAAACACCAAGTCCCAGAACATAACAATGCGTTTGCGTCTTTCTTAATTGATAGACTAGATCAGTGCTTCCCAAACCTGTGCAAATTCCTCCCAAAACTGAGTAAAAATTAAGTTTTCTAAGAGCAACGACACATTACGGAATACACATTAATATTTATCGTAAAAGCAGTGGCGTAGGTCAAGGCAAGGATGTATTTTATTTTCAGAAAATACTGATCCATTTATTCATTTAAAGTAAAATCAAGTTAATACTAAAATGTGTTTGAATCGCCGGGTTTGTGATCAAATTTTCCAATAACAGTATTGAAATATTCATTGAAATCTCTCTCAAATAACATTAGTAAAATCTCTAAAATAACAGTTTAAAAATATTCATTGAAATCTCTCTCAAATAACATTAGTAAAATCTCTCTAAAATAACAGTTTAAAAATATTCATTGAAATCTCTCTCAAATAACATTAGTAAAATCTCTCTAAAATAACAGTTTAAAAATATTCATTGAAATCTCTCTTAAATGGGAGGATTGATAGGCTACTCAGTCTTTCTTATCTCATTCTAGATCTCTTATACGTTTTGATCAATTTATATTTTGAGAAATTTCTTTCAAAATTGGCAGTTGAAGCAGAAAAAGTTATAAATATTCATGATATTACAACACGATTAGTCAGTCTTGCAGCTTTCACTTACACACACCAGATCAAAGCTAAGTTGTCCAGTTAGCAATCATCTCTGCTCAACAGGATTGTCTTTCTTATACAAGACAATGTGGCGTCGCATGGCGGATGATTCCGATGATCATAACTGCAATATCAAACACTGTGTACTTAACACGCTCGTGCTGAATTTATTCATTGATAAAATCATATTTTTCAGTATCGAACAGTATCGGAAAGCAAATCGCCGGTGAAGCGTATTCATTTGTATTGTACGTTTTGTAATTTCTGCCTTAAGTTGATCAATTGCTTCTAGTTGAACTCTGTGTTTTTCTTGTGCTATGGTGAAGCAATGACTACAGCTCTGCTCACCGGGCATGATCTTACTTCTTCAAACGCTTAGGTAGAAATGTCGTACGTTTTGCAAATCTGCAGAGCTCTCTTAGTTGTTTTTGACAATTGTCAGTCTCGTTTTTGCTGGCATTATCGAACTAATGCTTTAAACTTGTGCACACATTGATCAAGCGCAAGTCTTTCTTGATGCAGATAGAACTGAACATCGTTCTTTCCAGTTCGTACTCAGGTCAGGTCATCCCGTAGCACTATGCAAGAGTGAAGAAAATCATTGACAAGGATAGGACAAGTGCAGAGATATCTAGGTCAGCAAAACTGAATGAAAGTACAGTTTTTAGAATTTTACACAACAGACTGAACATGAGAAAATTGTGTGCCTGCTGGGTTCAGCGTCTGCTGACATATGAACAGAAACAAACGAGGGTTGATTGCTGTGGCCAGTTGCTCAAAATGTGTGGGTGAAAAACATGTTGTCGACCATGGTGACAGTAGATGAGACTTGAGTTCACCATTATGACCCAGAATCCAAAATTTCCATCATGCAGTGGAAAACCATGGGCACACCAACACATGTCAAGTCAAGAGCACATACATCTGTAAGAAAAGTCATGCTGACTGTTTTTAGAGACGTCAAAGATATCATATTGAAAGATTACCTGCCTGATGGCAACACGGTTAATGGGCAGTATTGTGCACATCTCATTACCAAACTAAGAAAGACTGTGACCAGAAAACGAGGGATAGAGCGCACTCGAATTCTGCCTTTGAGTCAAGACAACGCGCCCTCCCATAAAGCAAGGCTTGTGCTGCAAACAGCCAACGATTTTAATATTGAAATTCTTCCACATCAACCATATTCTCCGGATTTAGCTCTATCAGACTTTTTTATTTTCCCAAAACTTAAAAAACAGCTGAAACGAAATCATTTTGACAGTGACGAAGATGTCATACTGGTTTGTGATAACTAGTTTAATTCGAATACTTCATTATGAAGGTCTTTTCAAGGTCACTCAGAGATGGCAGAAATGTATAAATTCGGATGGTGGCTACATTGAAAAGGAATAAGCACTGCCAAATTTAAACGTTCTCCTCCTACCCTTGATGGTCAGGGTAAAGACTCATGACAAGCCCTTGTACATGGTGGGCTCAGCAAGTACATGTACAGTTTCATGTTTTGAACTCCATCTTGTGTCACACGATCGCTTTGAGTGAGTTGGCACATTTTCCTTAACCTTTTAGTGAATTGGCACATTTTGCAAGTGTCTCGGTTGCGAGACAAAAGAGCCAAGTCATTAGACGAAGTCCTCGAGCTGACCCTTCATATGACAACCAATTCCATTATTATTGGTAGATGTTGTTCATTAGACAGTATGAGAAGAAAAGACGATAATAGACAACCTTGTCTCACACCAATCAATATCCTGCAGGGTGAAAACAATTTTGGCCTTGGTGTAGGACCCACCAAGTCATGTCCTTGTGAGACTTCCGTCATTTTAAGAGGCGTCCGATAGTGCGTAAGCAATCGATTGTGTAACACACGATCAAGGCTGTCAAAAGCCGCCTCATAGTTCGCAAAGGTCCGAGTTCCATTTCGCAGTCTAATTATACATGTAGTTCGCAGGATCGATAGTGTCGAAAGCTTGACTGTTCCTACCCTAGTTGTACGTCCATAGCTGGAATGCTCCTCCACCAGTTGTACATCTATGGCTGGGTGGCTCTTCCCCCAGTTGTACATCTATGGCTGCACGGCTTTTCCACCAGTTGTACGTCGATAGCTGAACTGACTGACCTTCTACCAGCTGTACGTAAATGCCTGCACGGCTCTTCCACCATTTGTACGTCGATGGCTGAACGGCTTTTCCACCAGTTGTACGTCAATGGCTGGACGGCTCTTTTAACAGCTTTACGTCGATGGCTGGACGGCTCTTCCACCAGTTGCAAGTCTATTGCTAGAATTCTCTTAGTCTCTGAACACAGATGGGCCTGTCAAGGGCACTGTATCAGCTCATCAGAAGAAACATTAATACACGCTGGGACGGACAAGGGGTGGAAAAAGTGGGGTCGGCTTCATCCTGTCAAAGAAGACATCACCTTCACTACTCTCGAACGAATAATTCTAATCAGACTAAAAAGGAAGACAAGAAATTTAACAATAATTTGTTTATGCAACAACATCAGTAACTGATTTCGAAATGGAAGATTTATCTGACACCTTACAAGAAGCAGTGGAAAAAGTAGAAAAAAAGACACTTGATCATCACTGGAAATTGTAATGCGAAAGTGGGAGAGGAAGGAGCACACATTGGAGCACAGCGACAGCAATATGGTACCATAGAGATAAGAAACGACCACAGGGACAACCACTAACACATTGGTCCGACTCCCTTGCATCCCGCAACAAAATTTACGATGCCACGAATGGGCGGCTCATGATCCACCGGTCCACCGTGGTCCAAGACAGAGACCGTTGGAAGAGAAGTTGGGACCCGCAACGGTGTAACCGCCGCTGAAGAACGGGTCCAGTAATCCAGTAACTATCAAATGTTTCTTTTCTGTAAACCTATACATGATAAGGAGAGTAAATCCACACAAGTCCCAGAAGATGTGAAACCTCGATGTCTGCTATTAATTCAATCATTGTCGGGAACATCTTACATGCAAGGAACCGGGACATGACATTGACAATTTACTCCATGACTTTTACAATAATTGTATTTATAGTGGTTGTTTCCCTTGCTGGAAGCAGGAAGCAGGTGAGCACATGCACTTTAGGAACCAAAATCGCCCGAATCTTGTTATTCTTTCTGAACTTCTTGTATTTTCTTAATAATTTAGTTTATTCTTCTACTTAGTTTGGTGCAATATTTTCTCTTTACAAAGAATATGATTATAACTGTCACCATGACATGAGGTTTGCGCCAAAGCACGGATAAAAAAACAACAGTTCAATGAAAATTATAAAAAACAAAACAAAACAACAACATAAGAGACTGGAGTTGACACGATTACAGCAAAATATATAATACATGATTTTTTACCCAAGGATTTAAAGACATGAGTCTTTTTTTCCACTCCCTAAAAACAGGGCAGCGGATTGTTCAAAGATAATCCTCAAAATTATACAAGAGAATTACCCCCCCCCCCCAAAAAAAATAAAAATAAAAAAATAAAAATAGAAAGTGAAGTTGACGAAGAGCAGTTTAGTTTTAGAAAGAGCAATATAACCTGTGAAGCAAAATTGTGCACTAGAATATTAACGGAAAGAGGTATAGAACTACAGACAAGTATCTACATGTGTTTTACAAGCAGCTAATGAACGTCGAACATGGACACTAATTGAGTGCCTTCAAGAGATTGGTCAAGATGGAAAAGACATTAGACTTACTAGAAATCTATATTGGGGCCAGGTGGCAATAATACGACCGGAAGAGAATGACTCAGCCGACATTGGTATAAAAAAGTAGGCCGAAGAGGCAGCACTGAATAAGCTGACTGGGATGAAGATGCCGAGCAGTGCATGAGCTGCAGCAGTCAGCGACCCATAGCTGACTGGGATGAAGATGCCGAGCAGTGCATGAGCTGCAGCAGTCAGCGACCCATAGCTGACTGGGATGAAGATGTCGAGCAGTGCATGAGCTGCAGCAGTCAGCGACCCATAGCTGACTGGGATGAAGATGCCGAGCAGTGCATGAGCTGCAGCAGTCAGCGACCCATAGCTGACTGGGATGAAGATGCCGAGCAGTGCATGAGCTGCAGCAGTCAGCGACCCATAGCTGACTGGGATGAAGATGCCGAGCAGTGCATGAGCTGCAGCGGTCAGCGACCCATAGCTGACTGGGATGAAGATGCCGATCAGTGCATGAGCTGCAGCAGTCAGCGACCCATAGCTGACTGGGATGAAGATGTCGAGCAGTGCATGAGCTGCAGCAGTCAGCGACCCATAGCTGACTGGGATGAAGATGCCGAGCAGTGCATGAGCTGCAGCAGTCAGCGACCCATAGCTGACTGGGATGAAGATGCCGAGCAGTGCATGAGCTGCAGCAGTCAGCGACCCATAGCTGACTGGGATGAAGATGCCGAGCAGTGCATGAGCTGCAGCGGTCAGCGACCCATAGCTGACTGGGATGAAGATGCCGAGCAGTGCATGAGCTGCAGCAGTCAGCGACCCATAGCTGACTGGGATGAAGATGCCGAGCAGTGCATGAGCTGCCGCAGTCAGCGACCCATAGCTGACTGGGATGAAGATGCCGAGTAGTGCATGAGCTGCAGCGGTCAGCGGTTCGCATTGAGAAGGCAAACCTGGTACTTCTTCTTCTTTGCGTTCAGTATCTTTTGGTCATACTATATCTACAGGCCAGTCGCCTTGTTGGAGTCAGTAGTCTTCATCAGGTCGGAGCGGCTGCCCCACAGCTTTTGTCTCTGCTCCGCACCCCCTGGCCAGGTCCTGTATCTCATTCTCCTATAGAGGGGCCATTCCTGTAGAATGTGTTCAGGATTCTGGCCCCCTGTTCCACATGGGTATTCATCGGTGTGTGATCTTCAGTCGGTATAGAAGTTCTAGTAGTCTGCAGTGATCGGTTCTTAAGCGAAATAGGGTAGTTTGTTGGTTTCTTTTGAGTTGATGAATTCTTCTTCTATCTTCTTACCAACCTTCGTTTTGCAGATGATATCGACATGTTGGCGGGTTCAGAAGCAGAACTCCAGGAATGGGTCAGAAGGCTCGATGAAACAGCTCTTGACTATGGTATGGAGATAAACACTGGAAAGACAAAATTAATGACCAACAACGCTACGGGCTTCAACAACAAGATAAAAGCTAACGGTTAGGAACTCGAAGTGGTTGACCGTTATAAATATCTTGGGTCGATTGTCAGTTATGAAGGATCAAAATGTGAAGTGTTGGCCAGAATAGCAGAGACAATAGCGGCGCTTGCACGGCTTAACAAAATCTGGCAAGATAAACGGTTAGCATTAAGCACGAAAATCAGATTAATGCGTAGACTAGTCCTGTCAATATTCCTCTATGCTTGTGAGACTTGGACAGTTACAGCTGACCTTCAACGAAGGATACCGGCCTTGGAGATGAGATGTTTCCGAAAACTTTTAAACGTCACGTACAAAGATCGAGTAAGGAAATACGAGATAAAATTACAACAGCAATAGTGCCTTTCGAAGATCTCCTGGCAACTGTCAAATGAAGGAAAATCACTTGGTACGGTCACATATCGAGATCAAGTGGTCTTGCAAAGACACTCCTCCACAGGAAGGTGCATAGCAGACGACGAAGAGGCCGGCCCAAAAAGAGATGGGAGGACAACATAAAAGAATGGACCAGTCTCCGACCAGAAGAGTCACGAGCAGCGGCATCTGACAGAGAGGGATGGCGTGTAGTTGTGAGGATGTCTTCACGTGTGCCCCAACGACCTCACCGGTTACGGATTGATTTTTGATGATGTTCTTAACTTAACTTAACTTAACTTAACGTTTTAATACTGGTTTCGAAGACTCATCAGAGATTTTATACAACCAGTTACATGTGCATTACCCTACTCTAAAAGCTACCCAATCTTTTCTTAAATGCATTAACTGTCCCTGCCCCCACTATCTCCTGTGGCAATGCATTCCAAGCAGTGACTACTCTCTGACTAACAACATATTTTCTAACATCTAATCTGAACCTCAGAGAGTGGTGAATGCTTGGAATACATTGCCACGGGAGGTAGTGGAGGCAGGGGCAGTTAATGCATTTAAGAATAAATTGGAGGCGCATAGCTTTTAGAGCAAGGTAATGTAAATGAAACTGGTTGTATACAGACTCTGCAGGGTCTTCTAAACCAGTATAAAGCTGCGTTTGACAGACCTTGACTACGCCGATGATGTAGACAAACACGTCCCCCACCACCCCCCCCCCTCCTCTCTATCAGGCGCTGATAAATCACTAGAGAACGTTGACGACAATACACCACGATTGGGTCTTCATATTTCATGAGAGAAGACAGACCCAAAACCTTGGCGGCGGTTCTACATTGGCAGGAATGCTTGTTGGCTACAATCATGTTGTTGTTCACGAATTCCAACACTTAGTAGGTTACTCTTTTGTGCGCCCTGAAAAGGACGTTAAATGGCTGGTTGCAGTTGCTTTTCTCATATATCGAGCGTGCTGATGAAGGTGGGCCAGGGTCTTCCAATCGGTTGTGTTGTGCTTTGCTTCATCTGCGTGTCGCTCACTACTACGGGGATCACGTCGATCCTTCCCGTCGTTAGCCAGGCTGCCATGAGAACAGCCCTTTCCAGGGAGGAAGCAGAGGTGAGTGTCTTGACCAGTATGTTTTGCCTGACCCTGATTAACATGGCAGTGTCGACAGCCTCACGATGACAGCTGCTTTCTTCGAACAAAAACAGGTTGACGTCTGACAGTATACGAAGAAAAAGAAGAAGAAGAAGAAGAGGAAGAAGAAACAGAAGAAGAAGAAGAAGAAGAAGAAGAAGAAGAAGAAGAAGAAGAAGAAGAAGAAGAAGAAGAAGAAGAAAAAGAAGATTAACATGTCTGTAAGCTCCGACGACGACTTGATCTTCCTGGGCAGTAACCAAAACTCCGATGCACACCGTCATCTGGGTATCCTTTGAAGAATAGGTCTGCCTGCCGCCTCTATAAATGCCCTGACCGAGTCTGTATCAAGTGCAGGTTCTCACTGCTAACCTAGTTATGGATCTTCAAAACCTATGTCAGCCTCATTAAGATATATGGCTCGAAGGACTGGGCTTTCCTGAAGCATGACCAGAAGCACACGAAGGTTTTATATAATCGCTACCAGAAGCGCATTCTCCACGCTCACTGACACGACCAGGTCCCAAAGGTTGAAGACACATGACCTTTTTTTTTTTTTTTACTGATATGTTTGCCTCACTAGTTTCTACTGGCGGAGGCGCGCCATTTTCCATCCCAGACCGTAGTCCATTGGGCGATATCAGGACGCATAAACCAGTGCTTGGATGCATGTGTGCGTCTGTATGTATCCATGCTAGGTTTGTGCACCCTCAGAAGCTAGCCCAACCAAATTGCAATGGAAGGGCCTCACCATGAGGGCGCGTGTGAAAGTTGTGCAAGAGTGTGACTGTAGGATAGAGTCAAATGAAACAGAGTGAGGTGAGAAGAGAGAGAAGGGAAGAGTGGCCCCCAGGGTGAGATCCTCCTCCGCCGTATCCCACATAGCTGGGCAACATTTATAACAACGCCAATTGACGGTCGATTGACGCGACGAATTATTACTACTACTTCTATTACTACTACCACTACTACTACTACTTCTACTACTACTACTACTACTACTACTACTACTACTACTACTACTACTTCTACTACTACTACTACTTCTACTACTACTTCTACTACTTCTACTACTACTACTATTACTACTACTACTACTACTACTACTACTACTACTACTACTACTACTTCTACTACTACTACTACTACTACTTCTACTACTACTTCTACTACTTCTACTACTACTACTACTACTACTACTACTACTACTTCTACTACTACTACTACCACTACTACTACTACTACCACTACTACTACTACTACTACTACTACTTCTACTACTACTTCTACTACTACTACTACTTCTACTACTACTTCTACTACTACTACTTCTACTTCTACTACTACTTCTACTACTACTACTACTTCTACTACTACTTCTACTACTACTACTTCTACTTCTACTACTACTTCTACTATTACTACTACTACTACCACTACTACTACTACTACTACTGCTGTTGCTACTACTACTACTTCTACTACTACTACTACTTCTACTACTACTAATACTTCTACTACTACTACTACTGCTGTTGCTACTATTACTACCACTGCTGCTACTACTACTACAAAAACTACTACTACTACATTCTTCTGCTTCTTCTTCGTTCGTTCTCAATCTCCCACTACCAAACCCTGAAAGGGTAAGTAGCAGAATGTAGTCCAGAGAACGGAATGCGTTGTGTTGTAGTTTACAGCTTGGCTGCGATATTTGCACCTTTCGGCCCAACACATCCGACTTCAGCAAGCATTTTTTGAGTACCAGGTTAGCATTCCCTCTTCAAATTCTTCTCCTTAGCCAGTCTGCCCTGCTGCAGCCTGTTATCCAGGATCACGGCGTGGCGGTGTAGAAGGGTCTTGGCAGCTATGGTTTTCTGGCCCTGACGCTAGCAGTCAGCTATGGGTCGCTGACCACTGCAGCCCATGCGCTGCTCAGCGTGTTGATCCCCTTCTCCCTTCAAGAACTAAATGTCCACAATCACAAAAACACCTTTTCGTACTCCTTACACTCAGTCTCAACTTTGTTCCCTACCAACTCCCCATTGACACACACTCCGTTCTCAATGATGTGCATGCCTTTCATCGCCTTCTCAGTCTTAAACTATGATATCATACCAATCCTAGCTCATTACCACCTCCGTCTTAAAGTAAAGTATCATACCAATCCCAGCTCATTACCACCTCCGTCTTAAACTATGATATCATACCAATCCTAGCTCATTATCACCTCCGTCTTAAACTATGGTATCATACCAATCCTAGCTCATTACCGCCTCCGTCGTAAACTATGGGATCATACCAATTCTAGCTCATCGCCGCCTCCGTCTTCAGCGATGTAATCATTCTAATTCTAACTCCCGCATTTGTCCTTACCTCAATGACCCATTCTCTAGCTATTCCCACCGTAAATCTGTTTGGAGCCCGCCCCCTGGCCGATCCCGCGCGTTAGACGATTACATCAAAACCACTACACGATATCAAGGCTATCTGCTCTCGTCGTTTTCGGTGTTCGAATATTTCTTCCCCCGATGCTCGTGCTCTGATTAACCTCAGTCGACATTAGGATCTCGTAATCGAACCAGCCGATAAAGGGGGAGCAGTGGTTGTATGCCGCAAGGATTTATATGTCCAGGAGGGCAATCTGCAACTCTCCTACTCTTCCTTCTACAAACCGGGCCCTGATGATGCTACTGTCCTCTTCAACAAGGAGGTATCCACTACCATCTTCGATATAACAAAACGACATCTGTCTCACACATCTTTCATGCATACCCAATACACTCAGCAAACAAACGCTCACTGTCCCACACATCTTTCATGCATACCCCATACACCCAGCAAACAAACGCTCACTGTCCCACACATCTTTCATGCATACCCCATACACCCAGCAAACAAACGCTCACTGTCCCACACATCTTTCATGCATACCCCATACACCCAGCAAACAAACGCTCACTGTCCCACACATCTTTCATGCATACCCCATACACCCAGCAAACAAACGCTCACTGTCCCACACATCTTTCATGCATACCCCATACACTCAGTAAACAAGCGCTCATTGTAACACAGTTTTTAAAAATACAGCCACCTACAATAACACGAGGGCATAGCTACAAGCTGACTAAAGAGAGGTCCAGATTAGATATTAGGAAATATTTTTTTTAGTCAGAGAGTGGTGTCTGCTTGGAATGCATTGCCAGGGGAGGTAGTGGAGGCAGGGACAGTTAATGCATTTAAGAATAAACTGGATGCGCATAGCTTTTAGAGCAAGGTGATGTAAATGTAACTGGTTGTATACAGACTCTGCAGGGTCTTCTAAACCAGTACAAAGACGTCAACTTAAGTTAAATCCTTTCATTCATACCCCATACACTCAGCATCCAAACGCCCACTGGCACTCTAAGACCATTTATCCCCGCCCCGCACATTTAGCAAACAAACGCCCACTGTCACTCTAAGACCCTTTATCCCCGCCCCGCCCATTAAACAAACAAACGCCCACTGCCACTCTAAGACCCTTTATCCCCGCCCCGCCCATTTAACAAACAAACGCCCACTGTCACTCTAAGCCCTGCTAATCACGCCTCGCTTAATCCGCAAACTAACGCATACTTCCTTCCACACTAAACCTTTGCACTAGACTTACCCTGCCAGGTATTTTCGCTCCACTGGACTAACTACCAACAATTGGCTTAGTTTGTACAACAGGCCGGTCTTCCAACCTACAAATTTAGCCAATCAGGCAGCACATCGACTGGTCCGGTTAACAAGGACTTTGACAGCTGAAAGGTCAAACCAGGATGGTGATATTAAGTGTCTGCCTGGTACAGTGTTGTTAATGTCTTCCTGTTATCATGCCAACATGGTACGGCCTTTCATGGCCGGCTTGTTTGTTATTGCTCCTTCCTATTGTTTATTATTTACTATAATTTTAATAGCAGGGGAAGTAACACTAACGTCATTATATGGATACTTGCTATATATACAAAATTTAACATTTACGCAGAGTGAATGAGAAACTTTTAAAGAGGACGAGAATATCGAAAGTTACGAACCCTTTACAATCGGCGGATACAGTATCCAAGAGCTAAGATACGTAGACGATACTTTGATACTATCAAACAGTGACGAGGGGTTTGAGTAGCTAATTGCAGTTGTAAGCAGATGCAGCGAAGATGCAAATGTCTTTGTAAACATAACCAAAACTAAGATAATGACCACCGACATAATAAGAGGTCAACATAACTTCAAGTTTGGTAGTGTGGAAATAGAACATGTTACGGATTTTCAGTATATGGAGTCCAGAATTGACAACAATTACGAATGCTCAAAGGAAATCAGATGGAAATTGACAATGGCAATGCAGAGACTACATAGCCTAAGGAAACTTTGGCAGAATTCCAGAAATCTAACAAAAGTGAAAATTGTGAGAACCTGTGTTTTTCCCGTGCCAGAATACATCCGCGAAACATGGACAGTTCCTAAACATCAAAGAAGAGAATCGAGTCCTTCGAGACAAAATGTTATAGAATGGTCCTCGATATACAATGTACCGAAAAAAAGAAGAATGCAGCCATTGGACAAGAGTTTGGCATAGAGGAGAACTGGTTCATAACATCCATCATGAACAGAATATTGAAATACTTTAGCCATATCAAAAGACACAATGGTTTTGAGAGAACGGTAATGGAAGGTATGGTGACTGGCAAGAGAGGCACAGGTAGATCAAGAAGGCACCAAGATGTCAAGGAATGCTTGGGCTAGACTGGAGCAGGCTGGAGCTTTGACAATAGATCGAGTTTCAGACGGACAGTGATGTGACGTTCAGCAAAGGACATGCTATATATATACACACACACACACACACACACACACACACACACACACACACAAACACACACACACACACACGCACACAACATATATCATCATCACCATCATCACCCTGGGTCATCAAACCTATGATATGACTGGTTGTAAGACCGTTTGGCTTCGTTCGTTCTCATTCACCCTCTAACAAACCATGTAATGGCTTAAATAGCAGAATGTAATCCAGAGGACATAATGCGATGTGTCGTAGTTTAATGCTTGACTGCGATATTTGCACCTTTCAGTCCAACACATCAGACTTCAGCAAGCATTTTTTGAGTACTAGGTTAGCATTCCCTCTTCGATCCCGTCTACTTAGCCCTGCTGCAGCCTGTTATCCAGGATCACCGCGTGGAGATGTAGAAGGTTCTTGGCAGCTCTGGTTAGCTGGCCCTGACACTAGCAGTCAGCTATGGGCAGCTGACCACTGCAGCTCATGCGCTGCTCAGCTTCTTGATCCCGTAAGACCGTTTGAATCTGTCTCTCCATTTGAAGTTCATTCTATCCTCTGCAGTTTTCTTCATTTCAGCATAGGTTCGTACTTTCATGTCTCTGCATGCCAAAATGTACTGGTGAGTCTTTGTCGCTTCTTTCCTTTTTAATCTATAGAATCATTACCTCTGGTATCTTCTGTAGAAGACTTTCATGTGACATATTGTGTCCCAGTCAACCCAATCTACGTTTTTGTAGATTTTCAAAATGTGTTTTTGTGCGGCTCACTCAGTGAAGACATTGTCATACGACGTTCTTTATGTCCAAGTCACTCATGTCACTCGACAATAGCTCCACATTCCAAGCGCGTCTAACCTTCTTTCACCCTTCTTTGCTAGAGTCATGTTTCAGCCCCAGACAATGCAACTGGCCGTACATAGGTTAGTGAATATTCGTTTCCTCAGTTCTATCCTGATATTCTTTGAGGTTAACAAATTATGTTTTTCTGTGAAGGCCTTTTCTGCCAATACAATTCTGGTCATAACTTCCAACTCATTGCGTACAACTTCTGTTATGGCTTGGCTTGGCTTCGTTCGTTCTCAATCTCCCGCTACCAAGCCCTGAAAGGGATTAAGTAGCAGAATGTAGTCCAGAGAACGGAATGCCCTGTGTCGTAGTTTACAGCTTGACTGCGATATTTGCACCTTTCGGTCCAACACATACGACTTCAGCAAGCATTTTTTAAGTACTGGCTTAGCATTCCCTCTTCGATCCCTTCTCCTTAGCCAGTCTGCCTTGCTGCAGCCTGTTATCCAGGATCACTGCGTGGAGGTGTAGAAGGGTCTTGGCAGCTTTGATTCGCTGACCCTGACCCTAGCAGTCAGCTATGAGTCGCTGAGCACTGCAGCTCATGCGCTGCTCAACATCTTGATCCCATCTTCTGTTATGGTGTGCCCTAAATATATAAACTTCTGTACTTAGTTCAATTATTTCTCCATTGATGTTTATATTCATTTGCCTTTGTTGTTTAGCTATTACTAAAGTCTGTGATCAAAGGCTTTCTCGAAGTCAATACATAGCGGTCGTCCTTGATCGACTATTCTTTTTCAGAGAAGCCGCAATGATCCTATTGCATCCGGTGTACATCTGGCCTTGCGAAATACAAATTGATTATCTTTTAGCACCCCCTCTGTCTTCTCATTGATTCTCTCCTTAATTATCTTAATAGGATTTAAGATGCATGTGGTATCAAGCTTATTTTTCGGAATTGGCCGCATTCAATTGCATTCATTTTTTCTTGGACAAAGGAATTATTACTGATATTGAGTGTTCCTTTGGCCATATTTCTTTGTTGAAAATATCATTAACATGCTTAAAATGTATATTTTGTACCTGCTGGTCTGAGGAGCTCTATAAGTGTCTCATCTATCCCTGGTGTTTTGATTTTCGGGATTGAGTAAAATACCTTATTAAATTCTTCTCTTGTTACAGAAAATCTCTCTTCTATCAAAGGCATGTCAATTAATGGTTTGTAATCCAGATACAGGTCCACATCCTTATGGAGTTCTTAACACGTTCTGTATCTATTATTTGCAATCTGGGTCGGTTATTGGTTTCCCATTTCCTTTCAATAATCACATTTGACTGTGTGTGCATATTTTTACTAAATGATTATTCTGCTTTCGAATGCACTTGTTATAATTTGTTTGTTCTTAGTAGGATTACAATTTCCTCCCATCTGTCTGTACACCATTTTTCTTGTGTATCTTACATTTTGGATTTAATTTATACTTGTGACTTTTATACTTGGCTTCCGCAATATTACTGTTCTTATATATATATATATGGGGGGAGGGGGAGGGGGGGTTAAGTGGTCTGGTAAGGTGTCCCCATCGGGTGCCAGAGGTGGCAGGTTCGATTTACGGTGGAGACCAGAATTTGTTTCCGTAGATCTTCTGTTAAAAATGCCCCTGGTCTCTGGGAAGTGAGATCGGACTACCGTGGTCAGTGTCGAGCACGTTAAAAATCAATTGGCAGCTAGAAAGCGAAAAGAGTTGGCTTAACTGCCACTGCCCGGACACAATTGAAACATTCTAGTTAAATATCTTCCCAAATTATTTATACCTTCTCCCAGGCCAAGTAAGCCACCGGAAATTGTAAAATATTTACTACGTATAGCCGAAGCATTCGGCTACCTAGCAACAGACATTACCATGCCTGTTTGAAAATAAGGAGTCACATTTGATCGGCTCATGACATGGAAAAGTCAGATCGAGAGAAACAGAATGAGAGCAAGACATAGAATGGCAATCATGAGGAAACTTGCTGGCACAAGCTGGACACCAGACGAAAGAATACTGAAGAAACTGTACACTGGAAGAGTGAGACTAGTTCTCAAGTATGGAATTGCGGCATGAGCAAAGGCGAACTTTGATAAAATTAGCAAACTTCAAAACCAAGCCATGAGAGTTATAACAGGAGGCATGAAGTCAACGTCAATTGTAGAATTTGAAAAGATTACAAATCTGCAATCCATGACCGACAGAAGAGATTGCAGAGCCCAGCAGCAATCAGAGAAACTAAGAAGACTGACAGACCATCCAATGCATCAGAGACTTAATAGATTTGGAAAATTGAAACTAAAGCGAAGAAACTTTGCAGAAATAGGCAAAGCAAAGATGAGCGAAGACCATATGAACACCATAACAACACCAAAGCCCATCCCTACTGTACGCAACCCACATGGAAGCAGCATATCATTCCGGAGGTGGTAGAAAATATACCAGGTATTGGAAACAAGAACAGCCAGACTGAAAAAAGAAAGAAGAGACATAACCCTGAGGTACATAGCGGAAAACTACCCAAGCATGGACTGGACCCATGCATACACCGACGGTTCTGTAACAAACACAACACAGAATAGAGGGTGAGGGGTATTCCTGAGCCTAACAAATGATAGAAAAATAACACTGTCAGTGGCAACTGGAATATTCTCAAGTAATTTCAGAGCGGAGGCAGAGGCACTGAAGGTTGCAGTCAAAGCAATGCTGACAGGCGAACGCAATGAAAGCCAGATAGTCCTGTTTACAGATGCCCTGGCCGTGGTTACAGCACTAACAAGTCAGAAAAATACTGAACTTAATGATTTAAGAGCAGTACTCTGTCAACTATGCCAGCAGTCCGCACCAAAAAGAGTAGTGGTACAGTGGGTTCCATCAAACTGTAACATCCAAGGCAACGAGGAGGCAGACAGACTGGCAAAAGAAGGTGCAAGACTACCACAACCAGATTCTAGTGTGAACTACGAAGAGTCCAAAAGGTTTATTAGGGCCAGATACATGGCCAAATGGGAAACCACATACTGGCTACACAAAAAATGATGTCTATTACCAGTTGAACAGATGAGATCAGGTCGTGGTCTTCAGACTCCGCACAGGCCACAACAGACTGAGGTACCATCTATTCAATAAACTGAAGCTAGGTGGCACTGACGAATGCACCTGTGGTACAGGGAAAATGGCCACCGAACATCTGCTGCAAAATTGCCCGACATACGAGGACCAGAGAAAGCACATGTGACCATCACCAGTGCCAACACTAGACAAGCTCTATGGTAGTGTCGACAGCCACAGGATGACAGCTGCTTTCTTCGAACAAATTCAAGTTGACGTCTGACAGCGTACGAAGAAGAAGAAGAAGAAGAAGAATATCAGGAGTCCAAGTATATATATATATATATATATATATATATATATATATATATATATATATATATATATATATATAAATATATATATATATATATTTATATATATATACCATCACGAAGCATGTCCTTTGCAGAACGTCCGTCTCTCCCATCACAGTCAGAAAGAATCTCAATCTCTTGCTAAAGCTACTTCCTGCTCCAGCCATGTCCAAGCATTACTTGACATCTTGGTTCCATCGCCTTCTTGTTGGTCTGTCTCGATCTCGTTTGCCCGGCACCATACCTTCCATTGTCGATCTCTCAAGACCACTGGTTATTTTGATATGTCCAAAGTATGTCAATTTACTGTTCATTATAGGAATTTATGAACCAATTCTCCTTTATGTCCAACTTTTATCGAGTGTCTGCATTCTTCTTTTCTTTAGGGCCGTGGTATAATAAGTACCTTTTTATAACATTTCGACTCGAAGGACTCGATTCTCTAATTTGATGTTTGGGTAACTGTCCATGTTTCGTAGCCTTGTGCTGCCACAAGAAAAACACAGGTTCTCACAATTTTAACTTTAGTTGTTTTACTGTTATTCTGTCAGTTTAGTTTCCCCATGTTGTGTAGCCTCTATTGCGTAGCCTCATGTTGTGTAGCCTCTGCATATATATATATATATATATATGCTTGCGTCTATGTATCCGAGTATGTCTATGTATTTGCGTATGTCTATGGATGCTAATTTTGAAATCTCCCAGGTTGTTGTTGTTGTAGAGGCTCACAATGAGTAGGTTTATTCTTTTGTGCGCCTTGAAAAAAAACGTTAAATGGCGAGTTGCAGTAGTTTTTTTTCACATCACGAGCACGCTGATGAAGGTGAACAGGAGTTGTGCTATGCCTTGCTACACTACGTGTCACCCACTACTACAAGGATCACGTCGAACCCCACCTTGTAAACCAGGCTGCCAAAAAGGAACAGCCCATTTACAGGGAGGACTTCGAGGAAGGCGAAGTGGGGATCTTGGCCAGTATATTTTGCCTGGCCCTGACTAACATATCTGATTAGTATATTTTGCCTGAACCTGCCTAACATGCCTGATCAGTATGTTCTATATAACCCTGACTAACATGTCGGATCAGTATGTTTTGTCTAACCATGACCAACATATCTGTGGGGATCAAGATGAGGATGAGCTGCAGTGCTCAGCGACTCATAGGTGACTGCTAGCGTCAGGGCCAGCGAACCAGAGCTGCCAAGACCCTTCTACAGCTCCACGCGGTGATCCTGGATAACAAACTGCAGCAGGGCAGACTGGTTAAGGAGAAGGGATCGAAGAGGGAATGCTAACCCTGTACTCACAAAATGCTTGCTGAAGTCGGATGTGTTGTACCGAAAGGTGCAAATATCGCAGTCAAGCTGTAAACAACGACACAATGCATTCCATTCTCTGGACTAGATTCTGCTACTTAAGCCCTTTCAGTATTTGGTAGCGGGAGATTGAGAACGAACGAAGCCAACCCAAGCCAACATATCTGTTCAGTATGTTTTGCCCGACCCTGACTAACATGTCTGTTCAGTATGTTTTGCCTGACCAGACGTTATTCTTCTATCACTGAATATGCCAGATAAAATCAGCATATCAAAAGCTGACCGGCATCCAATACCCCGTGGTGGAAGCCCAGAGTTATAAGAGCCAGGTAAAAGATAATGATCAAGTCTTGAACCCACGTCCTCGATCGTGTTCCTGTAACAAGACTGTGTCACAGAAGTCTGACTGATCAAGTTGGGATCGGCATGATAATCCTCACTGTTGCGACCTTGCTGAGAAAACTCATATTGGACTACCGTCAGGATGACCATGGCATGCTTTTGCTTTGTCAACTACGATTCAAGATGTAAGAAGAACCAATGTAAAACAACACAACAAAAACAACAACAAAACAGAAAAGGAAGGACGATGGCAGAGGTGGGGAGTGTGAACAAGAAAGAGAAGAAGAGTGAGGAAAGGGTGCAGGTTGAGAGGATAAAGAAGAACAGAGTAAGAGAAAGGAAATCTTCTTCGTTCATCCTCAGATCAAGGTCACGGTTTCTCTTACAAAGAACACTGTTGTCTGTAAGGCTGTTTTATTGCCATACAGCTTTTGTCTCATGAGGCCAGTATTATTCTCTCTTTTCGTGCAGCTTTGCAGGATGTGTTCCACGGTCATGATATGCTCCACACATGGGCACCTGTCATCTGTCCCAATCCTCATTTTGTTGTAAAGATGACCCTTGAGTCTGATATGCCCATTTCTTAATCTGAAGATGATGACTTGCTCTTCTCTAGTTAAATTAAAGTAGCTGTCTCTTTTTTGTGGAAGTCGGAGTATTGATCAGCCAATTTTACCCTGAAGTTGGCATTAATTATGGTCATGGCCTCATTATTTGAGATGCTCAAGTCTGTTTGCTCCTCCACACTTTGCTAGTTTGTCTGCAGATTCATTGCCTTCAATATTGCAGTGGGATAGAATCCGCTGTATAACCAACCTTAGGTTTTCTGCTGAACTCTGTGTCAGGGAGAACATACATAGTTCGAGATCTTGTGTTATTTTAGCACTGCTAATACTGACGCGGCATCAGTCAGGAATACTATGTTTTCTTGGTGGATATCTTTATCTTGGATTACAAGCTCAGCTGCGGCCTTCAGTGCCTCTGTTTCTGAACGGAAGTAATTGGAGAATGTCCCGGTTGTTAATACTCGAGTTTGTTATTCTTCGTTCAGTAGTCTATAATAAACTGTCTCCTCCTCCATTGGATGTGGCTTTGTAAGATGAGCTATCTGTATATACATGGATCAATGTTTCTGGCAGGTATAATCTCTTATAATATTCTTGCGTGATAAATTTCCTTTCTAAATCTGTCTGAGCTCCCTTCTTCTCTATACCCTCAATGGTGTTTACCATCCCAGGGGATTTTTACTTTTTTCCATGGTGTAATTTGAGATGTTTGTTGTAGATATCTAGCCATTACCTGGCTTATGATTTGGTCTGCTCTTGCAAGTTCTTTTGTTTCTTTATATGAAGTGGTTTCTCTTTAATCCCCCTCTTCCCATGCCATTTATTCTGTCATAAATTGGGTGATCTGACATTCGTTTGAACTTCTCCTCCAGCTGAAGTGTTTTTTTGGTCTTTGCGTGACTCCATACTTTAGAAAAAGGATATAAGAGTGTGGAGGTCGAGATGGACTGAATAAACAAGAAAGGGGAGCGAAGAGAAATGAAATGAGAGCGTGGGGAGGGTGGAGATTGAGAAGATAAACAAGAAATAGGAGAAGAGTAAGAGAAAGCAAAAGAGGACATGGGAAGAGAATAGAAAGATGAGAAAAGAGAGCCAGCAATATGACGGAGAGAAAGAAGACGAAAGGATGGACATGAAGATAAGACATTTTTCAAGTAATCATGTGATATGTCGGTGTCGTTATTTTTTTGGATGGGGTCTTATTGACCAGATGGGGTCTGGCTTGGCTTGGCTTCGTTCGTTCTCAATCTCCCTCTACCAAGCCCTAAAAGAGCTTAAGTAGCAGAATGTAGTCCAGAGAACGGAATGCGTTGTGTCGTAGTTTACAGCTTGACTGCGATATTTGCACCTTTCGGTCCAACACATCCGACTTCAGAAAGCATTTTTTGAGTACCGGGTTAGCATTCCCTCTTCGATCCCCTCTCCTTAGCAAGTCTGTCCTGCTGCAGCCTGTTATCCAGGATCACCACGTGGAGGTGTAGAAGGGTCTTGGCAGCTCTGTTTCGCTGGCCCTGACGCTAGCAGTCAGCTATGGGTCGCTGACCACTGCAGCTCATGCGCTGCTCAGCATCTTGATCCCGGATGGGGTCTTATTGATCATATTTTTGTGGATGGGATCTTAATGACCATATTTTTGTGGATGAGATCTTAATGACCATATTTTTGTGGATGGGGATCTTGTTGATCATATTTTTCTGCTCCTCCTTTCTGGATCTCTTCTCTATGGTGATCATTTCCTTGATGATCTGTCTTTCCTTGTTGTCATATACTTTCTATATTCTTGAGGATCAAAAAGTGGATTTATAAAGTAAATAGAACAAGAACTACTAATTTGTGAGTTTATCACATTTGGAGTAGTCCTCATCAGACGTCACACACCCTACCTTAACGTAACTAAACGTCACTTTGCAGGTTTAAATAACTGCAGGGGAAGGAAGACTAACGTCTGGTCAGGCAAAACATACTGGTCAAGGCATGTTAGTCAGGGTCAGGCAAAACATACTGGCCAATGCATGTTAGTCAGGGTCAGGCAAAACATACTGGCCAAGGCATGTTAGTCAGGGTCAGGCAAAACATACTGGCCAAGGCATGTTAGTCAGGGTCAGGCAAAACATACTGGCCAAGGCATGTTAGTCAGGGTCAGGCAAAACATACTGGCCAAGGCATGTTAGTCAGGGTCAGGCAAAACATACTGGTCAAGGCATGTTAGTCAGGGTCAGGCAAAACATACTGGCCAAGGCATGTTAGTCAGGGTCAGGCAAAACATACTGGCCAAGGCATGTTAGTCAGGGTCAGGCAAAACATACTGGCCAAGGCATGTTAGTCAGGGTCAGGCAAAACATACTGGTCAAGGCATGTTAGTCAGGGTCAGGCAAAACATACTGGCCAAGGCATGTTAGTCAGGGTCAGGCAAAACATACTGGCCAAGGCATGTTAGTCAGGGTCAGGCAAAACATACTGGTCAAGGCATGTTAGTCAGGGTCAGGCAAAACATACTTATCAAGGCATGTTAGTCAGGGTCAGGCAAAACATTCTGGCCAAGGCATGTTAGTCAGGGTCAGGCAAAACATACTGGCCAAGGTATGTTAGTCAGGGTCAGGCAAAACATACTGGCCAAGGCATGTTAGTCAGGGTCAGGCAAAACATACAGGTCAAGGCATGTTAGTCAGGGTCAGGCAAAACATACTGGCCAAGGCATGTTAGTCAGGGTCAGGCAAAACATACTGGCCAAGGCATGTTAGTCATGGTCAGGCAAAACATACTGGCCAAGGCATGTTAGTCAGGGTCAGGAAAAACATACTGGCCAAGGCATGTTAGTCAGGGTCAGGCAAAACATACTGGCCAAGGCATGTTAGTCAGGGTCAGGCAAAACATACTGGCCAAGGCATGTTAGTCAGGGTCAGGCAAAACATACTGGCCAAGGCATGTTAGTCAGGGTCAGGCAAAACATACTGGCCAAGGCATGTTAGTCAGGGTCAGGCAAAACATACTGGCCAAGGCATGTTAGTCAGGGTCAGGCTAAACATACTGGCCAAGGCATGTTAGTCAGGGTCAGGCAAAACATACTGGCCAAGGCATGTTAGTCAGGGTCAGGCAAAACATACTTGTCAAGGCATGTTAGTCAGGGTCAGGCAAAACATACTGGCCAAGGCATGTTAGTCAGGGTCAGGCAAAACATACTGGCCAAGGCATGTTAGTCAGGGTCAGGCAAAACATACTGGCCAAGGCATGTTAGTCAGGGTCAGGCAAAACATACTGGCCAAGACCCTCACCTAGTCTTCCTAGGAGCCGTCCCTGAAAATGGGCTGTTTTCATGGCAGCTTGTCTAACGAGGAGAGGGATCGACGTGATCCCAGTAATAATGAGTGACACGCAGATGAAATCAAGCACAGCATAACCGCCTGGAGGACCCCGTTCCACTCTCATCAGTCTGCTCGGAATGTGAGGAAAGCTACTGCAACCTGCCACTTAACTTCCTTTCTGAGGGTGCACACAAGAGTAACCTACTCATTGTAGGCATTCGCAAACAACAACGAAAGATTGCAGATAATGTATATAACTAGTTTACACCTAACCAGGCGCTGTTTCCATCCCTCAATGCATGTTTTTATGTTATCTTCTGAAATGGAGTACAGCTGTCTCGTCGTATTCCGTTGTATCTCTTAAACGGGATCAAGATGCTGAGCAGCGCATGAGCTGCAGTGGTCAGCGACCCATAGCTGTCTGCTAGCGTCAGGGCCAGCGAACCAGAGCTGCCAAGACCCTTTCTACACCTCCACGCAGTGATCCTGGATAACAAGCTGCAACAGGGCAGACTGGCTAAGGAGAAGGGATCGAAGAGGGAATGCTAACCCGGTACTCAAAAAATGCTTTCTGAAGTCGGATGTTTTGGACCGAAAGGTGCAAATATCGCAATCAAGCTGTAAACTACGACATAATGCATTCCGTTCTCTGGACTACATTCTGCTACTTAAGCTCTTTTAGGGTTTGGTAGTGGGAGATTGAGAACGAACGAAGAAGAAGAAGAGAATCTCTTTCACTCTAAAGTCTTTCCCTTTTCAAATGGTATTTTTTTATTCGTCGTTCGTTCTAAATCTCCCGCCACCATGTACCAACAAGGCTTCGGAAGTAGCATCACGTAGTCCGCAAAACGGAATGAGTTGTGTCGTAGTTTACAGCTTGGCTGCGATATTTGCACCTTTCGGTCTGACACATCCTTCAGCATGACATTTTTGAATTCTATCCCTTCTTCTTCGCCAGTCTGGTCTGTTGCAGTCTGTTGTCTCAGCTCACCACGTGGAGGGGTAGAAGGGTTTTAGCTGCTCTGGTTGGCTGGCTCTGAGACTAGCAGTCAGCTTTTGTTCGCTGACCCTGACACTAGCAGTTAGCACTGGTTCGCAGGTCCTGACACTAGCAGTCAGCTTTGAGTCGCTGACCCTGACACTAGCAGTCAGCACTGGTTCGTTGGTCCTGACACTAGCAGTCAGCTTTGAGTCGCTGACCCTGACACTAGCAGTCAGCTTTGAGTCGCTGACCTTGACACTAGCATTCAGCTTTGAGTCGCTGACCCTGACACTAGCAGTCAGCTTTGAGTCGCTGACCCTGGCACTAACATTCAGCTTTGAGTCGCTGGCCCTGACACTAGCAGTCAGCTTTGAGTCGCTGACCCTGACACTAGCAGTCAGCTTTGAGTCGCTGACCTTGACACTAACATTCAGCTTTGAGTCGCTGGCCCTGACACTAGCAGTCAGCTTTGAGTCGCTGACCCTGACACTAGCAGTCAGCTTTGAGTCGCTGACCCTGACACTAGCATTCAGCTTTGAGTCGCTGGCCCTGACACTAGCAGTCAGCTTTGAATAGCTGACCCTGACACTAGCAGTCAGCTTTGAGTCGCTGACCGATACAGCTTATGAACTGCTCATCTTATTGATCCCGTTTGATTTTTTGGGACGATATAAAAGTCTCAGGGAATGAGACCTGGCATATTAATGGGTGGCGGAACTGTGAAACGGGGGACTTAAACCAAAAACTGATGTAGGGACAGTCGTGTTGTCATGATTGAGCTACCACTCGCTACTCTCATACAATGCCGGCCTTTCGCTACAATGCGTGTCCTTCAACTGCCGTTGACAGTGGCAATCATTGCTGATTGTCTAGCCTGATTATCCGTATTCATGATGTAAAATTCCCTTTTGATTAAAAAAATCAAAAATATTTACATTGGTACGGCTCTGCCAAGCTGTTTTTGCGTCTTGGAGAATTTGGGGGTTTTCCGATGTGAAGGCTGAGATTGAGTTACGTGGTAATATCCATAACTCCACAAATTCCCGATCAGTAATTACATTTTTTGGACGTTCATCCTGAAAAGGACGTTGTGATGACCTGTTGTAGTTTACTGCAAGATGGCATTATCTGAACTTTTCGGTCCGGCACAACCTGTTTCAACATGTCATTTTGGGGATCAGGTTTGCTTTCCCTCTTCGATTCTTATTCTTGCAGCCAGGCTGTATTGTTGCAGTCTGCTTCCAAGGCCGTCACTTGAAGGCGGACTAGGGTCTTGGCCAGCTATGGGTCGTAGGCCCCTGATCCAAATCCTCAGCTAGAGTGGTTGGTTGCTGTCAGCTCATTCTATCACTAGTTATGTTTGTTTTAAAAATGTTTCCACGATCTAAATAAGCAGGTTATGAGTAGATGAAACACGGGCATGTTCTTTGTCAAGCTAGATCAATTTTATAAAAAGTTTGAATGAGTCGCGTCTCAGGTTCAAATAGTCCGTAAAAATCGGCTGGACTGAACAGAAACTAAAATGGAAGTCTTCATGAATTCGACGATTTCCCAGCACTGCACACATTTTTGGTCACGTTTTTACTGTTGCTGGCTACATGTATTCTCAGACCGTTCATCACTCTAAGCATTTTCATGCTTATCTTGAAAACGTTTATACTCTTCATAAACTTGTTTACCGGTTCACGCAATCATCCCAATAGCCTGCCAACAGTTTTAAGATTGTGTTTTTACATGCTTGACCAAATTTTAAACAATATCTTAGGAAAATTAGTTTATAAATTTGACAGTGTAGCGAATGCGGTTCACAAGCGTAATCACAAAACACTACTGCAAACAAACTAGACAAGCAGGACAGACGTGGCTCAGGTAACATGACATAAGATTCAAAGGTCAACACATCCCTATCAACTTCCGGCTGTATTCCGCTAGTTTATGATACTAGTCCAGATACTTGTTTTGTTTACAAATCTCGTACATTGGTCCCAACATCTGCTTATTGTTCTCTTGTGGCACCTCTCTCTTTATCTCTCTCTGTCTCTCTCTCTCTCTCTCTCTCCATCTCTCTCTCTCTCTGTTTCTCTTACTCAATCTCTCTCTCTCTTTCTCAACAAAAAGTTAGAATGAGAAAATAGCACGACGGGGAAGGATATCTGATGCTGAGGAATTAATGTGTTAATTAGATGAGAGAAGTAGGAGTAGATGGGATAGGGGAGGGGCTGGAGTACAGATCAGGGGGCTGCCCGCTGATTAATAAAGGTATCATAATTCAAATTAACATTTAATGGTGGGAGGGAATGCTCATGTGAATCCCCCATCTGTCCCTAAAACTAAGAACTTTATGGCACTTTTGACAGAGTGTGTGAGAGGGAGATAGAGAGGAGGGAGAAAGGGAGAGAGAGAGAGAGAGAGAGAGAGAGAGAGAGTGGAACAAGGATAGCTCAGATGATCTTTATGTATCTCACACAATCTCTCGCTTGATTCCATGTTGCCCTGAAAATGGCGCTAATTATTTTCAGCCATTTTACTAGAAAGATACTGTTCTCACGTGCGAAGAATATAATGGACTTCTGAGGATAATTCGGATTCGTCTGTTTTAGCTTGAAATTTATTTCTCCCCGCCTAAAGGGGACATTTATTTTTCTAGAAAATCAGATCATTTTTGAGACTCAAGACACACGAAAGCGGCGCGAAAATTGAGATAACGAGAAGCCATATTATTTTCTAAATATAGATGGATTTCTGCTGTAACTGGCGTTACATTTCTGAGATGTGCTTCTGGTGTCTAACAATAACGGTAACATATTTCTTTCTTAGTTCTACAAAGGATAACAGCAGATAAGGATAATAGCAGAATCAGCATGACCAGGAACCAGCAGCACACACGGAGAATAACAAACTAGAGGATGCTAATGTTCGCTTTGTGCAGTCAGATTATGTCCTACAACACACACATACATGGTAACACATAGACATGGTAACACAGACATGGTAACACACAGATATGGTAACACACATACATGGTAACACACATACATGGTAACACATAGACATGGTAACACATATACATGGTAACACACAGATATGGTAACACATAGACATGGTAACACATAGACATGGTAACACACAGACATGGTAACACACAGACATGGTAACACACAGACATGGTAACACACAGACATTGTAACACATAGATATGGTAACACACAGACATGGTAACACACATACATGGTAACACATAGACATGGTAACACATAGACATGGTAACACACAGACATGGTAACACATAGACATGGTAACAAACAGACATGGTAACACATAGACATTGTAACACAGAGACATGGTAACACACAGACATGGTAACACACAGACATGGTAACACACAGATATGGTAACACACAGACATGGTAACACACATACATGGTAACACATAGACATGGTAACACATAGACATGGTAACACATAGACATGGTAACACATAGACATGGTAACACATAGACATGGTAACACACAGACATGGTAACACACAGACATGATAACACATAGACATGGTAACACACAGACATGGTAACACACAGTCATAGTAACACACAGTCATAGTAACGCACACACATGGTAACACGCATACATGGTAACACGCATACATGGTAACACGCACACATAGAAACACAAAGACATGGTAACACGCATACAGCGTAACACATGTACATGGTAAAACGCAAATACACAACACAGACATGGTAACACACATACATGATAACACACACACACGACATACAGACATGTTAACACAGACACGATACCACACATACATGGTACCACACAGCCATGGTAACACACAGACATAGTAACACACATACACACAATACACAGACATGGTAACACCTATACATGGTAATACAGACATGATAACACACAAATATGGTAACACAAAGACATGGTAACATACATACATGGTAACACACAGCCATGGTAACACATACACATGGTAATACAGATGCATACAACCCACAAACACACAACACACAAACATGGTAACACACAGTCATACAACACAGACATGGTAACACACAGACATGGTAACACACAATACAACACAGACATACTAACACACATACATTGTAGCACACAGGCATGGTAACACACAAACACACAACACACATACATTGTAACACACATACATGGTAACACACATACATGGTACCTACTTACTTTCCGTGTCCAATCACCATGTTATACGGTATGCATCCAGTATTCAGTGACATGGATTGCTTTGTTTTTTGCCTCCAGCATGTCATACCCACTGCCTATTTCCTGGAGGTTGGAGCAGGTCATCATGTGGTCTGTGTTCTGTATTACGCCCAAATAACTGTGTCATCATCTGTCTATCCCCATCGTTTTATTTTCCTCTTGCACCGTGATACACCAGTTCGGAGTCTGTTCAGCGACTTCCATGTTGTGTATGGTTGGTAGATGATGTTCGGGGGCAGGTTCCTCCCGAAGTTCCATCTCTGAAGCCTGCATCAATTCATGTCATCTCTGGATACGGTGAATTTAAGGGTTTGTCTGAATGGGTTGTGTTGATTTTAGGAACCTATGTCTGAATTTGAGTCTTGTGCTCTGTACCTGAAGTCCAAACATTGGATGCCTTAGGTCATGCTCCTGTATTTCTCGTTAGATTTCTGCTGCGACGCTTCTTCGAATCTCTGGTGGTGCTATGGCAATTGGGCATATTTTATTAATGGGTGTGGGTTTTAGGCAACCTGATACTAAACGACTCGCCTCATTTATTGCTGTATCAACTAGTTTCGTAATGGGCAGTGTTTTTCAGACTGTCGCAGCGTATTCAGCTACGGAATAACACAAGGCAAGTGCAGATGTCCGAAGGACTGATGGCTGTGGCCTTCATGTTGTGCCGGTTAGTTTTCTGATGATATTATTTCTTGCGTGTATCTTACGTTTTGTTTCATGGCAGGGCGTCATGTAGGACAGTTTGCGGCCGGCCTAACTTCACGCCTATATATTTGGGACCCGTGCAGTGTTCAAGCTCCTACAATTGCCAACCAATCTGAAGGTTTCTTGTTGCCTCTCTGTTTCTGAGGTGGTAGGCACATACCTGTGTTTTACTAGAATTTGGTTTAAGATGATTCATGTGGTAATATTCTGCAACTTGACAGTTTGTTTTCAACCTCCGCAAACCCTTTTCCATGGGCAGCAACTGATATGTCATTAGCGTAGGTGAATTTCCTTGTGTCTGTTTCTATAGGTTAGTCATAAGTACTTATTATTCGTATATATGTTACATAGAATGGGTCCTAGGACACTTTCTTGTGCCAGGCTGGTGTTTTGGTTTCATCTGCTGTCTTTTTCCCCCAAAGTGACAGAATCGTCTGTTCTGCAGGAGGCAGTTGAGGACATTGGTCAGACTCCCAGTCTTTTGTCATGATGCATGGCTTTGATAGTCGTCTCCGGTAGATTATGGTATCATATGGTGCACTTAGGTCAATATAGACCACTTCTGTGACCTGTTTGCGTTAGTACTCATCCTCTATTAATTGTGTTAGGTTAAGAAATTGACTGCTGCAAGATCTTCCAGGTCTGAAACCGGCTTGTTCCTTGATCAGCTTCTCGTCTATCGAGGGGGAGATGCGATTCAGGATCAGCCTTTCGAAGATCTAATTCATATTGCATAGCAGCGATACTGGACGGAAATTCTTAGGTTCGGTTGGTGGTTTTCCTGAATTTATTAGCACGACCACATGAGATTTCCTCCAGGTTTTAAGAATTTGCGTTTTGTCAATATATGTATTGATGAGCCTTAACAGCCATTTGTTTGTTTCTGATCCGGATTATTTAATTTGTTCTGTTCTCAATTCATCGGGACCAGCAGCTTTGTTCTCCCATCTCTTTTTGGGACAAGCTCTTCGTCGTCTGCCATGCACCTTTCCGTGGAGGATTGTATTTGCAAGACCATTTGATCTCGATATGTGACCGTACCAAACGAGTTTCCTTCTTTTGACAGTTGCCAAGAGGTCTGAAAAAGGCCCTATTGCTTTTGAAATTTTATCTCGTATTTCCTCATTTGTAACTCGATCTTTGTACGTGACGTTTAAAAGTCTTCGGAAACATCTCATCTCCAAGGCCTAAATCTTTCGTTGAATATCAGCTGTAACTGTCCATGTCTCACAAGCATAGACAGGACCAGTGTACGCATTAATCTGATTTTCGTGCGTAGTGCTAACCGTTTATCTTCCCATATTTTGTTAAGCCGTGCAAGTGCCGCCATTATCTGTGATATTCTGGCCAACACCTCACATTTTGATCCTTCATCACTGACAATCGACCCAAGATATTTAAAACGGTCAACCACTTCGAGTTTCTGACCATTAGCTTTTATGCTGCTGTTGAAGCCGTTGGCGTTGTTGGTCATTAATTTTGTCTTTCCAGCTTTTATCTCCATACCACAATCAAGAGCTGTTTCATCGAGTCTTCTGATCCATTCCTGGACTTCTGCTTCTGAACTCGCCAACCCGTCGATATCATCTGCAAAACGAAGGTTGGTAATCGTTCGGCCCCATATCTTGACAGTACCAAAGTGACCTTCAAGTGCCTCACTCATAATTCCCTCAAGGAATATATTGAAAAGAGTTGTAGAGAGTGTACACCCCTGTCTCACACCAACTGATGTGCGAAACCAGTCTCATCGCCTCCCATTCACAAGAACTGCGCTAGACGCCTTGTCGTACAGGTGTTCAAGGACCGTTTTAATAATTTCCATTGATTTTATACATCCTCATGGTTTCCCATAGCGCTTTATGCCATACCCTATCAAACGCCTTCTTAAAATCAACAAATACATGATATAGTTTTTGCTGATGTTCTAGATATTTCTTGCTTAGCAGCCTTAAATTAAATATCTGTTCTGTAGTGATTCTTCCCTGTCTGAACCATGCTTGCTCCTCGGCAATGATGTTCTCTGCTTGTGGTTTCAATCGGTCGAGGATTAATCTAAGCATGACCTTGCTAGGGTGGCTAATGAGGCTTATTATTCTGTAATTTTGGCACAGCTTTAGGTTTCCAGACTTATCTAACGGTATAACCATTGATTTCGTCCATAAGTCCGGCCAGTTTCAGATGTGTGTCAGACCTTCCACCACTACCTCTCCACCTGCCTGTAAGAGCTCTGCTGGTATATTGTCCACGCCAGCCGCTTTCCCCCTTCTCAATGTCTTTACCGCTGCAGTTACCTCTTCCTTCGTTATCAGTTGGTTATCCTCTATAGTTGTTGATGTTGGAGGGATTGTTTTTACATGTTCGTTACATAGTAACACACAAATCACATAACACACAGGCATGGTAACACATACTTGGTAACACAAAGGCATGGTAACACACAGGCATGGTAACACATACTTGGTAACACACAGGCATGGTAACACACAGGCATGGTAACACATACTTGGTAACACACAGACATGGTAACACACAGACATGGTAACACATACTTGGTAACACACAGACATGGTAACACATAGGCATGGTAACACACAGACATGGTAACACACAGGCATGGTAACACACAGGTATGGTAACACACAGGCATGGTAACACACATGTATGGTAACACACAGACATGGTAACACACAGGTATGGTAACACACAGACATGGTAACACACAGGCATGGTAACACACAGACATGGTAACACATACTTGGTAACACACAGACATGGTAACATACAGACATGATAACACATCATTGGTAACACACAGGCATGGTAACATACAGGCATGGTAACACACAGACATGGTAACACACAGGCATGGTAACACACAGATATGGTAACACATACTTGCTAACACACAGACATGGTAACATACAGGCATGGTAACACATACTTGGTAACACAGGCATGGTAACACAGACATGGTAACACACAGACATGGTAACACACAGACATGGTAACACAGACATGGTAACACACAGACATGATAACACAGACATGGTAACACATAGACATGTTAACACATACTTGGTAACACACAGGCATGGTAACACAGACATGGTAACACACAGACATGGTAACATACAGGCATGGTAACACACATACATGGTAACACACAGGCATGGTAACACAAACTTGGTAACACACAGGCTTGGTAACACACAGGCAAGGTAACACATACTTGGTAACACACAGACATGGTAACATACAGGTGTGGTAACACATACTTGGTAATACACAGACATGGTAACATACAGGCATGGTAACACACAGACATGGTAACACACATACATGGTAACACTCAGGCATGGTAACACACAGATTTGGTAACACACAAACATGGTAACATACAGACATGATAACACATACTTGGTAACACACAGGCATGGTAACATACAGGCATGGTAACACACAGACATGGTAACACATACTTCGTAACACACAGACATGGTAACATACAGACATGATAACACATACTTGGTAACACACAGGCATGGTAACATACAGGCATGGTAACACACAGACATGGTAACACATACTTGGTAACACACAGACATGGTAACATACAGACATGATAACACATACTTTGTAACACACAGGCATGGTAACTTACAGGCATGGTAACACACAGACATGGTAACACACAGACATGGTAACACATACTTGGTAACACACAGACATGGTAACATACAGGCATGGTAACACATACTTGGTAACACATAGGTATGGTAACACAGACATGGTAACACAGACATGGTAACACACAGACATGGTAACACAGACATGGTAACACAGACATGGTAACACACAGACATGGTAACATACAGGTGTGGTAACACATGCTTGGTAATACACAGACATGGTAACATACAGGCATGGTAACACACAGACATGGTAACACACAGACATGGTAACACTCAGGCATGGTAACACACAGATTTGGTAACACACAGACATGGTAACATACAGACATGATAACACATACTTGGTAACACACAGGCATGGTAACATACAGGCATGGTAACACACAGACATGGTAACACATACTTGGTAACACACAGACATGGTAACATACAGACATGATAACACATACTTGGTAACACACAGGCATGGTAACATACAGGCATGGTAACACACAGACATGGTAACACATACTTGGTAACACACAGGCTTGGTAACACACAGGCATGGTAACACATACTTGGTAACACACAGACATGGTAACATACAGGTGTGGTAACACACATTTGGTAACACACAGACATGGTAACATACAGGCATGGTAACACACATACATGGTAACACACAGGCATGGTAACACACAGACATGGTAACACATACTTGGTAACACACAGACATGTTAACATACAGGCATGGTAACACATACTTGGTAACACACAGGCATGGTAACACAGACATGGTAACACAGACATGGTAACACACAGACATGGTAACACAGACATGGTAACACACAGACATGGTAACGCAGACATGGTAACACACAAACATGGTAACACATACTTGGTAACACACAGGCATGGTAACACAGACATGGTAACACACAGACATGGTAACATACAGGCATGGTAACACACAGACATGGTAACACACAGGCATGGTAACACATACTTGGTAACACAAAGGCTTGGTAACACACAGGCATGGTAACACATACTTGGTAACACACAGACATGGTAACATACAGGTGTGGTAACACATACTTGGTAACACACAGACATGGAAACATACAAATCATTCAACACCCATACATGATAACACATAGACATACAACACACAGACATGGTAACACACAGATATACAACACATATACATACATACATTGTAACATACAGACATACAACATACAAACATGAGGACACAATTATGCAACACACAAACATTGTAACATAGAGACATGGTAACACACATACATTGCAACACACATGCATGTTAACACACATACCAAGTAACACACAGACATTGTAACATTCAGCCGTTTTAACATACAGCCTTTGTAACATACATCCGTTGTAACATGCAAACATCATACAAGGAAGGTTTGTTAACATGTCTGTATGTTACCGCGCCTGGCACCTTTCAAACATAACCTATGAGTTGTTGACACCTCATAGCTCAATCAGCTGTTTGTTTGCCATTCTGTCTGTCTATCGCCAGTGTTTTTGTCTCTCTCAATGTTATTTCTGTCCATATCTGAATATTATCTGTTAATCTCAAGCCGGGTGCTCTTCTCTCCCAAGTTCCAGAGACAGTTCCCTTGATATAATTTTGGACAACCAATTTGATCTTCTCACACGACCTTACATTTCAAGTCTACATGTTTTTACAAATGTCGGAAGATCTTTGTAAGTTCAGATTTTCTGTCTGATCGAATGTCTAATTTTGAGATGTAACATTTAGCAGGCAAGGATGTAAATGGAGGTCAAACAAGAACGTGGACTCAGGTCGTCACTTATCCAGGTCAAGATCTATGGACATTCTTATGTCAACAAATCTTCCTTCTCTTTCTTATCATCTTATATGTTCTCCATTACTTCTTGTAATGCGTTGTCCATTTCTTTCTTTCTTTTATTTCTTTAATTCTACTTCTTATTTATTGTCTACTGCTTAATGTTATTTGTTCTTTATTTATTTCTCTTCTTTGTTGTTTATTACTTTTTGTTATTTGTTTTTTTAATTCTTGTGATTTTTTTTCTAATATACTTTAATCTTATTTATCTATCTCCTCTTCTTATTTGTTCTATATATTTTCTTCAATTAGGTTTTGTACTTCTTTCTTTTATCTGTTCTACATTTGTATTATCAATTTGTTCCTTATCTGTTTTTATTTGTTCTCCATTTATTCAACTGATTTGTTTGCCGTTTCACCTTATTATTTATTCTGTAGTTCTTTCTTTCGGTTTTTAAACAGTTCTTCTTCTTCTTTTGTATCTTATTCTTCTTTTGTATCTTCTTCTTCTTCTTCTTCTTCTTCTTTTTCTTCTTCCTCTTCTTCTTCTTCTTCATCTTCTTCTTCTTCCTCTTCTTCTTCTTCTTCTTCTTCTTCTTCTTCTTCTTCTTCTTCTTTCTTCTTCTTCCTTTTTATGTTCTTCTTCTTCTTCTTCATTTTCTTCTTCATTTATTTTGTATCTTCTTCCTTCTTCTTCTTGTTTATGTTCTTCTTCTTCTTCTTCTTCTTCTTCTTCTTCTTCTTCTTCTTCTTCTTCTTCTTCTTCTTCTTTTTCTTGTTCTTCCTTTTTCTTCTTTTTTATCTTCTACGTCTTTTTCTTCTTCTTCATCATCTTCTTCTTCAAAATGCCTGACTAATGGTTTATTCCGACGTGGCTCCATATTATTGTATAGTAATTGGATATGATATGAGGAAACTAGGATTACATTTGTTAAGGTTTCTGTGAGTTCTATGTGCTTGTTATAATGATCTTAGTTGACAAATCTATCGAGGAATGGAATCAGAATCGGGAACCTTGCCTTCGGACATCGATCTGACGTCTGCCTCGGTGGGCTCAAGGCCAAGACTCTGGTAAATAGTAGCATGGGACACGCTAGCTATGATATGTGCACTGATGATATATCCCATTACTGACAACATACATACAATTTATATACGTACTTTGTGCTTGGTTATAATTATATTACATTACGAAGATGCAGAGCAACGCATTAGGTGCAGTGGTCAGCGATCCATAGCTGAATGCTAGCGTCTGGGACAGCGAACAAGAACCACCTGGACCCTTCTACACCTCCACGCGGTGATCCTGGATAACATGATGCAACAGAGCAGACTGTCTAATAAGAAGGGATAAAAGAGGAAATGCTAACCTGGTACTAAAAAAAATCCTTGATGAAGTCGGATGTGTTGGACCGAAAGGTGTAAATATCGCAGTCCAGCTGTAAACTACGACACAGCGCATTCTGCTACTTAAAGCTCTTTCAGGGCTTGAAATTGGGAGATTGAGAACGAACGAAACTAGGCCAAACAGACGTATGAGGACATAAAATATAGAGTTTTGTACATAGGATAACTCACTGAATCATTTAACATTGAATATCGTGTTCGTCAGGAATGTTTCTAATCCCTACGCCTGTTTCTGTTGGTAGTTGATTAGATAATAAAAGAAACCACAGATTATGTAGAAAATGGAATCAGGTGGGCCTCAAATGAAGAGCTATAAGACCTGGACTTTACAGACGACACATCCCTCCTATCTCACAGCCATCTCCAAATGCAGAAGAAGACAGATGCACATGACACATTCTTCGAGCGAGCAGGTATAAAGATCCATTATGTACATGATACAATCTTCCAGTGAGCAGGTATAAAGATCCATGATGTACACGACTCAATCTTCCAGCGAGCAGGTATAAAGATCCATGATATACATGACACAATCTTCCAGTGAGCAGGTATAAAGATCCATGATGTACACGACTCAATCTTCCAGCAAGCAGATATAAAGATCCATGATGTACATGACACGATCTTCCAGCGAGCAGGTATAAAGATCCATGACATACTTTACACAATCTTCCAGAGAGCAAGTATAAAGATCCATGATGTACATGCCACAACCTTCGAGCGAGCAGGTATTACAAACGATCCATGATGTACATAACACAATCTTCCAGCGAGCAGGTATAAAGATCCATGATGTACATGCCACAATCTTCGAGCGAGCAGGTATAAAGATCCATGATGTACATGCCACAATCTTCGAGCGAGCCGGTATAAAGATCCATGATGTACATGCCACAACCTTCGAGCGAGCAGGTATAAAGATCCATGATGCACATGCCCCAATCTTCGAGCGAGCAGGTATAAAGATCCATGATGTACATGACACAATCTTCCCGAGGGAGGGTATAAAGATCCATGATGTACATGACACAATCTTCCAGCGAGCAGGTATAAAGATCCATCTAGAAAAGATCTTTCCAAAATTCAATGCGGCAAACAACACGGCTCCTATCAAACTGAGATCGTATGATCTAGTGTGGTCCTAGTACTGTCCGTCTAGTGTGGTCCTAGTACTGTTCGTCTACTGTGGTCATAGTATCACGGGCTTAGTGTGGTCCTTGTACTGTGGGTCTAGTGGTTCTAGTACCGTGAGTCTAGTGATCCTAGTACTGTATGTCTAGTGTGGTCCTTGTGAGTTTACCATGGCCCTAGTACTGTCCGTCTTGGGTGGTCCTAGTGAGTCTAGTGTGGCCTTAGTACTGTCCGTCTAGTGTGGTCCTATTGAGTCTAACGTGGTCCAAGTACTGTCCCTCTAGTGTGGTCCTAGTGAGTCTAGTGTGGTCCTATTACTGTCTATCTAGTGTGGTCCCAGTGAGTCTAGTGTGGTCCTAGTGAGTCTAGTGTGGTCCTAGTACTGTCCGTCTAGTGTAGTCCTAGTATTGTCCGTCTAGTGGGGTCCTAGTACTGTCCGTCTAGTGTGGTCCTAGTGAGTCTAGTGTGGTCCTAGGGTCTAGTGTAGTCCTAGTATTGTCCGACTAATGTGGTCCTAGTACTGTCCCTCTAGTGTGGTCCTAGTGAGTCTAGTGTGGTCCTAGTACTGTCCGTCTAGTGTAGTCCTAGTATTGTCCGTCTAGTGGGGTCCTAGTACTGTCCGTCTAGTGTGGTCCTAGTGAGTCTAGTGTGGTCCTAGTGTCTAGTGTAGTCCTAATATTGCCCGACTAGTGTGGTCCTAGTATTGTCCGTCTAGTGTGGTCCTAGGGAGTCTAGTGTGGTCCTAGTACTGTTTGTCTAGTGTGGTCCTAGTACTATGAGTCTAGTGGTCCTAGTACTGTGAGCCTTGTGTGGTCCTAGTACCGTGGGCCTAATATGGTGCTAGTCATGTGGGCCTTGTGTGGGACCCGTACTATAACTTCCGTGCGGTTCTAATACTCTAGTTCTCGTGGGATCTCTGTACTAAAGCCCATATATGGTCCCCTATAGTCGAAGCACAGTAGGTCCTCTATGGTCATAGTGCTACGGCCCTCTTCCACAGTTTTTCAGACCAGAGTGACAGTATTAACATTCCAAGGACAGATGCAATCTCATTTCTGTGTGTTAAAATCATGTGTATCCATGGCTTACCAAGCCTTACGGATAATCCAGACCTGAAACTTAACCAGTTCTGGGATGGATGCTTGTTATTTGTCACGGCACCCAGGCCTTGAACCTTGACTAGGGAAATGTTTGAGCATATAATCTATATCATCATATTGTGTCTGTCTCCATCAATCTTTGGAATCTTAGCTATTGTTAGCTTGCATGGCGTTTTGCAGATACTTGACTACGTTACGACCAAAAGGCCTTGATCAGGGACAACGAACAACAACAATAATTAAATAACGAATCGGGGATCAAGATGCTGAGCAGCGCATGAGCTGCGGTGGTCAGCGACTCATATCTGATTGCTAGCGTCAGGGCCAGCGACCCAAAGCTGCCAAGACCCTTCTACACCTACACGCGGTGATCTTGGATAACAGGCTGCAACAGGGCAGACTGGCTAAGGAGAAGGGATCGAAGAGGTAATGCTAACCCGGTACTGAAAAAATGCTTGCTGAAGTCGGATGTTTTGGACCGAAAGGTGCAAATATCGCAATTAAGCTGTAAACTACGACACAACGCATTCCGTTCTCTGGACTACATTCTGCCACTTAAGCCCTTTCAGGGTTTGGTAGCGGGAGATTGAGAACGAACGAAGACAAGACAAGACGACAAATAACGAATCAAAGAAGAAGGGATTAATACATAATGGGAGATATCAATACATAAAGGTGAAGACAGGGTTTACTTAACTAAGAAAAAGTCAGATCCCTCCTTTTGAGTCGGGGGCAGGAACTCATGGCATTAATATCTTTCATTTAAAAAAAAATCCTCGCTCATACCGGTCATCATCAATTTTTGTGTATCCCTTTTCTCAGTCCTCTCTGCTTAAATCACATTTTGGCCTTTCCGTATCTTGCAGCCTATGTCTTATCCAGCCTTTTCCCACTGCTTACTCCCTCCTGGCCACTTCTTTCCGCTTTTGTCCATCATTTGGGTTCCTGTCCCCGACTTTTAATAGCGATCGGACTTTTTCGCAGTTAAGTAAACCCTTTTTCCACCTTTATATATTAATCCCGTCTTCATTGATTTGTTAGTTAATTATTGCTGTTATTCGTTGTCCCCGATGAAGGCCTTTTGGTCGTAACGTAGATTTCGTTCATATTGTCGTCTCGGTACGGTATCTGACTATACTCATTTATGATTATTTTTCACTTTTTGTTTTCTTTTACATTTTTCTCTTTGTCCTACTGCCCTTGCCCTGCAGCATCACAGAAAGGCGGGAAGGACAGATTTCTTGCTTTCTTCAAGAAGGAGGCTTGTGCTGTCGTTAGGGGTAACTTCCTGAGAGTGTCAGAGACACCCTCGATCCACCAGCGTCGAGGTTTGCCCTTTGCTCGTAGATCGGAAACCTGCATATTTGCTGCAGGCTGGTCATAATACCTTCAGTCTCACGCCAGACATATTTAAAATAGCCGCTTTGAATGTCAGCTCTATGTTTGTGTCCTTCACCTTCACACTGGTTGTCGCTTTCCTAGTAAAGTTCCTGTAAGATGGCGACCAATCAACAGCTGCTTACATGGTCTGCGATTTCCATGTGGTTTGTTCGTTCCAATTAATGTATAGAAGGCAGTGTTGTGTGGCAATCATTTTCTAGCACGACCTACGCTATTTACAGGAAGCCTATGTGTGTAATTTTTATCGGAATTCGGAGAAAAGACGATCTGTGTTGAATAGGACGTCACTACAGATTTCGCACCGTCTTTGGTTGGTGTTCACGACCTACTTGAAAATTGCGTCCATTTTCATTGCATGCCACTACTGGAATCTCCCTCAGCCATGGTAGCCTCACCTACAGCCACAAATGTGGGCTCTGGTCAGCAGCAGCGTCTTCTAGTCTACGCGTGGGGGGATGGGGGGTGGGGGGGGGGGGGGCTGCTGCTGTCGGGAGGCACGACATTCGCCTCTCAAATCGTCAAGGAAACGGTCGACGATCGACTCCCACAAGTTTCAAGCGACCCCTGATCTCACGGATTGTGCGACTTGAATGTCTGCATTTTGATCTAATTCCGGTTATCTTGATTATAAGTCTTGCCATTGGCTCCAGGTAACTCAGGACGAGAGAGTGAGATTAATGTCCAGCGCAGCTTCTTTCTCACTATAATCTAAATTCAGCGCAAGTTACATCTTCAGGACGAGGACAGTCTGATGATGTCGCCATCTTCGCTTGCGATGGGCAACTTACTTACAGGTTGTCGCGTTCATCGTACGAACTCCCACCTACCTATTTACGTGTACAAATATATTTTTGAAACATTTGTAAATCACCTGTCATCTTGCTTGGGCTGTGGTAGGATCACTATTACACTATGTATAGTTCATGTAGTCTTACATTTGTAACATCTCTCTGTAAAAACTGAGTAACAGATACTATACCGTCAGCAAATACAAGAAAACTGTCTGTGCTCCGCCATCTTGACCGGGAAGGAAAGGAAGCGAAGAATAAATAAAAATAACATTGTTACTGCCGCGCATTTCACAAGAAGCGAGTAATGAGAATTTGGCATCTCGCTAACTCCTTTAAACTGTAGAAAATATGTAACAAGAAAATATCTTTATACTCTTTGGTAAGAGAGGAGCCCCTAAGTCAAGTCTCATAGAGAAACAGAGATCTAGCTAAGTCGAGTCATACAGAGTCATCTCTATCTAATTAGGCCAAGTCATATAGAGAAACACAGGTCCAACTAAGACAAGCCATATATAGAAACAGCGATCTAGCTAAGTCGAGTCATACAGAGCCATCTCTATCTAATTAGGCCAAGTCATATAGAGAAACACAGGTCCAACTAAGACAAGTCATATATAGAAACAGCGATCTAACTAAGTCGAGTCATACAGAGCCATCTCTATCTAATTAAGTCAAGTCATATAGAGAAACACAGGTCCAACTAAGACAAGTCATATATAGAAACAGCGATCTTGCTAAGTCGTCATACAGAGACATAGCGATCCAACTTAGACAAGTCATATATAGTAACAAGGGGACGGCGTGGCCTAGTGGTTAAGTGGCACGGCTCACAACCGGAAGGTTCGATCCCCATCACAGCACCGGCCGTTACCCCCGGGAAGCAAACCCTTAGAAAATGCAGGAGGAAGCAGACCCTTACATAAAATGTATGCTGAAGTCGGATGCACTGGGCCGACAGGCGCAAGATAAAAACTACAGTGCAACGCACACCACCTTGGGGATTAGAGAAATAAGGCGAACTAAAAAAAAATAAAAAATAAAAATAATATATATACATATAGTAACAGAGATACAGCTCAGCCAATTCATATAGAGACACAGCGATCCAACTAAGCCAAGTCTTATAGAGAGACAGAGATACAACTAAGCCAAGTCTTAAAGAGACACATCGATCCAACTAAGCCAAGTCTTATAGAGAGACAGAGATACAACTAAGCCAAGTCTTAAAGAGACACATCGATCCAACTAAGCCAAGTCTTATAGAGACACATCGATCCAACTAAGCCAAGTCTTATAGAGAGACAGAGATACAACTAAGCCAAGTCTTATAGAGACACATCATTCCAACTAAGCCAAGTCTTATAGAGACACATCGATCCAACTAAGCCAAGTCTTATAGAGAGACAGAGATCCAACTAAGACAAGTCTTATAGAGACACAGCGATCCAACTAAGCCAAGTCTTATAGAGAGACAGAGATCCAACTAAGCCAAGTCTTATAGAGACACATCGATTCAACTAAGCCAAGTCTTATAGAGAGACAGAGATACAACTAAGACAAGTCTTATAGAGACACATCGATCCAACTAAGCCAAGTCTTATAGAGAGACAGAGATACAACTAAGACAAGTCTTATAGAGACACATCGATCCAACTAAGCCAAGTCTTATAGAGAGACAGAGATACAACTAAGCCAAGTCTTATAGAGACACATCGATCCAACTAAGCCAAGTCTTATAGAGAGACAGAGATCCAACTAAGACAAGTCTTATGGAGACACATCGATCCAACTAAGCCAAGTCTTATAGAGAGACAGAGATACAACTAAGCCAAGTCTTATAGAGACACATCGATCCAACTAAGCCAAGTCTTATAGAGACACATCGATCCAACTAAGCCAAGTCTTATAGAGACACATGAATCCAACTAAGCCAAGTCTTATAGAGAGACAGAGATACAACTAAGACAAGTCTTATAGAGACACAGCAATCCAACTAAGCCAAGTCTTATAGAGAGACAGAGATACAACTAAGACAAGTCTTATGGAGAGACATAGATCCAACTAAGCCAAATCTTAAAGAGAGACATATATCCAATTAAGCCAAGTCTTATAGAGAGACAGAGATCCAACTAAGCCAAGGCTTATAGAGAGACAGAGATCCAACTAAGCAAAGTCTTATAGAGAGACAGATCCAACTAAGCCAAGTCTTATAGAGACACATCGATCCAGCTAAGCCAAATCTTATAGAGAGACAGAGATCCAATTAAGCCAAGTCTTATAGATACTCAGCGATCCAACTAAGCCAAGTCTTATAGAGAGACAGAGATCCAACCAAGCCAAGTCTTATAAATACTCCGCGATCCAACTAAGCCAAGTCTTATAGAGAGACAGAGATCCAACCAAGCCAAGTCTTATAAATACTCAGCGATCCAACTAAGCCAAGTCTTATAGAGAGACAGAGATCCAACCAAGCCAAGTCTTATATATATATATATATATATATATATATATATATATATATATATATATATATATAGAGAGAGAGAGAGAGAGAGAGAGATCCAACTAAGTCATGTCGTTTATAAACATGTATATAGAGAGAGTTGTTGTTGCTGGAAATTACTCGTGCTGAGTTAACTCTTGTCGACGTGTCTTTGGTGGTGGTTTGGAGGAGGGGGGGGGGGGGGAGAAAAAAAAGGGGGGGGGGTTTGTTACATTGGCCCAAGGCACATTCCGAGGCTTGCTTACAACGATGAATTGAGTCCTCTTGGCTGCAGCACAAAATGGCTATGCGCCTCAGTAAGATCACTGATATAAGGTTTACAGCGTAGTTGGCCGAACTGTTTTAACACAGGCTGTTTCCAAGAGCACAAACGAGGACGTTAGGACGAATCTTGATTAGTATAACCATGAATTACCCTTCGCTTCCACCTTGAATAGTATAACCCTGAATTACCCTTCGCTCCCACCTTGAATATTATAACCCTGAATTACCCTTCGCTCCCACCTTGATCAGTATAACCCTGAATTACCCTTCGCTCCCACCTTGAATAGTATAACCCTGAATTACCCTTCGCTCCCACCTTGATCAGTATAACCCTGAATTACCCTTCGCTCCCACCTTGAATAGTATAACCCTGAATTACCCTTCGCTCCCACCTTGATCAGTATAACCCTGAATTACCCTTCGCTCCCACCTTGATCAGCACAACCCTGAATTACCCTTCACTCCCACCTTGATGAGTATGTTTCACCAGGCCCTGATTACTCTTTGCTCCCACCTTGATCAGCATGTTTCACCAGGCCCTGATTACTCCTTGATCCCGAGCGCAAGAGATCAAATAAGACACATCCAAACAGAGCAAGAGAGAAGGCTAACAAAGAAAAGAGACGGAGAAGGAGGAAGTTAGAGATAAGCAATTACTATTTCCGTACAAATCTGCACTTCGTTCTTTGTTCGTTAAATAAAACTCACATGGAATGTCACCCCAAAAAAAGGCCACCTACCTGCTCGTGCGTCACCCTCTGACGACATTTATGTCGTCTGTACAACTATTTCCAGTCCACAATCGATGGTGTACGCTCCTAGACCTCTTCCCCAACCACTGCCACTGCCACAACTCCCAACAAAGGTATCTGCGGTTTTGCCATCTGCAGATTATTTCTAGCATCCGTGACGGTCATTAGACACATCTTGTTACATCTGTCTTCACTGTCTGTCTATCTGAATGTTTGTCTGTATGTCTCTATGTCTATCTATCGTTATGTTTGTTACACTGTCTGTCTGTATGTATTTCTCTATTAATCTGTCTATGTCTGTTACTCTGTCTGTCTCTGTCTGTAGCTCCTTCTCTCTCTCTCTCTCTCTCTCTCTCTCTCTCTTCTCTCTCTCTCTCTCTCTCTCTCTCTCTCTTTCTGTCGGCATGTTTCCTTCTTTGTATCTCACTGTCCATCAATCTTTATGTTTGTTGCTCTGTCTGTCTGTCTCTGTCTTTCTCCATGTTTGTCATATATGTCTATATTTATGTATGTTCCTGTGTCTGTGTGTATGTCTCTCTCTCTCAGTCTGTTCGTCTTTCTGTATGTATCTCTGTCATTCTGTCTATGTATGTCTGTCTGTCTATCTCAATGACTGTATCAATCAATACCTGTCCGTCTGTCTGTATGTATCTCTGTCATTCTGTCTCTGTATGTCTGTCTGTCTGTCTGAATGTCTGTCTCAATACATGTCCGTCCGTCTGTATGTATCTCTGTCATTCTGTCTCTGTATGTCTGTCTGTCTCAATGTCTGTCTCAATACCTGTCCGCCTTTCTGTATGTATCTCTGTCATTCTGTCATGCTGTCTCTATACGTCTGTCTGTCTGTCTGTCTCAATGTCTGTCTCAATACATGTACGTGCTTCTGTATGTATCTATGTCTTTTTGTCTCTCTCTGTATCTCAATGTTTGTCTCAATTGTTGTCTAGCGTCACGTATATATTTCTGTATGTATGCTTCTTTCTCTCTGCTTCTATGTCTGTCCTTTATGTCTGTCTCTCTAACTGTCTGTCTCTGTTTGTCTCAATGTCTGTCTTTATGTTTATCTCTCTGTCTCTCTCTGCCTGTCTCTCTCTGGCTGTCCATCTTTATGTTTCTCTGTCTGTTTCTTTCTCCCTATCTTTTTTCAGTATCTTTGTCAGTTTCTTTGATTGTCCAACTTTCTGTCTGTCGATATATCTGTTTGTCAGTCTGTCCATCTCTCTGTCTGCCATATCTCTGTTTGTCAGTCTGTCCGTCTCTCTGTCTGCCCATATCTCTGTTTGTCAGTCTGTCCATCTCTCTGTCTGTCCACATCTCTGTTTGCCAGTCTCTCCATCTCTCTGTCTGCCCATATCTCTGTTTATCAGTCTGTCCATCTCTCTGTCTGCCCACATCTTTGTTTGCCAGTCTCTCCATCTCTCTGTCTGCCCACATCTCTGTTTGTCAGTCTCTCCATCTCTCTGTCTGCCCATATCTCTGTTTGTCAGTCTCTCCATCTCTCTGTCTGCCCATATCTCTGTTTGCCAGTCTCTCCATCTCTCTGTCTGCCCACATCTCTGTTTGTCAGTCTGTCCATCTCTCTGTCTGCCCATATATCTGTTTGCCAGTCTCTCCATCTCTCTGTCTGCCCACATCTCTGTTTGTCAGTCTGTCCTTCTCTCTGTCTGCCCATATCTCTGTTTGTCAGTCTGTCCATCTCTCTGTCCGTTCATCTATCTACATATTCATCACTCGTTCAGCTTTATGTTCCCCTCTCTGCACGTCGATCGCTCTGTCTGCTTATTTCTCTACATATATGTATCCCTTTGTCTGCCAGTCTCTGTGTCTGGTTGTGTTATCTCTCTTTGTGTCAATCTATTCATTTCTCTGGCCTTGTTTCTCAGTTTGAGCATCTATTTGGCAATTTATCTGCGTGTCAATCTGCCTGTCTGTCTATTTCTCTGTCTGCCTATATGTGTGAATGCAAGAACTGCAAGAACAGATCAGTATTTTCTTTCTTTCTTTCTTTCTTTCTTTCTTTCTTTCTTTCTCTTTCTCTCTCTTTCTTTCTTTCTCTCTTTCTTTCTTTCTTTCTTTCTTTCTTTCTTTCTCTTTCTCTCTCTTTCTTTCTTTCTTTCTCTCTTTCTTTCTTTCCTTCTTTCTTTCTTTCTCTCTTTCTTTCTTTCTTTCTCTCTCTCTCTATCTCTTTCTTTCTTTTTCTCTTTCTTTCTTTCTCTCTCTCTCTCTGTCTCTCTTTCTTTCTTTCTTTCTCTCTTTCTTTCTTTGCTTCTTTCTTTCTTTCTTTTCTCTCTTTCTTTCTTTTATCTCTTTCTTTCTCTCTTTCTTTCTTTCCTTCCTTCCTTCTTTCTTTCTTTCTTTCTTTCTTTCTGTCTTTTTTCTTCTTCATTCGTCAGGAAAAGTACACCGCGTCGCAGTTGACAGCGAGGCTGTTATATCTGCGCATTTCGGCCTAACATATAAGGTTGTAGCAGGTTTTTCGGGGTTCGGATTTGCCTTCCCACAATGTCGGCGCTGGTTGCTGTCGGCTCATTCGCTATATTTTTTCAGTAAGGTATATCCGATGATACAATCATTAATCAATCAATCAATCAAGCTTGTCACTTCTCTCGGTGCATAAGTCATTGACAACATCCAGCCAGCATACACTGTCCTGTGCTGCTTTGTCTGCCTCTCTCCAAGTGTAATCTCTTAATCTTAGTTGCTTCTCACATTCTCTTCTCCGTGTATTTTTGGGTCCACCACTCTCTCTCTCTTTCTTTTTCCTTAAGGATTCCATTTCAGAGCCTGTCTGGCTATGTTGGACGTTGCCTTCTGCAGCGTATGTTCTATCCAGTCATATTGTCTTCACTTAATTTGTTGACAGTTTCTGTTGTTGACTTCATTCCTACAGGTCTTCCTTCCTCACCATGTCCTGCCACTTTATGAACCAGGTCTTCGTTCCTCACCATGTCCTGACACTTTATGAACACAGGTCTTCATTCCTCACCATGTCCTGCCACTTTATGAACACAGGTTTTCATTCCTCACCATGTCCTGCCACTTTATGAACCAGGTCTTCGTTCCTCACCATGTCCTGACACTTTATGAACACAGGTCTTCATTCCTCACTATGTCCTGCCACTTTATGAACACAGGTTTTCATTCCTCACCATGTCCTGCCACTTTATGAACACAGGTTTTCATTTCTCACTATGTCGTGACTTTTTATGAACACAGGTTTTCATTCCTCACCATGTCCTGCCACTTTATGAACACAGGTTTTCATTTCTCACTATGTCGTGACTTTTTATGAACACAGGTCTTCATTCCTCACCATGTCCTGCCACTTTATGAACACAGGTTTTCATTTCTCACCATGTCCTGCCACTTTATGAACACAGGTTTTCATTTCTCACTATGTCCTGCCACTTTATGAACACAGGTTTTCATTTCTCACCATGTCGTGACTTTTTATGAACACAGGTTTTCATTTCTCACTATGTCGTGACTTTTTATGAACACAGGTCTTCATTCCTCACTATGTCCTGCCACTTTATGAACACAGGTTTTCATTTCTCACCATGTCCTGCCACTTTATGAACACAGGTTTTCATTTCTCACCATGTCCTGCCACTTTATGAACACAGGTTTTCATTTCTCACTATGTCGTGACTTTTTATGAACACAGGTCTTCATTCCTCACCATGTCCTGCCACTTTATGAACACAGGTTTTCATTTCTCACCATGTCCTGCCACTTTATGAACACAGGTTTTCATTTCTCACTATGTCGTGACTTTTTATGAACACAGGTCTTCATTCCTCACCATGTCCTGCCACTTTATGAACACAGGTTTTCATTCCTCACCATGTCCTGCCACTTTATGAACACAGGTTTTCATTTCTCACCATGTCCTGCCACTTTATGAACACAGGTTTTCATTCCTCACCATGTCCTGCCACTTTATGAACACATGTTTTCATTCCTCACCATGTCCTGCCACATTATGAACCAGGTCTTTATTCCTCACTATGTCCTGCCACTTTATGAACACAGGTTTTCATTCCTCACCATGTCCTGCCACATTATGAACCAGGTCTTTTTTTCCTCACTATGTCCTGCCACTTTATAAACCAGGTCTTCATTCCTCACTATGTCCTGCCACTTTATAAACCAGGTTTTCATTCCTCACCATGTCCTGCCACATTATGAACCAGGTCTTTTTTTCCTCACTATGTCCTGCCACTTTATAAACCAGGTCTTCATTCCTCACCATGTCCTGCCACTTTATGAACACAGGTTTTCATTCCTCACCATGTCCTGCCACATTATAAACCAGGTCTTTATTCCTCACTATGTCCTGCCACTGTATGTCCATTATTTTCACAGACATCTGTTAACGAAGGACTGGTCGTTCTCATTGTCTCGCATTCTATACTGCATCACCGACTTTCCATTGGCATTGAATATTCTAACTTTTGTGTGAAATCGTGATTTCTCTAAAGTTCCATATATTGTTTAGTGCCAGGAATGCCCCTCGTGCCTTTCCAATTCTGATCCTTACATCTGTACCTCCCTCTAGCATGATTGGTTCTTTGCTGTTAGTGTTGAGTTTAAATAGCTTGGTTTTCTTCATGTTGATATTCAGTCCGGGTTTGGCCGGTTGTTCTTTCACTCTATCAAGTTTCTCTTGCATTTGACTATGACTGTGTGACAAAAATTCCAGATTATCTGCATAGTCCAGGTAACAATAGTGTTCGCTGAATACCAGTTCCATCTCCTTCGATTGATGTCTTCATTTTCAAATCTATAGCCAATAAGAATAGGAAAGGTGAGAGCAGGCATCCCTGTCTCACCCCTGTTTGCACCCCGACGCTGTCAGTCTGTACTCCTTCATGTACCATTCTACTGTGTCCTATACATATTCTATATGAAGGTTATGAACTTCTCTAGTATCTCATTGTGTCTCAACAGTACTTCGATCCACTCTGGCAAACGCCTTTTTATAGTCTATACAATTAGCGTTTGAAATGATTTCCATTCAATGCTTTGTTCTACTATGATGATCTGCTCTGTGGTAGAGTAGCTTTATGATCTGTGCATGATATGCTCTGTGGTAGAGTAGTTTTATGATCTGTGCATGATCTGCTCTGTAGTAGAGTAGTTTTATGATCTGAGCATGATCTACTCTGTGGTAGAGCAGCTTTATGGTCTGTGCATGATCTGCTCTGTGATAGAGTAGCTCTATGATCTGTGGATGATCTGCTCTGTGGTAGAACAGGTTTATGATCTGTGCATGATCTGCTCTGTGATAGAGTAGCTTTATGATTTGTGCATGATCTGCTCTGTGATAGAGTAGTTCTATGATCTGTGCATGATCTGCTTTGTGGTAGAGTAGCTCTATGATCTGTGCATGATCTGCTCTGTGATAGAGTAGCTCTATGATCAGTGCATGACCTGCTCTGTGGTAGAGTAGCTCTATGATCTGTGCATGATCTGCTCTGTGGTAGAGCAGCTTTATGATCTGTGCATGATCTGCTTTGTGGTAGAGTAGCTCTATAATTTGTCCATGATCTTCCCTGTCGAAATCCTGCCTGTTCCTCTCTGAGCTTTTTGTCTACTTCCGTTTTTATTCTACCCAAGATGCTTGTGTTGAATTTCCTGCCTGGCACTGACAGCAATGTACTTCTTCTTTAGATGCTGCAAGCTGCCAGGTGTCTTTTTTTAGGCAGTTTAATCAGATGTTCTTCTTTCCATTCTGTTGGCATTCTCTCCTCCTTTAATACTTTCTGGAATAATCCTTGCAATGTATTAGTGACCTTATCTATATCTGCCATTATGGCTTCTGCTGCTGACATAGATACATTTATACTGGACCAGACATGTAAGTTGTAGACACATTTATACTGGACCAGACATATAAGTTGTATACACATTTACAGACCAGACAAGCCAGTTCTACACACATTTACAGACCAGACAAGTCAGTTCTACACACATTTACAGACCAGACAAGCCAGTTCTACGCACATTTACAGACCAGACAAGCCAGTTCTACACACATTTACAGACCAGACAAGCCAGTTCTACACACATTTACAGACCAGACAAGCCAGTTCTACACCATTTACAGACCAGACAAATCAGTTCTACACACATTTACAGACCAGACAAGCCAGTTCTTCACACATTTACAGACCAGACAAGTCAGTTCTACACACATTTACAGACCAGACAAGCCAGTTCTACACACATTTACAGACCAGACAAGTCAGTTCTACAGACATTTACAGACCAGCCAAGCCAGTTCTACACACATTTACAGACCAGACAAGCCAGTTCTACACACATTTACAGACCAGACAAGCCAGTTCTACACACATTTACAGACCAGACAAGCCAATTCTACACACATTTACAGACCAGACAAGCCAGTTGTAGAAACATTTACAGACCAGACAAGGCAGTTCTACACACATTTACAGACCAGACAAGGCAGTTTTACACACATTTATACTAGACCAGACAAGTAAGTTGTAGACACATTTAAACTAGACCAAACAAGTCAGTTGTAGACACATTTACAGATCCGACAAGTCAGTTGTGGACACATTTATAATCGACCAGACAAGTCAGCTATAGACACATTTCCAGACCAGAAAAGCCGGTTGTAGACACATGTATACTAGACTAAACAATATAATTTAGACATCGGTCCACTAGTCTAAGCAATGTAATTTAGACACATATCCTCTAAACTAATTAAGATAATTTAGACATATTTCAAACTCCTAATACTTGTTTCTGTCCATTCTCTGCGTCTCACAGACGTCATTTCATATCCTCTATCCTCTCTTCCATCTCTCCGTGTGATGCCTCACTAATATTTGCTATTCCTCTCACGTTCTATTCGTCTGATTAAATTGTTCTCCTCAAATTCTTATAATCTGTGTTGTTTACAGTTTTTCTCTCGTCCTTCTCCTACATTGCCTTGCTCTGTCTCTCTGTTTCCCTCACTCAATTCTTTGTGCCACTCCTTTCTCTGTGCGACGGGGGCTGATATCTTTCTGTTAAATGAAAAAAGCAATGATAATCTATCCCTCTCTCCGTCTGCTTTCTATCATTCTGCGCGTCCGTCCCTGGGTCCATACATCCCTCTGTATGTTTGTTCACCTGTCACTGCCTGCCTGTTTCTCCGCCTGTCTGTCCCTCTGTGCTATTTCCCGCTGTAATTATGTCCCTCTGTAATTATGTCCCTCTGTACTCTTGTCCCTCTGCACGTTTGTTCCTCTGCCCATATGTGCCTCTGGCCTTATGACACTCTTACTGTTTGTTCTTCTGCCCATCTGTGCCTCTGGCCTTATGCCACTCTTACAGGCTGTTTTTCTTCCCATCTGTGCCTCTGGCCTTATGCCACTCTTACTGTTTGTTCCTCTGCTCTTCTATTCCAGTGTCCGTCTTTTAGCATGTTCCTCTGTCCCTCTGTACGTCAGTTCCCCTGTACGTCTGTCCCTCTATACGTCTGTCCCTCTGTACGTCTGTTCCTCTGTCTATCTCTCTGTCAATGTGTCTATCTCTCTGCAGTTCTGTCTCTCTGCACTTCTGCCCCTATGTCGACATCGAAGACTGGATGATCAGATCAGATCAGCCTCCCAATTCCATATCAAAGAATGGTTGATCAGATCATATCAGTCCCCAAGACCACATCGAAGACTCGAAGACTGGTTTTTTCAGAACAGATCAGCCCCCATGTCCACATCTAAGACTGGTTGATCAAATCAGATCAGATCAGTCCCCAAAACCACATCGAAGACTCGAAGACTGGTTGATCAAATCATATCATATCAGCCCCCATGTCCACATCAAAGACTGGTTAATCAGATCAGATCCGCCCCCATGTCCACATCGAAGACTGGTTGATCAAATCAGATCAGATTAGCTCCCATGTCCACATCGAAGACTGGTTGATCAAATCAGATCATATCAGTCCCCAAGACCCCATCGAAGACTCGAAGACTGGTTGATCAAATCAGATATTATCAGTCCCAAAGACCACATCGAAGACTCGAAGACTGGTTGATCAAATCAGATATTATCAGTCCCAAAGACCACATCGAAGACTCGAAGACTGGTTGATCAAATCAGATATTATCAGTCCCAAAGACCACATCGAAGACTCGAAGATTGGTTGATCAAATCAGATCATATCAGCCCCCATGTCCACATCAAAGACTGGTTGATCAAATCAGATCATATCAGCCCCCATGTCCACATCAAAGACTGATTGATCAAATCCATATAACTTCATACTTTCTCTACTTTTACGCTCATCATCACCTACATCGACGACTCTAATAAATCCAGCAGTCCTTCCCTTTCTCTCGACATTGCCGTACAATTACCTATACATAGATTCAGGTTGCGGGGACGAGTCTATAATTATAACTGTCTGCAGGTTTGCATCAGGTGTTCAGCTGACATCGGACGGCCCCACAGGTGCACATATCCGTCGTGTCAATAGTACATTTTGATATAAAGATAGGATCTCAGTCTGTCGTGTTCAGAGTGTAGCCTTGGAAGTAATCACTTGTCGTATGCAAAGCGACCTGGTGATAGTGGTCAACTTTTAAATGACGTGGGTCTTCCGGATTGAATGAAGGGATCAAGATGCTGAGCAATGCATGAGCTGTAGCGGTCGACGACCAAAAACTGACTGCTATCATCAGGGTTAGCGAACCATAGCTACCAAGACGCTTCTCCACCTTGACGTGGTGACTTAACCTAACTTAACGTTTTTTTATACTGGTTTAGAAACCCCCTGATAACAGACTGCAGCAGGACAGACTGGCTAAGAAAAAGAGATCGAAGAGGGTAGGCCAACCCGGTACCCAGACTGGCTAAGAAAAAGGGATCGAAGAGGGAAGGCCAACCCGGTACCCAGACTGGCTAAGAAAAAGGGATCGAAGAGGGAAGGCCAACCTGGAATCAACAAACACCATGCTGAAGTTGGATGTGGATGACCGAAGGTGCACGTATCGCAGTCGAGTTGTAAACTACGACACAACGCGTTTCGTTCGAACTACATCCTGCTACTTGCAAAATCCTTTTCAGGGTTTAGTAGCGGGAATATGTGAACGAATGAACGAAAAAGAAGAAGAAGAAGAAGAAGAAGAAGAAGAAGAAGAAGAAGAAGAAGAAGAAGAAAGAAGAATAATAATTTGGTATGTTAATAATCAAGAGTCATCCAGGAAGTATGAAACAAGACAGCTACATAAATACACGATCATTTACACAATATACTCATTCAGTGACCGACTTGCTTTTATCTGGAAATCTCATTTGATTTTAATGTTCTATTTGAGAAACAAACCAATTCTCATATCACTCTCCATCCAAAAATAGTACATCTTTTCATTTGTCTGATATTTGTCATAGCTGAAAGTCCATAAATTATGTCTTGCTAAACTGTACGGCATATGTTTGTGTTGGTTGGAAAAATCTCGTAATGTTTCGTTGTCTTTGAATCTTGCCGCCATAACTGTCCTTCCCACGTCACACACAGATGTGACATGGTACCCCGTTTTGAAACTACTCCTAGTATTTGGCTTCGTCGTTCGCTATGGCCACAAGCCGCTGAAAACTGCGGGCGATTATGATCTTGGCTTTAGCGAAGAGTGGCAGATTCTAGGGGGACCTGTTCGTAGAAGTGGAGATAATGTGGCAATTTAAGCATTGGTAGAAGTGGAGTTTGTGGGACAATTTTAGCACTGGTAGAAGTGGAGTTTGTGGGATAATTTTAGCACTGGTAGAAGTGGAGTTTGTGGGACTATATTATCACTTGAGGAAGTGGAGTTTTTGGGACAATATTATCACTTGTAGAAGTGGAGTTTGTGGGACAATATTATCACTTGTAGGAGTTTAGTTTGTGGGACTATATTATCACTTGTAGAAGTGGAGTTTGTTGGACAATATAAGCTCTTGGAGAAGTTGAGTTTGTGGGACAATATTAGTACTGGTAGAAGTGAAGTTGGTGGGACTATATTAGCAGTGGTAGAGGCGGAGTAAGCTCTGCTGTGTGACCGTGGAGGATCTGCAGTGATATCAGATCAGATGTAAGTAGAAAACAATTTTTTGTGCAGTTGTTGAATATTTTACATATACTTAACTCGAAACACTCAAATTACACTCCAACACACGCATATACAAATATATGATATATATACATACATACATACATACATACATACACACACGCATAAATACATACATACATGCATACACACATACATATATATATATATATATATATATACACACACACACATAGATACATACATACATACACACACATAAATACATACATACATGCATACACACATACACCTATATATACATACACACACACACGCACACACACATACATACACACACATACATTCCTTAACACACACACACACATACATACCTTAACACGCACACACATACATACATACACATACATACACACACACACATACATACATACATACATACATACATACATGCATACATACATACATACATACACACACAAACACATACATACACACACACTCACATACATACATACATACATACATACATACATACATACATACATACATACATATATGTACAGACTATTTTGGTGGCTGGAAAGCAAAAACCTGCTTGATAGAAACCAGGCAGGGTTCAGGCATGGACACAGCACGGATAATCTCCTCTTTAGGTTTACACAGCATGTGGTGGATGGATTTCAAGATGGAAAAAGCACACTAGTACTGTTTAATGATCTACATCAGGCATATGACAGAGTCTGGAGGAAGGGCATATTTATGAAAATTAGGAAAATGGGAATAGAAGAAAAGATGATCAAATGGATACAGGCCTTCCTGACCAACAGAACCATTGATACCAACTTTACAGGGGAAACATCAATTAAAAGAACGCTAGAAGGAGGACAGTCACAGGGCTCTCCTCTAAGCTGCTCCTTTTGCGTCATCTATATAAATTACCTCCCTAGACATCTAAACGTGTCAAAGGCATTGTTTATTGATGATCAACACCTTCAGCGGCGTGCGAGATAGAGGCCAACATAGAACATAATATCAGGAGAAATGGGGCACTGACTGAAGCGGTAGAGAGATACAAGAGACAAGAAAATTAGAATCCAAATAGTGTATAAATAGACACTTGAAAGCAAAAGAGAAGATTGAAGCAATTGTCCCCTCTGGATGTAGCAGAAGAGGAAAGCCATTTTCATTATCTACAAGTGGAAAGAGAAACGGAAAATAGTTTTTTTTGGACCACCCGCTTTGGAAAATCCTTGCCTGCCGGTCATAAAAACACACCTGACAGAAAAGGCAGCCACCAAGGAGACTACACCTAATATCCTGAAGACATGTGCCTTAGGGACAGTCTCTAGCTACCCAAAATCGGCAGTCCTGGTCTATACGGATGGATCAGCATTCAAATCTAGCTATTTTCTAGGGTATGGTATCCATATGAAATACCCTGATGGGTCGACACACGAGTTTTGTGATTGAAGTCGGATGTTGGATCGAAAGGTGCAAATATCGCAGCCAAGCTGTAAACTACAACACAACGTATTCCGTTCTCTGGACTACAGTCTGCTTCTTAAACCTTTTCATGGTTTGGAAACGGGAGATTGAGAACGAACGAAGCCAAACGAAACCAAGCCATCGGTTCCGTGAATAATGAAAATGTATTTGATAGTTTAGGCAGGGAATCACTTTGCTCAGGGTTTACAGAACACCCTTGAAGCACACTAACAAACTGCAGAAAATGTATGAAAATATGAAGTGCGGAGTTCTACAAGATTGGGAGCTCTTTGATAAAATAACAGGAGCGTGCCAGTGAGATTTCTTATCAACATTTCTCTTTCTGTTAGCTATTGACTGGATTATGAAGAATTCAGCTTCCAATCTATGAAAATGAAATTTATTGACATTGGAGAAACCGACTTGATGATCTGGACTTTAGGGATGACTTTGCTCTCCTGTCTTACAACCACAGCTTGATGCAGAATAAAATAAGTATACTTGATGAAGCATCACACAAATTAGGTCTGTGGATACACTGAGGAAAATAATATTATGAGATCGGCATCACCTAACGACAATCAGATTGTGTTGAGAAACACATTACTACAAGAGGTGGATACATTCATATATCTTGGTAGCAGTATAGACAAGGTAGCAGTATAGACAAGGTAGCAGTATAGACAAGGTAGCAGTATAGACAAGATAGCAGTATAGACAAGGTAGCAGGTGCAGCTAGAGATATTAAATCAAGAATACACAAGTCGAGAGGGAGTTTTCATTGCTTTTGGAAATTTATGGAAAGCAAAATAAACGAAGTTCTCCCCAAAAATACAGATTGTGTCAACTACACTGTAATATCCGTCCTTATTGTGCGGCTCTGTAACGTGGGGGATCAACGAAAACTACACAGAAAAAGGTTCAAGTTTTCATCAATGGATGTCTGCGCCCAATTTAGGAATGGTGTGATTAAGTCACTAATATAGAACTGTGGGAAAGAACTGGGCAAATGTCAGTGGGACTTAAAAAGAAGACGCTGACGTTGGATGGGACAGACATTACGAAAAGCTGCTGATAGTATTACAAGGCAGTCTCTATTCTGGAATCCCTACGGCAAGAGAAGAAGATGCGAACGTCATCACTCATGGAGAAGATAGTTTGCGATAAACATAAATGTAAGGGAAGATTAGCACAGGGCTGGAAATGATGGAACAGGACAGGAAGACTTGGCCAGTATTTGTTGAAGACCTATCCTCTGCAGGGAGCTGACATATTTTGATTGATTGATTAATCGATACCATTGTCTCATTTAGAACTACACATTAGCTGACTGGTACAGATTTGCTATACTCCTAAATATGCTTTGCCATACATATCATCAAACACACGATACAGCAGTATGAAAGCAAATGTTGGAAGCTTTAATATAGCATTCTGCAAACAGCAGCTGAGACCATTCCCAGAGGGACAAGAATGAATTTCAAACTTTACTGGAGTCAAGAATTACACAGGCTCGAGGATGAATTATCAGATGACATACATTTTATAGAAAGGGAATAACAAACCCAAGAAAGTGTTAAAGCTATCAATGCACAATTCAAAAGAACATTAAATCCTAGAACACGAAATAGATGAAACAGAAATTATCAACATAGAAAGCACAGGAAAGAAACTTTGGAAGCTAGTTATAGTCCAGAACAATAAAGGATCTACATCAAACAAATTACAATAAAACTGGATGAACATTTGCTGACCAGACACAAAATGTTGAAATTGAACTTATAGAACACTATGCAAAGTGCAAACCTCAATGAAGTCACAACAGAATATAAAAAATTATCATTGATGAACAAAGGCCCCCATAACAAAACAAATTTTGTAACAGAAGTGCACGTGATTGCTGAATTAATAATGGATGAAATGTTAGTGACAATGAGATCACCAAAGAAAAAGAAATCGCCAGGACTAAATGGCATTGCAAATGAAATGTTAACACGTCTGTGTACAAAAGAAAAAACAAAAACAAAAAAAAACAAAAACAAAAAAAAACAAAAAAACAACAAAAAAAAACCACAAAAAAAAACAGAAGAGCTTCTAGCAGTCTTCAATTTCAGTTACAACATGGACATTAAAGGCGTGGAGGGATGCTGTATTGATATCATTTCAGAAGATCATAACAGATCCAAATTACTACACGTCTATTAGTTTATTTAACTGTGTGGGACATATGATTATAAGTACCATTCTTATCTGGAAGAAATCAACTGCAATCAGATCACCCACAATGTTCGGGTAATTGAAGATGTCTTCACGAAATAAGACATTAACTTTTATTTAGATGGATTTAAAAAAACCAAAAAAAAACCAAACACAAAAACTTTTTATAAAGTATAGAAAGAAGGTTCTAAAGTGATGCCTTTATGTTGTCACTTTGACCCCTGGACACAATACGGCCCACTCCTCGCTTGGCTGTCAGTAGGAGCTCCGAACTCCGATGTTGGGCTGTACAGGACATTTGAAAATGATTTTAACGATTTCAGCCTGCTATATTCATTCTACAGTCATCCTCTTTTGGGCATGTTATGACAAGAGTCAGGTTGGGACAACGGGAAAGAACAGGAAAGAGAGACAGAGGAAGGCGATAGAGAAGATGCTGGACAACATGAGAGAATGATATGGGCGACAATCAACAAGAGCGTTGGTAAACGACACATGTAATGGAAATGATTGCCAAGGCCAACCGGCAGGCTTCCTGATGATGATGATATTTTATTAAAAGATTGTCAAAGGCAGCCTGTTTGCTAGAATTGATCATACCCCTTTCAAATGGAGTTCTTTGCTGCTGGTCCTTCATAAAATCGTGTATGAAACTAACGTTGCATTGTCAACACTGACCCACTTACGTCAAATTGTAGGATACAAAATGCTTTCCCCGACCCCTGGTAGCCATTTTACAAATCGTCGTTTGACTGCCACCTGGTGGTAGAATTATAAACTATGGTCCAATATGGAATACACCAGACCCAATTCATCAACTCGAAAGAAACCAAGAAACTACTCTATCTCGCCTGAGAACTGAGATCATCTATCCCGACTAAAGATCTCACACACCGATGAATGCCCATGTTGGAATTGGGGGACCAGAATCATGAACACATTCTGCAGGAATGCCCACTCTATAGAGAAACCAAATACCAGACCTGGTCAGAGGGTGCGGAGCTGAGACAAAAGCTGTGCGGCAGCCGCTCCGACCTGGTGAAGACTACAGACTTCACCAAGGCGACTGACCTACAGATATAGCGTGACCAAAGATCCTGAACGCAAAGAAGACGTATGGCACACTCTAAGTAAACTTAACGTATTGGCACATGTGTCACAGGATATTCGAGCGGGGGTAACCGTTGTATTTCTCATGGAATGTGCTGTTATCGTTCAAATCATTTTGAAATATACTGTACACTGCCACCAAGACTCATGGTCCTTGTATCTTTTGTCTTAGTTTATTTGAGACCTAGCATTTCTAATTAGGATTACTTCTATGAGTTCATTCTACTTTCCACGTATGGTTCAGACATTCCATGTTCCAAAAATCGTAGTCTATAATTCAACAATTCGTCATATTTAATTTCCTTCCTGTTTTCTTTCTTTGTTGACTTGCTATCAGTTGGGTAGATAAACAGGTGAGTGGCTTGTTGTGTCTTTGCCTCCTTTTGTCCCCCATACAGACTGTTTCTGGTCCTTGGCTGTTCATTTAGTATTCTCAGATTTCCCCCAAATATAGAAGCTAATCAGCTACCCATACCAAGATGGCACGTGTTGCAGAAATGTGACTCTATCACAGACCACTAAACAAACTTAGGACAGAAAATACAGACGCGTGTTTGTGCGGCACTAATAAAATGAACACCTGCAGCGAAGGTGTCTAAATACGAGGAAGAAAGAAAGCAGGTGTGGTCATTCCTAATAACGTTAATGTACGAGCTGAACAGTCTGTGACTAAAACGCTGATTTCTTAGATACATTGAAATGGACGTTGAAAAGCATACAAAGAAAAAAAAATAAGAAGTAGAATACGATAATAAAGAGGAATAAGATAAAGAAGAAGACGAAGAAGTAGTAGTGGTGTTTTCACCTGCCATTTGAACTTAAATGATTCTGCTTCTGTCCTTAAGTTAAATGAACATTTTTATGTTGCCACTGGAAGTTTTATGCGTACACAGGAAGATGCGTCCACCTTCATTATGTGTTGCAGGACGCCTACTGGGGAGGAAATAATAAACTGACTGCAAGTACACCTTTATCATAAAAGATAACTAAAGCGAGTTGTGCATGAGGCTAGCAGCCTCATCGTATAAAGCAAATTGTTGCAGAAACGACCCATGTAGAAGCTCGCAAAGTGCTTTGGTAGACTCTAACTGTAGTGGTGACCCTATGCTCCGACTGGAGGGAAAAGCAAAAAAGACCATAACCAATCTCTATGTAAACGCCTCAGCTATTGATTTGGCAGTGTTTCTGTATGTGTTGTAGAGTTGTCGTTCGTCCCTATGTTTCAGACTGGTTCTTCAGATTTTTTCCAATGCCAGGAATGTTTTCTGTTAGTCCTCGGATATGCATTTTTTTTTCCCGGTGGATTGGTTTAATTTGTGATGTGGCATTTTGGGGAATTTATTCTCCACCCATTTTCTGATGCTACCAAGTTGCCGGGTTTGAATGTTCACTCACCAAACTGATTATACCATTTATTGTTCAGTCACGGGATGAAGTAAACGTCTTCTGTCCTTAAATCCGCTCTATTAAATACGTACTTTCAAATGACATTTGCCGGTTGAATTTGGCTGTGACGTTAAGTGTTAATTCAAATGTGTACATGTATTGTGTGTATATATATGTATATATATATACATACATGAATATATAATATTTCATTTTATAAGTCGCATATCAGAAACTACTATCAGGGCTGAGAAGAGCAATAAAGATGGCGCCTAATAGGCCCCATGTCTAACTTTGATCTCGTGTTTTAGTCCATCATAGATGCCACAGGTCACTGATTTGACTGTAATTAACATTATTCGACGACTTACACTTGTGTCCACATAGACATGTTGCCGTTTTTAATTTGGATTAGTTAGTTCGTTCATTTTGTGTTGTTTTTCTCTCCGATTATCCAGACAAGCTCATCGGCTATATATAATCTAATAGTATTTCGGTTACCCTGTGCCGTATTTCCACTATCAAGTGCAGACAGCTGAACTTCGCAAGATTGACGCCCTTTGCTATATTTGCAGACAGTGTCAGTTTTGGTGTGACTGTGAAATGAACAAACTGTACAATAATAGACTTAAACACATCGCCCGGTTGAAGTGTATATGGTTATCAAGATGCACCAAGACATATCCATCACGCGCTGAGTGATGCCCCTAAGGCCTCTTGCGGGAACGGGAAAGACAAGACAAAAACTGGTTCTACACAGACACCGCAGGGTCTTCGAAACTAGTATAATGATGTTAAGTTAAGTTAGGGACTTCATGGTAGTAAACCAAGCTTGTGTGAGGTGGGGTGTCCAATTTCCTTCCTCGCTGCTGTTTTTCCCTAACAGTAGATCAGATGCGTATCTACAGCTGGGTCGACTGAATCATAAATGGCAGTGTAAAGATGTTATCGCGAGTGACAAGTCAATACTGTTGAATGGAGCCGTAACATGGACAGCGCCCAATGAGATAGAAGAAATATTCCAGTCTCTCGTTAACAGATACCTGTTAAGGACAATGGGCAAACAGGAGCAGGACATGGTGAAGAATGAAGACCTGTGTTCATAAAGTGGCAGGACATGGGGAGGAATGAAGACCTGTGTTCATAAAGTGGCAGGACATGGTGAGGAATGAAGACCTGTGTTCATACAGTGGCAGGACATGGTGAGGAATGAAGACCTGTGGGAAAGGAGCCAACAACAGCCACTGGAACAACAGACTACGGTAAATCAATGAGGCTGTATAGGACAAATGCTGGAACAGTTACACGTGTCGGTGACATCTGTTTGTGAAGGTTTCCAGTGTATTTGTGATACTCTTAGTTACACTTGACAAAGACATCTGTTTGTGAAGGTTTCCAGTGTATTTGTGATACTCTTAGTTACACTTGACAAAGACATCTGTTTGTGAAGGTTTCCAGTGTATTTGTGATACTCTTAGTTACACTTGACAAAGACATCTGTTTGTGAAGGTTTCCAGTCTATTTGTGATACTCTTAGTTACACTTGACAAAGACATCTGTTTGTGAAGGTTTCCAGTCTATTTGTGATACTCTTAGTTACACTTGACAAAGACATCTGTTTGTGACGGTTTCCAGTCTATTTGTGATACTCTTAGTTACACTTGACAAAGACATCTGTTTGTAAGTGTCATCAGTCTGTTCTGACATCGTCGCTGGCATCCATGTTAGGAACAACTAGTAGAGAATACCGTCGAGTGTTGAATACAGCGAAGACACCATCAAGTGAGGCCAGCGATTGCTCGTAAAGACGATTTTAGTCGTACCCCGTACCTGCCTAGACGCCCTTCCCTCCCTTAGATAAACAAATTGTGAGACGGAGACTAGGTGCAACCAGTCGAGGAGGCTACAGTCACCCAGCCTGGTGGCACGCAGATCACGTGCATTGTGTTTGAACGGCCCAGAAATTGATTGACAGCTCATTCCTAAGGTTGTCTCCTCCTTTTGCTAATATTGCTGTTTATTATTTTTCTGCTTCTTCTTCTTCTTTTTCTTCTTCTTCTTCTCCTCCTTCTTATTCTTCCTCTTCTTCTTCTGCTTTTAAATTTATTTCTTCATGTTTTTCTTCTTTCCCAAGTTATTGCTATAATTAGATGGATGTTCTTTGTCAGTTTAGTTGGAAATAAATTGGTCCATTTCCTCTACGATAGGCCTAAAACAGAGGTGTCAGTGTATGTTGTTATGTTTGTTGATCATGATTCATGTTCCGGCGATCCAAAGATGGCATTATGAATTCACCCATCATCATCATATAGCGTGCCTTTTGCAGAACGGCCGCTTTCAAAACAGTTGATCAGTAAGAATCTGAATCTTTGGCCAGTTATACCGCCTCTGTCAGTCATCCTCTAAACCCCTTTAATGCCAGGTGTCCATCTTCTCTTCGGTCTACCTAGCTTTCTCCAGGTACCACCCTCTCCAGTATTGTTTTGTCAAAACCTGTGTAGCGTTTGATGGGACAAAAATTATTTTTAGTTCCCTAGACGCCATAGCGGCTGGTCAGCGCAGTGGTAGAGCACTTGTTTTTCGTGGTAAAGATACGGGGTTCAACTTTCACTACCCGCAGCTCTAGTCATCCCAGCTGTAAATGGGCACCTGACTTACAGTTAGGAAAGGAAAAGGCAGCGAGGAAGGGAGCTGTCCACCCCACCTCACAAGCTGAAGCTTAGTAAAGTCTTTAACACGTCATTCCTGACCAGCGGTTAAGCCTGCTGAAAGACGTCCTTGACCTTTTGGACGTAATATTATTTACCAGCCAAATATGTTCTATATCCATCTCTTGTAGGATTTCTGTGTTTTTCTTCTTCCCCTCATCAATGTTATTCTGATCACTTTCTTGCAGCTCGAAGAGTTCAATCTTCTTCATTAGTGTTTGTGTGCTTGTCTGTGTAGCGCACCTACTTGGAATTAGTGTTAGTGTGCTTGTCTGTGTACCGCACCCACTGGGAATTAGTGTTTGTGTGGTTGTCTGTGTGCCGCACCCACTGGGAATTAGTGTTAGTGTGCTTGTCTGTGTACCGCACCCACTGCGAATTAGTATTTGTGTGGTTGTTTGTGTGCCGCACCCACTGGGAATTAGTGTTAGTGTGCTTGTCTGTGTACCGCACCCACTGGGAATTAGTGTTAGTGTGCTTGTCTGTGTACCGCACCCACTGGGAATTAGTGTTAGTGTGCTTGTCTGTGTACCGCACCCACTGGGAATTAGTGTTAGTGTGCTTGTCTGTGTACCGCACCCACTGGGAATTAGTGTTTGTGTGGTTGTCTGTGTGCCGCACCCACTGGGAATTAGTGTTAGTGTGCTTGTCTGTGTACCGCACCCACTGGGAATTAGTGTTAGTGTGCTTGTCTGTGTACCGCACCCACTGGGAATTAGTGTTTGTGTGGTTGTCTGTGTGCCGCACCCACTGGGAATTAGTGTTAGTGTGCTTGTCTGTGTACCGCACCCACTGCGAATTAGTATTTGTGTGGTTGTTTGTGTGCCGCACCCACTGGGAATTAGTGTTAGTGTGCTTGTCTGTGTACCGCACCCACTGGAAATTAGTGTTAGTGTGCTTGTCTGTGTGCCGCACCCACTGGGAATTAGTGTTAGTGTGCTTGTCTGTGTACCGCACCCACTGGGAATTAGTGTTTGTGTGGTTGTCTGTGTGCCGCACCCACTGGGAATTAGTGTTAGTGTGCTCGTCTGTGTACCGCACCAACTGGGAATTAGTGTTAGTGTGCTTGTCTGTGTGCCGCATCCACTGGGAATTAGTGTTAGTGTGCTTGTCTGTGTACCGCACCCACTGGGAATTAGTGTTTGTGTGGTTGTCTGTGTACCGCACCCACTAGGAATTAGTCTGTGTACCGCATCCGTACATTGCCAATGGGAAGATGCGAGTCCTCAAAATTTTTTTTTTGTTTTAGCAATTTATTAGTGTTCTACCATACGTTTCTCATTGTACTAAACATTTACATTACCAGGGTCATTCTTCTTTATCCGACTTATTGTAGACAATCCCCATTGTTGCTTATAATTAAGCCAAGATATTCCTTTATTCCTACTTCTTGTAGACTTCATTTTCTTCATATCATTCAGTGTGGCATACAGTCAAAACCTTTGGTTTGGTCTTTGAAACAGGTGTTTAATTCTACATTATTCTATCTACACTTTTCGATACTATTACCTATGTTAAAGACATAGTAAACCGTAGTTGTCAAAACTATTTCAATCAACTAACACAGAAGATGCTCCTCGATCAGGTGGGCAGACATAAAGACTGACGTAGAGACTGACATAGAGACTGACATGGAGACTGACATAGAGACTGACATAGCAGACATAACGATGACCTGAATGAAGATGGCACAGAATAGAAGGGATTAGTTAGATTTGGTTAAGACCTGTGCTCCATTAGGAACTGTAAGGTTCTAGTTGATTAATTGATTGATTTCACAGACAATCTATCGTCTGTGATATCTTCCATGTTTGGGATACTGTAACAGTTCCCGCCGGAGCAAGGGGAGTTTAGGATGCCTGAACATGTTAAAGCCTAAAGCTACCTGAATGCATGTCAAGGTCACTCCCCGTCTCAGCAAAGGAGAACAGAGTTGGGTTAAGGAATGTGGACAGTTAGAAACTGACCACTGGCCTTCCGATTTTGGTAGGGGGAGATTGATTGACAGACGAAATTGGCAACGGGGCTTGCTGCGAGAGAATGAGTGACAGGTGTGCAAAGTGTTTCGTTCCAATTGGGATTGAAGATGACCATACCTGAGATCGATTGGTCAAGCTCTGGCCTTGCTTGAGGATATATAACTCGAGACAAAGTTTAGCTGGAGGGGCTGGAGGAGAGATGGAGAGTGAGAGAGAGAGAGAGACTGAATGTGGATAGTATGTTTAAACTCACCGACTTAGGTAGAGGAGCGATTGATAGACTGTTGGACGAATGTTTAGTGATAGAACAGGATCGCTCAAATAGGTGTGTGAGTTTTGCATTAATGGATAATCTGAAAGTGTGTTTGTAAGCAAGGACACATTGTGAGCGAGCTATGTCGAGATCGCCCGCCTGAGGGGATTTCAGTGAGGAAGAGTATTTGATAAGGTGTGTTGAAGACGCAGTTAAGGCGATGTGTGTGTGATGTAATTGCAAGGCAATAGAACTGGGTTTTTTAGATAGTTGGGAATTCCATCAATAGCTAATGCTTACAATTCCCGTTTTAGTAGAATGTTTAGTTAAGATATGTATTATATTGTGTTTGTAATTTCTCTACTCATTCTATGATATGAGTATGATATAATAAATATGCCACCTGCTGTGTGATATGTCATTTACTGAGTATGGTCATGATGATGTGGATGAGTGGGAGAATGTTCTAAGATAGATCACGGCCAAGGCAAACAGTGGGATCTGCTACAATACTCCCAATTGATCAGTTGTTAGATAGAAAGACAGGACAGAAACGATCATGGATAAGCTGTACCAAAGAATGAACACCTTCAAAGTAGAAATAAGAGGCCTCTACTACTACTGAAGTTTGACAGTCTCTCCAGGGTGACAACGCCAAGCCGATCTATTTGGCTAAACAAACAGAGCTGGGAAGATGGAGCTGTTTTGTTGGGAATAATCGGTAACGGACTCTCCAAAAAATGGCAGGGCGAGGGTGGGACATAATTCTAGGCTCTATTTTAGGCAGCTGGTCAACATCGTTATGTAGACAGGAAGTTCGTTTTTCTGTTTGTAGAGGCTGACCAGCGTCAGGCTGACCAACGTCAGGCTGTCAGCGTTTCCTGTTCACAGGTCTCCCGTTACATGGCCTTACTTATTTTGTCGCTTCATTCAAACATCCCTATGTGGGCCATCTTCTCATCTTGTTTCGTTCAGTCGTCTGCTCAATTAACTCTCTCTCTATCTCCAGTCGTTTAAAAACGGCGGCTTCTGGAAACAAAATTAATTGTAACGAATGCACACACGCATACAAAAAACACAACTCGCAGACACACATACAAACACACGCACACACACACACAAACACACACGCATAAAAGCTGACACATACTCGCGCTCTCGCGCGCTCACACACACTCACAGATGCGCATTAAAATATACACAAAGAATACAACACACGTTCTCAAACACAAACATACGCACAAACAAATAAACACAGACACGTACACATTCACTAATACAACCAAACATATACACAAACATGCATATAAGCGAAAGGAAAACAAACATGCCTAACCAAACAAAGACATTGACACACATAAAAAAACATTTTCAAACAAACATAAACTAACACATAAACAAGCAAACAAATACACCAACAAAGAGAGTCACATAAACAGAGACAAACACGTATTCACAACGCAACACACATACACACAAACAATCATGCACAGACATAAACAAACAGATACGTAAACATATATGCGCAAACATACAAGCACAAACTAACACACATAGAGAAACTAAGACACACAAATTAACACACACACACACACACACACACACTAGAACACACACAATCAATCATACAATTAATACACGCACATTAACTAGCACACAAAAACTAACACACACACAGCCTAACACACACACACAAACTAACAGACACATAACACACACACAAAGTAGCAGACACACAAACTTACACAAAGTATCATACAAATTAACAGATACACAAACTAACACACACAAACTAACACTCACAAACTAACATACACACACACTAACATACACAATGTACTACACCTAAACTAACACACAACCTAACAGACAAAAAACAAACAGACACACAAACTAATACACACAAAATAACACTACACAAGCTAACAGACACACAAACTAATCCACACATACACAATATAACACACATAAACACACACACGCTACTAACATACACAAAATAACCCCCACACAATCTTACACACAATCAACATAATACACACAAACTGATACACACAATAACACACATAGAGACTTAAACACACAAACTAACACACACAGGACAAAATAACACACAGACTCACACAGAAACTAACTCACAAAATAAGCAACACAAACAAACTAACACACACACAAACAATCATACACAAACGCACACACATACAGTCACGTACGCAATCAAACACACACATAAACAAATAATATGCTTTATATAGAGATTATACGCACAGTTTAACGTCACGCCACTTGTTCAACAGTCAACGACTGATTTGTGTCGACACATTCAGACATCATCTTGGAATATTTATGAATATAGTATTGGTCAGTCTAAGACTATTGGTCAAACTTGTATCATGTTCTACTTCATACGTGTATCATGTTCTACGTTCCACTTGTATAATGTTCTACTTTCTACTTGTATCATGTTCTACTTTCTACTTGTTTTTTTGTCATCACTTCATATTTATATAAGATAACTTCATGCTCCATTTCATACTTATTCCTCTATCTCCTCTAACTTGCCAGTAGAGTGAGTCTGTATCTTCTCCTCAAACGTGTTGGTGTGCAAAGTGTCAGTACACAAAGTGTCAGTACACAAATCTTCAAACTTGATCTAATTTGTATAGATGATATCACACACTTTGAAGTATCAGCAGACACGCGTGGAACGCCTGCCCATATATAGAACTTCACAATTTTAAAGAAACAACAGTAGTTTAAATATTTCAAATTCTTCACCTTCTCCCATACCTTCCGTACATCACGCTTTTATTACACTCTTTCTTCACTCTCCATCCCACCCAGCTCACCCCCCTTACAACCCACACCCACTCTCAACTTGTCAGTCTCTTCCTTCTTTTAACAGCACATCACACTGTCTATCTCTTCTCCACTCCAACTCGTACGTGTCTATCCTACCAAAAAGCATATATTCCTTCAACCCGTCAACCAAACCTCGACCCATTGTTCCTCTATAAACCCTCTCGTCTCAGCCTCCCCATTCTCAACTCGTCCATGCTTGTTTCAAATTCAGAACTGTGTTAACGACTTTCATAAATACCCGTTCAGAGCCTTGTATTGCAGTACCTCACACCAATCGCAATTTCAGCGCACTTATGGAACCATCAAGTGATTCGACCAGCCAATTAAATCTCACACAGAAATGTTGGAAATACAGACAAACACACATTTATTAAATAATTAGATAGATGGCCAGTACGTGTGCTTTTGTTACATATATCTGTAGCGACATATTGTCTGGGGTCACAGTTAATGTCCTTCTCATGTAATACATAACATCAGCCGAGGAGAAAGTGCAACACAATGAAATTGTGTACTTCTAGTGCCTCCACTAACTGGCTGACCCGGCCTATTCTGGCAGCCAGAGGGAAATCATATCAGCGTCAGGATTCATAGAATTGCTGAGAAATCGTTCAAGATGGCGGAATAAAAATTCAGTTAGCGAGAAAATGATGAGACAATACACCAGACTACCAACAAATTGCGAGTTTTGTGAATAGTCGCGGCTGTATTTTCAGCAAATAAAAGTCAGCAAGTTAATAGTCGTGCTTGTATTCTTGCCAAATACAAGTCACCGAGTTAGTAGTCGTGCTTAAATTCTTGCCAAATAAGAGTGATCGAGTTAGTAGTCGTGCTTGCATTCCTGCCAAATAAGAGTCACCGAGTTAGTAGTCGTGCTTGTATTCTTGCCATATAAGAGTCATCGAGTTAGTAGTCATGCTTGTCTTTTTACCAAATAAGAGTCACCGAGTTAGTAGTTGTGCTTGTATTCTTGCCAAATAAGAGTCACAGAGTTAGTCGTGCTTGTATTCTTGCCAAATAAAGGGTCACCGAGTTAGTAGTCGTGCTTGTATTCTTGCCAAATGGCTTGGCTTGGCTTCGTTCGTTCTCAATCTCCCGCTAACAAACCCTAAATGGGCTTAAGTAGCAGAATGTAGTCCAGAGAACGGAATGCGTTGTGTCGTAGTTTACAGCTTGACTGCGATATTTGTACCTTTCGGTCCAACACATCCGACTTCAGCTAGCATTTTTTGAGTACCGGGTTAGCATTCCCTCTTCGATCCCTTCTCCTTAGCCAGTCTGCTCTGTTGCAGCCTGTTATCCAGGATCACCGCGCGGAGGTGTAGAAGGGTCTTGGCAGCTCTGTTTCGCTGGCCCTGAAGCTAGCAGTCAGCTATGGGTCGCTGATCACTGCAGCTCATGCCCTGCTCAGCATCTTGATCCCATTCTTGCCAAATAAGAGTCACCAGTTAGTAGTCGTGCTTGTATTCTTGTATTCATTCTGTCTGGCTATCCCACCATCATTGTCGTTTATTCAGCATGTGCTGGGTGTGCGCCGTATGCCCAAATGCAACTGCTAAAGTTTAACCTCAGTAGTATGTTATGGTAGTATTTTTACTAACATTGAGAAAATCTACAACGACGCCTAACATCTCAATTTCGCTTGCAACTAATATGACATAAAGATGAACACAGACAAAACAGAGGCTGATGATATCGTGTGAACACCTGCTGAGAAGTTTCCACAGCAGGGACAAAAGTATCAAGTAAGTACGGGAGTTCAAATACCTAGGTAGTACGGTCATTCATGATGACAGAGTAAACAGAAAGTTTGCACATAGAATTCAGAAAGCGAACAGTGTCCACTATCAAATTGCACCGATTTTGAAACACTATAGAATGCTTATTTCCACTGAGAGGAGGCTGATAAATACACTGTTTATTCCTACATTGTGTTACCAATGCCAATCTTGACCCTTACTAGAAACACATAAGAGTAAGATCCAGAGCAGCGTGATGCAGAGAATTGCAGCCGGGAAGACAATCCGTGACCGAATCCGTTACACCACGCTGAGGCAGACAATGGGGACAAACCCAGTTAATGTCCACATTGAAGCTCAACAAATCAAATGGTTTGGGCATTTATACAGAATGCATTATGACCTGCCTGCAGCGAGAGCATATCATATGCAGGTCTGGTCCATGTGCAAGGGGCCGACCTCGATGTCGGTAGATCAAGGGTGTCTCGGACACACTCAAGCACACGTCTTCCACCTGGTGATAACAAGAAATCTATGTATTCTGCCTCTCTTCATCGCCTAATGACTAGGGCAGTAGAAGGAAAGAAGAAGTAGAAGAGAGTATTTTTTATTAATTAAAAGATAAACTATTTTGCAAATTTTCGCAAAATGTTGTTGCTGCCACTAGGCGTAATAGTTGATGACAGCTATGTTGGTTAGTGTTTAAGAGTACCGGACATTTACTTGCGTGCGGCTAGAAACCCAGCACCCAAACCTATACTAGATATGAACGAGAAAGGTTGGACGCGAAGGAAGTTTAGGGAATGGCGTTTTAATTAAACATTGACACGCCAAAAGTCCCTCACTCAGCTAGAAACAACGTGCGAGATTTGCCTCGAAAAGCCGTTTTATAGTTACAAAAGTGTACATACTAACTTATTTATTATGGTGGAGAGCGTATTTTAGTGTACTTAGTGTTGCGAAATGTATTTTTATACATTTGAAAGTAAAATTCTTTCTGTTTGATAGCGTTATTGAAGAACACAATCGGACATTAGATGATTTTATAACAAATACATTTCCAATGACAATATAATGCGTGAAATTCATTCTAGAAACATTGATTTTTTAAATAGAGTATTACATTCTAAGAATGTTGCACATCTTGTCTCAGAGATCTGGATACCCCACTGCTCATCATCATCATCATCATCATCATCATCATCATCATCATCATCATCATCATCTTCATCGTCATCATCAGCAGTAGATGGAAACGTCAACGGATGTAGCTACTTAGTCTATCTGACAGCTCTCCAATATGTTGCCCCATGATCTTGTAGTCCACTTGTTATTTGCCTCATTTCGTGACTATTGTTTTCTCTGTGTGATGTATTGTGATTCGTTTGTTGTCACGTGTGTTGTGATTTATTAGTCGCCATGTGTGTTGTGATTCGTTTGCTGTCACGTGTGTTGTGATTTATTAGTTGTCACGTGTGTTGTGATTCATTAGTTGTCACGTGTGTTGTGATTCATTAGTTGTCACGTGTGTTGTGATTCATTAGTTGTCACGTGTGTTGTGATTTATTAGATGTCACACGTATTGTGATTCATTAGTTGTCACGCGTGTTGTGATTTATTAGTTGTCACGTGTGTTGTGATTCATTAGTTGTCACGTGTGTTGTGATTCATTAGTTGTCACGTGTGTTGTGATTCATTAGTTGTCCCGTGTGTTGTGATTTATTAGATGTCACGTGTGTTGTGATTCATTAGTTGTCACGTGTGTTGTGATTCATTAATTGTCACGTGTGTTGTGATTTATTAGTTGTCACGTGTGTTGTGATTCATTAGTTGTCATGTGTGTTGTGATTCGTTAGTCGCAATGTGCATTGTTCTTTGTTGCCGACGTGTTCACAGCCTCGGTCACGTTGTGTTTCCGCTGTGGAGCGGCAACTGAGCAGTAGCTCTTGATGTTTCTTTGAACTTTTGACCTTCAGTGAAGCTACATCTTCGATTTATTATCATCCTCATCATCATCATGTTGAATAATTTGCTTCTGTCTCACCCCCCCCTAATTCCCTTCCCACAACCCCCACCCCATAATTCTCTTCCCACAACCCCCACCCCCTAATTCCCTTCCCACAACCCCCCCCTTTCTTTCTCTTCTCCCCCCTCCCAACCAAGTGGAGCGAAGAGCAATCAAGGTCAGGTGAAACATACTGATCAAGACCTTAGGTCCTCCTTCGTGCCTGATCAAGACCTTAGGTCCTCCTTCGTGCCTGATCAAGACCTTAGGTCCTCCTTCGTGCCTGATCAAGACCTTAGGTCCTCCTTCGTGCCTGATCAAGACCTTAGGTCCCCCTTCGTGCCTGATCAAGACCGTAGGTCCTCCTTCGTGCCTGATCAAGACCTTAGGTCCTCCTTCGTGCCTGATCAAGACCTTAGGTCCTTCTTCGTGCCTGATCAAGACCTTAGGTCCTCCTTCGTGCTCCTGGAAACAGGCTATGTCACAGAAGTCTGGCGAACAAGGTCAGGACAGCCAGGAGGATCAAGGTCCACTTTCTCAAACACCCATAGGGATATAAGGAGAGCAACTGTAACCAGCTAGCAATCAAACATGATCAAGCGTGTTCAACTTAGCTCCGATCGCTTCCAACATAAGCTACGAAACTATTACTACTACTATTACAACTACCACTACTGCTACTACTACTACTACTACTACTACCACCACTACTACCACTACTACTACAACTACCACAGCTATTAATACTATTACTACTACTACTACCACTACTGCTGCTACTACTACATAATAATAAGACACAGTAAGACACAACAAGAAATAGTACGACAAAATACGACACACACAAAAAGTAAGACAAAATAAGACACAAGAAATAGTCAGACAAAATAAGATACAATAAGACACAAAAAAGACACAAGAAATAGTCAGACACAATTAGATACAATAAGATACAAGAAATAGTCAGACAAAATAAGACGAAATAAGACACAATGAGACACAACAGATAGTAAGACACAATAAGACACATAAAAAGTAATCCAAAATAAGACAGAATAAATAGTAAGACAAAATAAGGTAAAATAAGACACACGAAATAGTAAGACAAAATGAGTCACAAGAAATAGTAATACAAAATAAGACATATCAAGACACAAGAAATAGTAAGACACAGTAAGACACAAGAAATATTAAAACAAAATAAGACACAGTAAGACACAAGAAATAGTAAGACAAAATAAGACACAGTAAGACACAAATAATAGTAAGACAAAATTATACACATATGAAGACACAATAGAAAGGGTTAGATACGAGAACACAAGTTCACAAGATGGCACAAGTCCAGAAAAGAGCCACAGTACACGATTTAGAAACTTGGCTCAGATAACTTATTTAGGCCGCCCGTCAGAAACCTTAAGACGCTGGCACGTGCTATCCGCGTGCAGCCTGAACCATCTTCATTGTTTTAGTTGGCGCAGTGCGTGACATAGTTAGACCAGACCAGCCACACATCGTCTGCAGAAAATGGGGGGATCAAGTGGATATACAAATATGGACAATGCACATCTTTGTTACATACAGACGCATTCATACATCCAAGCACTGGTTTATGCGTCTTAATATCGCCCAGTATGACTACCTGTCTAGGGTGGAATAGGCACGCATCCGCCAATAGAAACTAGCGAGGCAAACACGTAAAAGAAAAAAAATGACCGCAGTCAGTGTGTCCCCCTGTTGCTGAAGTCATCGTGTGTTTAACTTTGACCGAAGTCAGTGTGTCCCTCTGTTGCTGGAGTCATCGTGTGTTTAACTTTGACCGGAGTCAGTGTGTCCTTCTGTTGCTGAAGTCATCGTGTGTTTAACTTTGACCGGAGTCAGTGTGTCCCTCTGTTGCTGGAGTCATCGTGTGTTTTTTTTTTTTTTTTTTTTTTTGCGTTCGCCTTATTTCTCTAATCCCCAAGGCGGTGTGCATTGCACTGCGTTTTTATTTTGCGCCTGTCGGCCCAGTGCATCCGACTTCAGCATGCATTTTATGTAAGGGTCTGCTTCCTCCTGCATTTTCTAAGGGTTTGCTTCCCCGGGGTAACGGCCGGTGCTGAGATGGGGATCGAACCCAGCACCTTATGGTTGTGAGCCGTGTCACATAACCACTAGGCCGTCCCATCGTGTGTTTAACTGACTGGAGTCTAGAGTCTTTGTCTAGAATCTTTGTCGTGTTCTTATTTGTCTAGAATCCGTGTCGTGTTCCTCTTTGTCTATTTATAGTGTACTTGTCGTGTTCCTCTCTGTCTAGAATGTGTGTCGTGTTCCTCTCTGTCTGGAATATGTGTCGTGTTCCTCTCTGTCTAAAATATGTGACGTGTTATTCTTTTTCTAGAGTCTGACATGTTTCTTTCTGTCTAGAATATGTGTCGTGTTACTCTCTGTCTAGAGTCTGTGTCGTGTTCCTCTTTGTCTAGAATATGTGTCGTGTTCCTCTTTGTCTAGAATATGTGTCGTGTTCCTTTCTGTCTAGAGTCTGTGTCGTGTTCCTCTTTGTCTAGAATATGTGTCGTGTTCCTCTTTGTTTAGAATCCGTGTCGTGTTCCTCTTTGTCTAGAATATGTGGCGTGTTCCTCTCTGTCTAGAGTCTGTGTCGTATTCCTCTTTGTCTAGAATATGTGTCGTGTTCCTCTTTGTTTAGAATCCGTGTCGTGTTCCTCTTTGTCTAGAATATGTGTCGTGTTCCTCTTTGTTTAGAATCCGCGTCGTGTTCCTCTTTGTCTAGAATATGTGTCGTGTTCCTCTTTGTTTAGAATCCGTGTCGTGTTCCTCTTTGTCTAGAATATGTGTCGTGTTCCTCTTTATCTGGAGTAAGTGTCGTGCTCCTCTCTGTATAGAGTCTGTGTCGTGTTCCTCTTTGTCTAAAATATGGAACGTGTTCCTCTTTATCTAGAGTCAGTGTCGTGTTTCTCTCTCTCTGGAGTAAGTGTCGTGCTCCTCTCTGTCTAGAGTCCGTATCGTGTCTCGCTCTCTGTCTATAGTCCTTGTCGTGTTCCTCTTTGTCTAGAATCCATGCTGTGTTTCTCTCTGTCTAGAATCCTTGTGGTGTTACTCTTTGTCTAGAGTCCTTGTCGTGTTACTCTGTCTAGAGTCCGTATCGTATTCCTCTCTGCCTAAAGTCCGTGATGTGTTCCTCTCTGTCTAGAGTCATTGTCGTGTTACTCTCTGTTTAGTCCTTGTCGTGTCTCTCTCTATCTAGAGTCCGTGCTGTCTGGGGTCAGTGTTGTGCTGAACACTAAGATAAACTAAGTCCTACTTGAAGGCAGGGATACACTCAGATTGCTGACCTTCATTAACATATGCCGCAACGTCATGTTAGATGACGAGACAACGACAGACCTGTGGCAAATCACAGAACGACCAGTACAGGTGGCGATTAGGGATAGAAGAAAGAGATGGACAGGGCACACACAAGATGATAACTAGCAACATGGACTTACATACACTGGACTGGAACCCACATGGAAGAAATGGCGGCAATGCCAAAACGCACCCTGCTTAGATCATAGTAAAAAGGATAACAAGGCAACACTTCTCATGACCAGAACTCAAGAAGGATAACAAGGCAACACTTCTCATGACCAGAACTCAAGAAGGATAACAAGGCAACACTTCTCATGACCAGAACTCAAGAAGGATAACAAGGCAACACTTCTCATGGACGGGACTCAAGAAAGATAACAAGGCAACACTTCTCATGACCAGAACTCAAGAAGGATAACAAGGCAACACTTCTCATGACCAGAACTCAAGAAGGATAACAAGGCAACACTTCTCATGGACGGGACTCAAGAAAGATAACAAGGCAACACTTCTCATGACCAGAACTTAAGAAAGATAACAAGGCAACACTTCTCATGACCAGAACTTAAGAAAGATAACAAGGCAACACTTCTCATGACCAGAACTCAAGAAGGATAACAAGGCAACACTTCTCATGGACGGGACTCAAGAAAGATAACAAGGCAACACTTCTCATGGAAGGGACTCAAGAAGGATAACAAGGCAACACTTCTCATGGACGGGACTCAAGAAAGATAACAAGGCAACACTTCTCATGGAAGGGACTCAAGAAGGATAACAAGGCAACACTTCTCATGGACGGGACTCAAGAAAGATAACAAGGCAACACTTCTCATGGAAGGGACTCAAGAAGGATAACAAGGCAACACTTCTCATGGACGGGACTCAAGAAAGATAACAAGGCAACACTTCTCATGGAAGGGACTCAAGAAGGATAACAAGGCAACACTTCTCATGACCAGAACTCAAGAAGGATAACAAGGCAACACTTCTCATGGACGGAACTCAAGAAGGCTAACAAGGCAACACTTCTCATGGACGGGACTCAAGAAGGCTAACAAGGGAACGTTTCTCATGACCAGAACTAAAGACGGCTAACAAATAAACGTTTCTCATGACCGGAACTAAAGACGGCTAACAAGGGAACGCTTCTCATGACCGAAACTAAAGACGGCTAACAAGGGAACGTTTCTCATGACCGGAACTAAAGACGGTTATCATGGGAACGTTTCTCATGACCGGAACTAAAGACGGCTAACAAGGGAACGTTTCTCATGACCGGAACTAATGACGGCTAACAAGGGAACGTTTCTCATGACCGGAACTAAAGACGGCTAACAAGGGAACGTTTCTTATTACCGGAACTTTAGAAGGCTAACAGGGGAACGTTTCTCATGACCGGAAATAAAGACGGCTAACAAGGGAACGTTTCTCATGACCGGAACTAAAGACGGCTAACAAGGGAACGTTTATCATGACCGGAACTAAAGACGGGTAACAAGGGAACGTTTCTCATGACCGAAACTCAAGAAGGCTACCAAAAACAGAACTGGATGGCATGTGACTTGTTCTACTTGTTCTTTTTTACGGAATCGAAACAGGAAAATTAATCGTAGAATTAGCTAAAGATCGAATTTATAATTGAAATGCATGACCGCAATTAGATAATGGAATTTGTATTGATGTTAATAGTGAGGGAAACAGAGAGGGAAATAATTATGCGAGGTTTCACGTAGCGAACATTGGGTGCTCTTTTCCTTGTTTCTGTAATGAACTATATGAACTAGAGAGCTGGTAACTATGTATATAGTGCTGGACAAATCAATAGGGACAATTCTGCTGTTATCTTTTGGCAGTCGTATGGTCCATACGTGTGCCCTTTGTGTGAGGAATGGTCGTTACGGATTGGAGTGGAAGGTAAAGTAAAGTAAAGTAAAGTATCCCATAGCATTACTGCCGTAGGGGTGGGAGGTGTTAGCGATCTCACATTTCAAAGGCTCGGCTATATGAGGGCGGTAGCCATCTCCTCTCCCTCGCCGCTTTTACTTTCCGGACTGAACCGGTACCCATTTAAGGCTGGGTCGACCAGGGAGCCATTGCGGTCTGAAAAAAACATTACCGCCTCAACTGGGGAATGAACCCAGGACCACTCAGATGCGAAGCTAGCGCACTAACCACTGCGCTACGTAGTGGAAGGTACATCCAACATTATGGGAGAGGTGTACCAGAGCCGATCGATTTGATGGAGCTCTGTCATAGACGGTAAAGGGGTCTGCTCTATTTTATTGCACTCTCTCTCACTCTAAACAAATTCAAGGAACACTAAATATAAACATAATACAATAGATTATTTATTCAGGTAACACTGCCAACTATAAACTCTTTAAAAACTTAAATTTCTTTGTCCCACCATTTATACGTCATGATACCCTATTCTCCTAATCTGGTCTGCTGCGATCGAATTTAGTTGCGGATTGCCACGGATGATAAAGTTTTCAGGTTCTAAAGCCGAGTATGACGTCCGTGGGCTTCTTCTTCTTTGTCGGCGGTAGATCAAAGTGATCTCAACGGGGTCAGGATAGACTGTATGAAATATGATCAATGGGATCACTGTAAGACTGTCTCTTGCTGTGACCGATAACTTATATTCACGTTATCAAGGTGATGTCGACGTGATCAGTGGGACTGCGTCAATATAATGAATGGGATAACTGGAAGACTGCCTCAATAAGCTACTGACTACTTATAACCATGCCCACTACATAATATGAGGGTAGTTACCTTGCTTGCTGCGTGTCTATCTCAACTGCCTCTCTCCGTTGCCTAAATGTCAATTCAAATCTGCCTCAACTGCATATCTTCGTCGCCAACCAGCAACTGGCAGTCTCTTTCCAAAGTACTTCTGTCTCTGAAGTGAAATGTTCTCTCTCTGTCTCTGAAGTGAAATGTTCTCTCTCTGTCTCTGAAGTGAAATGTTCTCTCTCTGTCTCTGAAGTGAAATGTTCTCTCTCTGTCTCTGAAGTGAAATGTTCTCTCTCTGTCTCTGAAGTGAAATGTTCTCTCTCTGTCTCTGAAGTGAAATGTTCTCTCTCTGTCTCTGAAGTGAAATTTTCTCTCTCTGTCTCTGAAGTGAAATGTTCTCTCTCTGTCTCTGAAATGTTCTCTCTCTGTCTCTGAAGTGAAATGTTCTCTCTCTGTCTCTGAAGTGAAATGTTCTCTCTCTGTCTCTGAAGTGAAATGTTCTCTCTCTGTCTCTGAAATGTTCTCTCTCTGTCTCTGAAGTGAAATGTTCTCTCTCTGTCTCTGAAGTGAAATGTTCTCTCTCTGTCTCTGAAATGTTCTCTCTCTGTCTCTGAAGTGAAATGTTCTCTCTCTGTCTCTGAAGTGAAATGTTCTCTCTCTGTCTCTGAAGTGAAATGTTCTCTCTCTGTCTCTGAAGTGAAATGTTCTCTCTCTGTCTCTGAAGTGAAATGTTCTCTCTCTGTCTCTGAAGTGAAATGTTCTCTCTCTGTCCCTGAAGTGAAATATTCTCTCTCTGTCTCTGAAGTGAAATGTTCTCTCTCTGTCTCTGAAGTGAAATGTTCTCTCTCTGTTTCTGAAATGTTCTCTCTCTGTCTCTGAAGTGAAATGTTCTCTCTCTGTCTCTGAAGTGAAATGTTCTCTCTCTGTTTCTGAAATGTTCTCTCTCTGTCTCTGAAGTGAAATGTTCTCTCTCTGTCTCTGAAGTGAAATGTTCTCTCTCTGTCTCTGAAGTGAAATGTTCTCTCTCTGTCTCTGAAGTGAAATGTTCTCTCTCTGTCTCTGAAGTGAAATGTTCTCTCTCTGTCTCTGAAGTGAAATTTTCTCTCTCTGTCTCTGAAGTGAAATGTTCTCTCTCTGTCTCTGAAATGTTCTCTCTCTGTCTCTGAAGTGAAATGTTCTCTCTCTGTCTCTGAAGTGAAATGTTCTCTCTCTGTCTCTGAAGTGAAATGTTCTCTCTCTGTCTCTGAAATGTTCTCTCTCTGTCTCTGAAGTGAAATGTTCTCTCTCTGTCTCTGAAGTGAAATGTTCTCTCTCTGTCTCTGAAATGTTCTCTCTCTGTCTCTGAAGTGAAATGTTCTCTCTCTGTCTCTGAAGTGAAATGTTCTCTCTCTGTCTCTGAAGTGAAATGTTCTCTCTCTGTCTCTGAAGTGAAATGTTCTCTCTCTGTCTCTGAAGTGAAATGTTCTCTCTCTGTCTCTGAAGTGAAATGTTCTCTCTCTGTCCCTGAAGTGAAATATTCTCTCTCTGTCTCTGAAGTGAAATGTTCTCTCTCTGTCTCTGAAGTGAAATGTTCTCTCTCTGTTTCTGAAATGTTCTCTCTCTGTCTCTGAAGTGAAATGTTCTCTCTCTGTCTCTGAAGTGAAATGTTCTCTCTCTGTTTCTGAAATGTTCTCTCTCTGTCTCTGAAGTGAAATGTTCTCTCTCTGTCTCTGAAGTGAAATGTTCTCTCTCTGTCTCTGAAGTGAAATGTTCTCTCTCTGTCTCTGAAGTGAAATGTTCTCTCTCTGTCCCTGAAGTGAAATATTCTCTCTCTGTCTCTGAAGTGAAATGTTCTCTCTCTGTCTCTGAAGTGAAATGTTCTCTCTCTGTTTCTGAAATGTTCTCTCTCTGTCTCTGAAGTGAAATGTTCTCTCTCTGTCTCTGAAGTGAAATGTTCTCTCTCTGTCTCTGAAGTGAAATGTTCTCTCTCTGTCTCTGAAGTGAAATGTTCTCTCTGTCTCTGAAATGTTCTCTCTCTGTCTCTGAAGTGAAATGTTCTCTCTCTGTCTCTGAAGTGAAATGTTCTCTCTCTGTCTCTGAAATGAAATATTCTCTCTCTGTGGTTCCCAACTCAAATCTGTCTCACTCTGTCGCCTGCACTCCACTGAGCGTCTCCTTCGAAAGTGTTCTCCTGTAATCTCCGAAGTCAATTCTGTTTTCTCCACCGCCTGCTCTCAACGGATCGTCTCTTTCGAATGTTTTCTCAAGTAATAATGCTCACGTCTCTCTGCCGGGATTTAAAATTGATCTGCCTCCCAGATCACGTGCTTTCCATAACGGCCCGCGTTTTTGTCCCTCTGCTTGTCATTAGCCCCCATCCTGTTCGCGTGGTTTCCAGACGACTCGGGTTTGTCGGCGGCAACAAATCTACCAGCACTATATTTATAGGTGTACACACATGACCAATAACTTACGTCAGGTTAACAATGTGTACCAAAACTCCCACTTGCACGGTTCGAGACAATTCGTTTTGGTTACTCAAGTTCTGGAGAGACTGAGTTCAGCTGCACTGACTCAAATCCCACGAAGAAGAAAGAAAAAAGATGGTTGTCTAAGCTCTTTCTATCTTCCTACCAACTGTTACATGTTAAAACATGTCTAAGCTCCTACCCATATATTGTCTCTACAGCTAAGATTCGTTACAGAGGGAAGACATCAACCGCATCCAATACGAGAATGGGGCGGGGCAGAGACAACAAGAACTACCAAAATGAGAATATATGTGGGGCAGAGATCACAAGAACTTTCAATATGAAAATGGGGCAGTGCAGAGACCAGAAGAACTTACAATTTGAGAATTTGGTGGGGCAGAGACAACAAGAACTGCCAATGTGAGAATAATGCGGCAGGGATCACAAGAACTTCTAATATGAGAATAATGCGGCAGAGATCACAAGAACTTCATATATGAAAAAAATGCGGCAGAGATCACAAGAACTTCAAATATGAAAATAATGCGGCAGAGATCACAAGAACTTCTAAAATGAGAATAATGCGGCAGAGATCACAAGAACTGCCAATATGAGAATAATGTGGCAGGGATCACAAGAACTTCTGATATGATAATAATGCGGCAGAGATGACAAGAACATCTAATATGAAAATAATGCGGCAGAGATCACAAGAACTTCTAAAATGAGAATAATGCGGCAGAGATCACAAGAACTGCCAATATGAGAATAATGTGGCAGGGATCACAAGAACTTCTGATATGATAATAATGCGGCAGAGATGACAAGAACATCTAATATGAAAATAATGCGGCAGAGATCACAAGAACTTCTAATATGAGAATAATGCGGCAGAGATGACAAGAACTTCTAATATGAGAATAATGCGGCAGAGATCACAAGAACTTCAAATATGAAAATAATGCGGCAGAGATCACAAGAACTTCTAAAATGAGAATAATGCGGCAGAGATCACAAGAACTGCCAATATGAGAATAATGTGGCAGGGATCACAAGAACTTCTGATATGATAATAATGCGGCAGAGATGACAAGAACATCTAATATGAGAATAATGCGGCAGAGATCAGAAGAACTTCTAATATGAGAATAATGCAGTAGAGATGACAAGAACTTCTAATATGAGAATAATGCGTTAGAGCTCACAAGAACCTCTAATAATAGAATAATGCGGCAGAGACCACAATAACTTCTAATACGAGAATAATGCGGCAGAGATCACAAGAACTTCTTAAATGAGAATAATGCAGTAGAGATGACAAGAACTTCTAATATGAGAATAATGCGTTAGAGCTCACAAGAACTTCTAATAATAGAATAATGCGGCAGAGACCACAATAACTTCTAATATGAGAATAATGCGGCAGAGATCACAAGAACTTCTAATATGAGAATAATGTGGCAGTGATCACAAGAACTTCGAATATGAGAATAATGCGGCAGAGATCACAAGAAATGCCAATATGAGAATAATGCGGCAGATATCACAAGAATTTCTAATATGAGAATAATGCGGCAGAGATGACAAGACCATCTAATATGAGAATAATGCGGCAGAGATCTAATATGAGAATAATGCGGTAGAGATGACAAGAACTTCTAATATGAGAATAATGCGACAGAGACAAGAACTTCTAATATGAGAATAATGCGGCAGAGATCACAAGAACTTCTAATATGAGAATAATGCGGCAGAGATGACAAGAACTTCTAATATGAGAATAATGCGGCAGAGATCACAAGAACTTCTAATATGAGAATAATGCGGCAGAGATGACAAGAACTTCTAATATGAGAATAATGCGGCAGAGATCACAAGAACTTCTAATATGAGAATAATGCGGCAGAGATGACAAGAACTTCTAATATGAGAATAATGCGGCAGAGACAAGAACTTCTAATATGAGAATAATGCGGCAGAGATGACAAGAACTTCTAATATGAGAATAATGCGGCAGAGACAAGAACTTCTAATATGAGAATAATGCGGCCGAGACAAGAACTTCTAATATGAGAATAATGCGGCAGAGATCACAAGAACTTCCATCAGGAGAAAATGGAGCGGTGCAAAATTCACAACAGCACCACTAGCACGGGGCAGTAGTTAGTTCAGCTAAGAGCCCTCTGTTTTATGTTTCAATACTCTGTTTGTCATGTTATAGCTCCATTCGAAGCATAGTGCTACACCAATTATTCCCTCTTACAGGGAACTTGTACCAAAATCTGTTTGAATCCTTGGCTTATGTAGCAATTAATTTTACACGCACTTTTTTGTTAGTCCTATTTATGCCTTCTTTGGCGCCGTACACATCACGCTTGTGTACCAAGAATTGTTCTGAACATTCTTGGCCAGGTACACGTCTCATGGAAGTAACACTTATTTGAGTGAATATCGATACGTTTGATCAGGACTGAATATCGATCAGTTGTGGTTGGTAGCCGATACCATTAACCTTTATGTTGTATCAGATTTGTTCACCTGTCATTTAACGTTGTTGTTTATGTCTGCTTTCGTGAACACTGGCTCTTCCGCCTTGTCTGTTTCTCCAAACATCGATAAATCAGACAAGGTATAAAGTATCGATACTGTATCGAGACTGAAACCCGACATCGTTAACTTTATTTAGCTTCGATAACCCGGCTTCATGCCAGGCAGCGCAAATGTTAGAAATGTCCGTTACATATGGGGATACAATTCGGCTATCGTTGATTGGTTGATTGTTTCTAAATCGGTGTTTTTATCCGGATTGGACAAACAAGACATTGTTTTTGTAGCACTTGAC